>JAZGUH010000162.1:660000-902500 GCA_037893225.1 Hippasteria phrygiana
CGGTGATCGGACAAGAACCGGTGTGTTCAACGTGGTATGACCGTAGGCGACTGGATATGTAGTTTTCAGATTCTTATACGTTATGTACACACTGTCAGCTTTAGATTAGATGGAGGAATTACCAAAAGAAACAAATGACCTACGGCACCTGGTATTCCCAGGCAGTCTCCCATCCAAGTACTAACCAAGCCCGACGTTGCTTAACTTCGGTGATCCGACGAGAACCGGTGTGTTCAACGTGGTATGGCCGTAGGCGAGTGGATATGTAGTTTTCAGATTCTTATGCGTTATGTACACACTATCAGCTTTAGATTAGAGGGAGGAATTACCAAAAGAAAAGAAAGACCTACGGCACCTTGTATTCCCAGGCAGTCTCCCATCCAAGGACTAACCAAGACCGACGTTGCTTAACTTCGGTGATCGGACGAGAACCGGTGTGTTCAACGTGGTATGGCCGTAGGCGAGTGGATATGTAGTTTTCAGATTCGTATACGTTATGTATATGTATAACCTTTTCCGAACTTTGCCCAAATTCGGAGTTTGGGGACTAAGAACGCCCCATTTGTCGCGCTGAACCCGTTGGTTATTCCAAAGCGGCATTGGACAGAAAAAAATGGCAAAAACCTTTTGGGCGACTTTGCCCAATTACGGAGTTTGGGGACTCAGAACGTCATTCGTCGCGCTGAACACGTTGGCTATGCCAAAGAGGCATTGGAGAGAAACAAATTGCAAAAACCTTTTCGACGAGTTCTCCCAAATTCGCAGTTTGGGGGCTCAGAACGCCCCATTCGTCGCGCTGAACCCGTTAGTTATTCCAAAGCGGCATTGGAGAGAAAAAAATGGCAACAACCTTTTGGGCGACTTTGCAAAAATTCGGAGTTTGGGGACTCAGAACGCCCCATTTGTCGCGCTGAACCCGTTGGTTATTCCAAAGCGGCATTGGAGAGAAAAAAATGGAAAATCCTTTTCCGCGACTTTGCCCAAATTCGGAGTTTGGGGACTCAGAACGCCCCATTTGTCGCGCTGAACCCGTTGGTTATTCCAGAGCGGCATTGGAGAGAAAAATATTGCAAACACTTTTTGGGCGACTTTGCCCAAATTTGGAGTTTGGGGACTCAGAACGCCACATTTGTCGCCCTGAAACCGTTGGTTATTCCAAAGCGGCATTGGAGAGAAACAAATTCCAAAAACATTTTCAGTGACTTTGCCCAAATTCGGAGTTTGGGGACTCAGAACGCCCCATTTGTCGCGCTGAACCCGTTGGTTATTCCAAAGCGGCATTGGACAGAAAAAAATGGCAAAAACCTTTTGGGCGACTTTGCCCAATTACGGAGTTTGGGGACTCAGAACGCCCCATTCGTCGCGCTGAACACGTTGGCTATTCCAAAGCGGCATTGGAGAGAAACAAATTGCAAAAACCTTTTTCAACGAGTTCTCCCAAATTCGCAGTTTGGGGGCTCAGAACGCCCCATTCGTCGCGCTGAACCCGTTGGTTATTCCAAAGCGGCATTGGAGAGACAAAAATGGCAAAAACCTTTTGGGCGACTTTGCCAAAATTCGGAGTTTGGGGAATCAGAACGCCACATTTGTCGCGCTGAACCCGTTGGTTATTCCTAAGCGGCATTGGAGAGAAAAAAATTCCAAAAACCTTTTGGGCGACTTTGCCCAAATTCGGAGTTTGGGGACTCAGAACGCCCCATTTGTCGCGCTGAACCCCTTGGTTATTCCTAAGCGGCATTGGAGAGAAAAAAATTGCAAAAACCTTTTCGGCGACTTTGCCCAAATTCGGAGTTTGGGGACTCAGAACGCCCCATTTGTCGCGCTGAACCCGTTGGTTATTCCAAAGCGGCATTGGAGAGAAGAAAATGGCAAAAACCTTTTGGGCGACTTTGCAAAATTCGGAGTTTGGGGACTCAGAACGCCCCATTTGTTGCGCTGAACCCGTTGGTTATTCCAAAGCGGCATTGGAGAGAAACACATTCCAAAAACCTTTTGGGCGACATTGCCCAAATTCGGAGTTTGGGGACTCAGAACGCCAAATTTGTCGCGCTGAACCCGTTGGTTATTCCAAAGCGGCATTGGAGAGAAACAAATTGCAAAAACCTTTTCGACGAGTTCTCCCAAATTCGCAGTTTGGGGGCTCAGAGCGCCCCATTCGTCGGGCTGAAACCGTTGGTTATTCCAAAGCAGCATTGGAGAGAAACAAATTGCAAACACCTTTTGGGCGACTTTGCCCAAATTCGGAGTTTGGGGAATCAGAACGCCCCATTTGTCGCGCTGAACCCGTTGGTTATTCCAAAGCGGCATTGGAGAGAAAAACAAATTGCAAAAACCTTTTGGGCGACTTTGCCCAAATTCGGAGTTTGGGGACTCAGAACGACCCATTCGTCGCACTGAGCCCGTTGGTTATTCCAAAGCGGCATTGGAGAGAAAACATGGCAAAAACCTTTTTGGGCGACTTTGCCCAAATTCGGAGTTTGGGGACTCAGAACGCCCCATTTGTCGCGCTGAACCCGTTAGTTATTCCAAAGCGGCATTGGAGAGAAAAAAGTGGCAAAAACCTTTTGGGCGACTTTGCCAAAATTCAGAGTTTGGGGACTCAGAACGCCCCATTTGTCGCGCTGAACCCGTTGGTTATTCCAAAGCAGCATTGGAGAGAAACAAATTGCAAAAACATTTTAGGCGACTTTGCCCAAATTCGGAGTTTGGGGACTCAGAACGCCCCATTCGTCGCGCTGAAACCGTTGGTTATTCCAAAGCAGCATTGGAGAGAAACAAATTGCAAACACCTTTTGGGCGACTTTGCCCAAATTCGGAGTTTGGGGAATCAGAACGCCCCATTTGTCGCGCTGAACCCGTTGGTTATAACAAAGCGGCATTGGAGAGAAAAAAATTGAAAATCCTTTTCCGCGACTTTGCCCAAATTCGGAGTTTGGGGACTCAGAACGCCCCATTTGTCGCGCTGAACCCGTTGGTTATTCCAGAGCGGCATTGGAGAGAAAAATATTGCAAACACTTTTTGGGCGACTTTGCCCAAATTTGGAGTTTGGGGACTCAGAACGCCACATTTGTCGCCCTGAAACCGTTGGTTATTCCAAAGCGGCATTGGAGAGAAACAAATTCCAAAAACATTTTCAGTGACTTTGCCCAAATTCGGAGTTTGGGGACTCAGAACGCCCCATTTGTCGCGCTGAACCCGTTGGTTATTCCAAAGCGGCATTGGACAGAAAAAAATGGCAAAAACCTTTTGGGCGACTTTGCCCAATTACGGAGTTTGGGGACTCAGAACGCCCCATTCGTCGCGCTGAACACGTTGGCTATTCCAAAGCGGCATTGGAGAGAAACAAATTGCAAAAACCTTTTTCAACGAGTTCTCCCAAATTCGCAGTTTGGGGGCTCAGAACGCCCCATTCGTCGCGCTGAACCCGTTGGTTATTCCAAAGCGGCATTGGAGAGACAAAAATGGCAAAAACCTTTTGGGCGACTTTGCCAAAATTCGGAGTTTGGGGAATCAGAACGCCACATTTGTCGCGCTGAACCCGTTGGTTATTCCTAAGCGGCATTGGAGAGAAAAAAATTCCAAAAACCTTTTGGGCGACTTTGCCCAAATTCGGAGTTTGGGGACTCAGAACGCCCCATTTGTCGCGCTGAACCCCTTGGTTATTCCTAAGCGGCATTGGAGAGAAAAAAATTGCAAAAACCTTTTCGGCGACTTTGCCCAAATTCGGAGTTTGGGGACTCAGAACGCCCCATTTGTCGCGCTGAACCCGTTGGTTATTCCAAAGCGGCATTGGAGAGAAGAAAATGGCAAAAACCTTTTGGGCGACTTTGCCAAAATTCGGAGTTTGGGGACTCAGAACGCCCCATTTGTTGCGCTGAACCCGTTGGTTATTCCAAAGCGGCATTGGAGAGAAACACATTCCAAAAACCTTTTGGGCGACATTGCCCAAATTCGGAGTTTGGGGACTCAGAACGCCAAATTTGTCGCGCTGAACCCGTTGGTTATTCCAAAGCGGCATTGGAGAGAAACAAATTGCAAAAACCTTTTCGACGAGTTCTCCCAAATTCGCAGTTTTGGGGCTCAGAGCGCCCCATTCGTCGGGCTGAAACCGTTGGTTATTCCAAAGCAGCATTGGAGAGAAACAAATTGCAAACACCTTTTGGGCGACTTTGCCCAAATTCGGATTTTGGGGAATCAGAACGCCCCATTTGTCGCGCTGAACCCGTTGGTTATTCCAAAGCGGCATTGGAGAGAAAAACAAATTGCAAAAACCTTTTGGGCGACTTTGCCCAAATTCGGAGTTTGGGGAATCAGAACGCCCCATTCGTCGCACTGAGCCCGTTGGTTATTCCAAAGCGGCATTGGAGAGAAAACATGGCAAAAACCTTTTTGGGCGACTTTGCCCAAATTCGGAGTTTGGGGACTCAGAACGCCCCATTTGTCGCGCTGAACCCGTTAGTTATTCCAAAGCGGCATTGGAGAGAAAAAAGTGGCAAAAACCTTTTGGGCGACTTTGCCAAAATTCAGAGTTTGGGGACTCAGAACGCCCCATTTGTCGCGCTGAACCCGTTGGTTATTCCAAAGCAGCATTGGAGAGAAACAAATTGCAAAAACCTTTTCGACGAGTTCTCCCAAATTCGCAGTTTGGGGGCTCAGAGCGCCCCATTCGTCGGGCTGAAACCGTTGGTTATTCCAAAGCAGCATTGGAGAGAAACAAATTGCAAACACCTTTTGGGCGACTTTGCCCAAATTCGGAGTTTGGGGAATCAGAACGCCACATTTGTCGCGCTGAACCCGTTGGTTATTCCAAAGCGGCATTGGAGAGAAAAACAAATTGCAAAAACCTTTTGGGCGACTTTGCCCAAATTCGGAGTTTGGGGACTCAGAACGCCCCATTCGTCGCACTGAGCCCGTTGGTTATTCCAAAGCGGCATTGGAGAGAAAACATGGCAAAAACCTTTTTGGGCGACTTTGCCCAAATTCGGAGTTTGGGGACTCAGAACGCCCCATTTGTCGCGCTGAACCCGTTAGTTATTCCAAAGCGGCATTGGAGAGAAAAAAGTGGCAAAAACCTTTTGGGCGACTTTGCCAAAATTCAGAGTTTGGGGACTCAGAACGCCCCATTTGTCGCGCTGAACCCGTTGGTTATTCCAAAGCAGCATTGGAGAGAAACAAATTGCAAAAACATTTTAGGCGACTTTGCCCAAATTCGGAGTTTGGGGACTCAGAACGCCCCATTCGTCGCGCTGAAACCGTTGGTTATTCCAAAGCAGCATTGGAGAGAAACAAATTGCAAACACCTTTTGGGCGACTTTGCCCAAATTCGGAGTTTGGGGAATCAGAACGCCCCATTTGTCGCGCTGAACCCGTTGGTTATAACAAAGCGGCATTGGAGAGAAAAAAATTGAAAATCCTTTTCCGCGACTTTGCCCAAATTCGGAGTTTGGGGACTCAGAACGCCCCATTTGTCGCGCTGAACCCGTTGGTTATTCCAGAGCGGCATTGGAGAGAAAAATATTGCAAACACTTTTTGGGCGACTTTGCCCAAATTTGGAGTTTGGGGACTCAGAACGCCACATTTGTCGCCCTGAAACCGTTGGTTATTCCAAAGCGGCATTGGAGAGAAACAAATTCCAAAAACATTTTCAGTGACTTTGCCCAAATTCGGAGTTTGGGGACTCAGAACGCCCCATTTGTCGCGCTGAACCCGTTGGTTATTCCAAAGCGGCATTGGACAGAAAAAAATGGCAAAAACCTTTTGGGCGACTTTGCCCAATTACGGAGTTTGGGGACTCAGAACGCCCCATTCGTCGCGCTGAACACGTTGGCTATTCCAAAGCGGCATTGGAGAGAAACAAATTGCAAAAACCTTTTTCAACGAGTTCTCCCAAATTCGCAGTTTGGGGGCTCAGAACGCCCCATTCGTCGCGCTGAACCCGTTGGTTATTCCAAAGCGGCATTGGAGAGACAAAAATGGCAAAAACCTTTTGGGCGACTTTGCCAAAATTCGGAGTTTGGGGAATCAGAACGCCACATTTGTCGCGCTGAACCCGTTGGTTATTCCTAAGCGGCATTGGAGAGAAAAAAATTCCAAAAACCTTTTGGGCGACTTTGCCCAAATTCGGAGTTTGGGGACTCAGAACGCCCCATTTGTCGCGCTGAACCCCTTGGTTATTCCTAAGCGGCATTGGAGAGAAAAAAATTGCAAAAACCTTTTCGGCGACTTTGCCCAAATTCGGAGTTTGGGGACTCAGAACGCCCCATTTGTCGCGCTGAACCCGTTGGTTATTCCAAAGCGGCATTGGAGAGAAGAAAATGGCAAAAACCTTTTGGGCGACTTTGCCAAAATTCGGAGTTTGGGGACTCAGAACGCCCCATTTGTTGCGCTGAACCCGTTGGTTATTCCAAAGCGGCATTGGAGAGAAACACATTCCAAAAACCTTTTGGGCGACATTGCCCAAATTCGGAGTTTGGGGACTCAGAACGCCAAATTTGTCGCGCTGAACCCGTTGGTTATTCCAAAGCGGCATTGGAGAGAAACAAATTGCAAAAACCTTTTCGACGAGTTCTCCCAAATTCGCAGTTTTGGGGCTCAGAGCGCCCCATTCGTCGGGCTGAAACCGTTGGTTATTCCAAAGCAGCATTGGAGAGAAACAAATTGCAAACACCTTTTGGGCGACTTTGCCCAAATTCGGATTTTGGGGAATCAGAACGCCCCATTTGTCGCGCTGAACCCGTTGGTTATTCCAAAGCGGCATTGGAGAGAAAAACAAATTGCAAAAACCTTTTGGGCGACTTTGCCCAAATTCGGAGTTTGGGGAATCAGAACGCCCCATTCGTCGCACTGAGCCCGTTGGTTATTCCAAAGCGGCATTGGAGAGAAAACATGGCAAAAACCTTTTTGGGCGACTTTGCCCAAATTCGGAGTTTGGGGACTCAGAACGCCCCATTTGTCGCGCTGAACCCGTTAGTTATTCCAAAGCGGCATTGGAGAGAAAAAAGTGGCAAAAACCTTTTGGGCGACTTTGCCAAAATTCAGAGTTTGGGGACTCAGAACGCCCCATTTGTCGCGCTGAACCCGTTGGTTATTCCAAAGCAGCATTGGAGAGAAACAAATTGCAAAAACATTTTAGGCGACTTTGCCCAAATTCGGAGTTTGGGGACTCAGAACGCCCCATTCGTCGCGCTGAAACCGTTGGTTATTCCAAAGCAGCATTGGAGAGAAACAAATTGCAAAAACATTTTAGGCGACTTTGCCCAAATTCGGAGTTTGGGGACTCAGAACGCCCCATTCGTCGCGCTGAAACCGTTGGTTATTCCAAAGCAGCATTGGAGAGAAAAAAATTGAAAATCCTTTTCCGCGACTTTGCCCAAATTCGGAGTTTGGGGACTCAGAACGCCCCATTTGTCGCGCTGAACCCGTTGGTTATTCCAGAGCGGCATTGGAGAGAAAAATATTGCAAACACTTTTTGGGCGACTTTGCCCAAATTTGGAGTTTGGGAACTCAGAACGCCACATTTGTCGCTCTGAAACCGTTGGTTATTCCAAAGCGGCATTGGAGAGAAACAAATTCCAAAAACCTTTTCGGTGACTTTGCCCAAATTCGGAGTTTGGGGACTCAGAACGCCCCATTGGTCGCGCTGAACCCGTTGGTTATTCCAAAGCGGCATTGGAGAGAAAAACAATTGCAAAAACCTTTTGGGCGACTTTGCCCAAATTCGGAGTTTGCGGACTCAGAACGCCCCATTCGTCGCGCTGAACCCGTTGGTTATTCCAAAGCGGCATTGGAGAGAAACAAAATTGCAAAAACCTTTTGGGCGACTTTGCCCAAATTCGGAGTTTGGGGACTCAGAACGCCACATTTGTCGCGCTGAACCCGTTAGTTATTCCAAAGCGGCATTGGAGAGAAAAAAAGTGGCAAAAACCTTTTGGGCGACTTTGCCAAAATTCAGAGTTTGGGGACTCAGAACGCCCCATTTGTCGCGCTGAACCCGTTGGTTATTCCAAAGCAGCATTGGAGAGAAACAAATTGCAAAAACATTTTAGGCGACTTTGCCCAAATTCGGAGTTTGGGGACTCAGAACGCCACATTTGTCGCGCTGAAACCGTTGGATATTTCCAATCGGCATTGGAGAGAAAAAAATTCCCAAAAACATTTTGGGCGACTTTGCCCAAATTCGGAGTTTGGGGACTCAGAACGCCCCATTCGTCGCGCTGAACCCGTTGGTTATTCCCAAGCGGCATTGGAGAGAAAAACATTTAAAATTCTTTTCCGCGACTTTGCCCAAATTCGGAGTTTGGGGACTCAGAACGCCCCATTTGTCGCGCTGAACCCGTTGGTTATTCCAGAGCGGCATTGGAGAGAAAAATATTGCAAACACTTTTTGGGCGACTTTGCCCAAATTTGGAGTTTGGGGACTCAGAACGCCACATTTGTCGCGCTGAAACCGTTGGTTATTCCAAAGCGGCATTGGAGAGAAAGACATTCCAAAAACCTTTTGGGCGACTTTGCCCAAATTCGGAGTTTGGGGACTAAGAACGCCCCATTTGTCGCGCTGAACCCGTTGGTTATTCCAAAGCGGCATTGGACAGACAAAAATGGCAAAAACCTTTTGGGCGACTTTGCCCAATTACGGAGTTTGGGGACTCAGAACGCCATTCGTCGCGCTGAACACGTTGGCTATGCCAAAGAGGCATTGGAGAGAAACAAATTGCAAAAACCTTTTCGACGAGTTCTCCCAAATTCGCAGTTTGGGGGCTCAGAACGCCCCATTCGTCGCGCTGAACCCGTTGGTTATTCCAGAGCGGCATTGGAGAGAAAAAAATGGCAAAAACCTTTTTTGGGCGACTTTGCCGAAATTCGGAGTTTGGGGACTCAGAACGCCCCATTTGTCGCGCTGAACCCGTTGGTTATAACAAAGCGGCATTGGAGAGAAAAAAATTGAAAATCCTTTTCCGCGACTTTGCCCAAATTCGGAGTTTGGGGACTCAGAACGCCCCATTTGTCGCGCTGAACCCGTTGGTTATTCCAGAGCGGCATTGGAGAGAAAAATATTGCAAACACTTTTTGGGCGACTTTGCCCAAATTTGGAGTTTGGGGACTCAGAACGCCACATTTGTCGCTCTGAAACCGTTGGTTATTCCAAAGCGGCATTGGAGAGAAACAAATTCCAAAAACCTTTTGGGCGACTTTGCCCAAATTCGGAGTTTGGGGACTAAGAACGCCCCATTTGTCGCGCTGAACCCGTTGGTTATTCCAAAGCGGCATTGGACAGACAAAAATGGCAAAAACCTTTTGGGCGACTTTGCCCAATTACGGAGTTTGGGGACTCAGAACGCCATTCGTCGCGCTGAACACGTTGGCTATGCCAAAGAGGCATTGGAGAGAAACAAATTGCAAAAACCTTTTCGACGAGTTCTCCCAAATTCGCAGTTTGGGGGCTCAGAACGCCCCATTCGTCGCGCTGAACCCGTTGGTTATTCCAGAGCGGCATTGGAGAGAAAAAAATGGCAAAAACCTTTTGGGCGACTTTGCCGAAATTCGGAGTTTGGGGACTCAGAACGCCCCATTTGTCGCGCTGAACCCGTTGGTTATAACAAAGCGGCATTGGAGAGAAAAAAAATGAAAATCCTTTTCCGCGACTTTGCCCAAATTCGGAGTTTGGGGACTCAGAACGCCCCATTTGTCGCGCTGAACCCGTTGGTTATTCCAGAGCGGCATTGGAGAGAAAAATATTGCAAACACTTTTTGGGCGACTTTGCCCAAATTTGGAGTTTGGGGACTCAGAACGCCACATTTGTCGCTCTGAAACCGTTGGTTATTCCAAAGCGGCATTGGAGAGAAACAAATTCCAAAAACCTTTTCGGTGACTTTGCCCAAATTCGGAGTTTGGGGACTCAGAACGCCCCATTGGTCGCGCTGAACCCGTTGGTTATTCCAAAGCGGCATTGGAGAGAAAAACAATTGCAAAAACCTTTTGGGCGACTTTGCCCAAATTCGGAGTTTGGGGACTCAGAACGCCCCATTCGTCGCGCTGAACCCGTTGGTTATTCCAAAGCGGCATTGGAGAGAAACAAAATTGCAAAAACCTTTTGGGCGACTTTGCCCAAATTCGGAGTTTGGGGACTCAGAACGCCACATTTGTCGCGCTGAACCCGTTAGTTATTCCAAAGCGGCATTGGAGAGAAAAAAAGTGGCAAAAACCTTTTGGGCGACTTTGCCAAAATTCAGAGTTTGGGGACTCAGAACGCCCCATTTGTCGCGCTGAACCCGTTGGTTATTCCAAAGCGGCATTGGAGAGAAAAAAAATGGAAAATCCTTTTCCGCGACTTTGCCCAAATTCGGAGTTTGGGGACTCAGAACGCCCCATTTGTCGCGCTGAACCCGTTGGTTATTCCAGAGCGGCATTGGAGAGAAAAATATTGCAAACACTTTTTGGGCGACTTTGCCCAAATTTGGAGTTTGGGGACTCAGAACGCCACATTTGTCGCCCTGAAACCGTTGGTTATTCCAAAGCGGCATTGGAGAGAAACAAATTCCAAAAACATTTTCAGTGACTTTGCCCAAATTCGGAGTTTGGGGACTCAGAACGCCCCATTTGTCGCGCTGAACCCGTTGGTTATTCCAAAGCGGCATTGGACAGAAAAAAATGGCAAAAACCTTTTGGGCGACTTTGCCCAATTACGGAGTTTGGGGACTCAGAACGCCCCATTCGTCGCGCTGAACACGTTGGCTATTCCAAAGCGGCATTGGAGAGAAACAAATTGCAAAAACCTTTTTCAACGAGTTCTCCCAAATTCGCAGTTTGGGGGCTCAGAACGCCCCATTCGTCGCGCTGAACCCGTTGGTTATTCCAAAGCGGCATTGGAGAGACAAAAATGGCAAAAACCTTTTGGGCGACTTTGCCAAAATTCGGAGTTTGGGGAATCAGAACGCCACATTTGTCGCGCTGAACCCGTTGGTTATTCCTAAGCGGCATTGGAGAGAAAAAAATTCCAAAAACCTTTTGGGCGACTTTGCCCAAATTCGGAGTTTGGGGACTCAGAACGCCCCATTTGTCGCGCTGAACCCCTTGGTTATTCCTAAGCGGCATTGGAGAGAAAAAAATTGCAAAAACCTTTTCGGCGACTTTGCCCAAATTCGGAGTTTGGGGACTCAGAACGCCCCATTTGTCGCGCTGAACCCGTTGGTTATTCCAAAGCGGCATTGGAGAGAAGAAAATGGCAAAAACATTTTGGGCGACTTTGCCCAAATTCGGAGTTTGGGGACTCAGAACGCCCCATTCGTCGCACTGAGCCCGTTGGTTATTCCAAAGCGGCATTGGAGAGAAAACATGGCAAAAACCTTTTTGGGCGACTTTGCCCAAATTCGGAGTTTGGGGACTCAGAACGCCCCATTTGTCGCGCTGAACCCGTTAGTTATTCCAAAGCGGCATTGGAGAGAAAAAAGTGGCAAAAACCTTTTGGGCGACTTTGCCAAAATTCAGAGTTTGGGGACTCAGAACGCCCCATTTGTCGCGCTGAACCCGTTGGTTATTCCAAAGCAGCATTGGAGAGAAACAAATTGCAAAAACATTTTAGGCGACTTTGCCCAAATTCGGAGTTTGGGGACTCAGAACGCCCCATTCGTCGCGCTGAAACCGTTGGTTATTCCAAAGCGGCATTGGAGAGAAGAAAATGGCAAAAACATTTTGGGCGACTTTGCCCAAATTCGGAGTTTGGGGACTCAGAACGCCCCATTCGTCGCACTGAGCCCGTTGGTTATTCCAAAGCGGCATTGGAGAGAAAACATGGCAAAAACCTTTTGGGCGACTTTGCCAAAATTCAGAGTTTGGGGACTCAGAACGCCCCATTTGTCGCGCTGAACCCGTTGGTTATTCCAAAGCAGCATTGGAGAGAAACAAATTGCAAAAACATTTTAGGCGACTTTGCCCAAATTCGGAGTTTGGGGACTCAGAACGCCCCATTCGTCGCGCTGAAACCGTTGGTTATTCCAAAGCAGCATTGGAGAGAAACAAATTGCAAACAAGTAGTATGGTAAATGCCGGTTCTATGTCATTTCATGTTTTTTCACTTTTCTCTCTAATTTTGCTGTGGGTACATACGTCAAATTTTTTAGTCTAAAAATATCCCAAAAAATCACCCAAAATTTTGCTGGGGTACTACACACCAAAATTTGCACAAAATCAAGAAAATAAAAAGTTTTTTCCATAGTCCACAAGCATACTAAATCGCCCGGGCGCCCGGGCGAAAAAAGATATTGCTTTAAAATGATTTGTCGCAAGGCAAAAAAAAAAACCTCACCTCTACTGAGTGTAGAGATGAGGGTTTTTGTGTTACATAGATCTACTACGTTACTAAATTACAACTACTCTTTGCAAGGAGCGCTAGGTCTAGTCTCTAAACTCTCATAATCAGGAGGTCTCAATGGACTCACGTTAGAATCACACTCATATTCTTTACATATTTCTAATCTAAAGTTGTAAGTTTTGCGATAAGATCTTTTTTTTCTTTCGCTAGAAGCTCGACAACTTTCTTTTCAACCTCATCGTCTATTTCTTTTTGATTTCTAACGGACTCTTCTCTCGCTTTAGTTTGAGTCCTAATAGCTTCTTTCATTCCATAAAACTTTTTTAATTCATCGTTAATCATAGCAAATTCTTCGTGACTTACATCGCCATCGTCTACAGCCTGAGACACTAATTCATTTATCGTATTTAATTTTGTTTCGGCTACTACTCTAATCTCATCGTGTTTCTTAGCTTTACCTCTAAACTTTTTACTAAATCGTTTTAATCCCAAACTTACACCCACGCATCCTATAGCTAATCCTTCTAAGACCACGCCTATAGGTATACTAATGATACCGACAACGCCGACTATGCCTGTTACACCGAATAAAGCTCCGAGACATTCTATAACGGTCTCTGCGTTAGATAAACAGGTAATAATTTTATTATACTTTTTGTGTAACCGTTCTCTCTTATCTCTCTCGTTGGCTATCTCTTTTTGCACTCGTTCGATTTTATTTAACCTAAAGACTGAAGACTCGTTCGTTTCACTCGGGACAACGGGCAATTTAGGGTAAACGGATTCTGCGGTCATTTTATAAAGTCTTATATTTTATACAACTTATTATTTTAAATTTTGTTGCATGTATACTAGTATCAAAGTACCGACACCTACCAATAACGCCCACACGTGCTCCGCCAACCAACCGACACTCTTGCTCAATAGATTAAACAACCAACTAGCGATAGCACCCAAAATACCCGGTAAAGCGACTAATAACTTACCCCCGAGCTTTTTTAGCAAATTAGCCAAGTTTTTTAAATGATTACTTATCCAATCTTTCACGTTACCTCCGGGCTTAGGCGTAGGAGTAACGGGGGTCGAAGCAGGAACAGCCGCCGCACCAGCTGCTGCAGCCGAACCACCCCCACCAATAGCCGCTATTATAGAAGCAACGATCGTACTTATAGCTAAAGCAAACGCGGCCAATATACTTACGACCGTCACACCCTGTTCTCGAAACAGAATTCTAATCTTTTCTCCTAGCGAGGCATCACCATCTAGTATTTTATTAAACGTTTCTGTGATTCTAGCGAATTGATCATTCATGCTTAGTTCAAGGTCGTGCTTAAGTCTTAATCTACCCTCTATTTCATCTTTAATATCGTCTTGTTCTTTAAGTAATTCTTGCATCTCATTATCGGTTTCTACTACTTCGAGGGCTGTTTTTATCTCCTTGAGTCTATCGTATAGTTTACTCAGTTCGGCTAAATTTAATTCGGCATTACCGCTCATAGTTCGTAGTTTTTTGTTTAAAGCTTCAAGTTCTCTGTAATTTAACCCCGCAGTTTGCGCTTGAGCATCTACTCTTTTTTGTTGAGCCAAATTAAATTCATCAGTCTCTAATAAACGCAACTGTTCTCTTATAAATACATTAGCGTTTTTTATTTCAGGATGAGCTATTCTAATGTTGCGTCTTAGCTGATCTCCAACAACTAGAAATTTTCTAGGCTGATTTTCTTGAGTCAACCTAACATCATCGAAGTATATGCCACTATCGTCTATTCTAAAGCTATCTAAATCTACATAAAGAAAATCTGGCCTATCAAATCCTTTAGATTCCATATAGTTATAAAAATCGTTAGCTATTTCATAATTTCTATGATTTTTAAATGATGGGGGTATATACACATTCGCATCATTTGCTCGTTGTTGTTGCTCATCATAGGTGTCCCAATCAAGATATTGATCTTGATCTTGATAATCTTGGTCATCGGCATCATTTTGTTTGTCTTCTCGACCTATTTCATCAATAGGTACATATTCTCCACCTTCAGCCATTTTATAAAGTCGTATATTTTATACAACTTATTATTTTAAATTTGTTTGCATGTATACGAGAATCAAGGTACCGACACCTACCAATAACGCCCACACGTGCTCCGCCAACCAACCTACCGACTTGCTCAATAGATTGAACAACCAACTCGCGATAGCACCCAAAATACCCGGTAAAGCAGCTAATAACTTACCCCCGAGCTTTTTTAGCAAATTAGCCAAGTTTTTTAAATGATTACTTATCCAATCTTTCACGTTACCTCCGGGCTTAGGCGGAACCGGAGTCGGAACAGGAACAACCGCCGCACCAGCTGCTGCCGCCGCACCACCCCCGCCAACAGCATTCACCAAAGAAGCAACGATCGTACTTATAGCTAAAGAAAACGCGGTTAATATACTTACTATCGTCACACCTTGTTCTCGAAACAGAATTCTAATCTTTTCTCCTAGCGAGATATCGCGTCCTAATATTCTACTAATCGTTTGTTTGATTCTATAGAATTGGCTTTTGATATTTTTCATATTGCTTTCTATTGCCTCAGTTCTAGCCGCTCTTTCATCTCTGTAACCTCTTAATTCATCAAGCAGAATACTTCTCTTATAATCATCTTTTTCTTTACCTATGGCTACTTTTATTTTCTCCATTTCATCATTTAACCTACTCTTTTCGGCTATATTTAATTCTAAACTACCGCCCATAGTTCGTAGTTTTTGATCTAAACCTTCAAGTTCTCTATAATTTAACCCATCAGTTTGCGCTTGAGCATCTACTTCTCTAGGTTGAGGGGGAGGAAATGTATATCTACCGGTTTCAGGATCATATTCAGGATCAATTTCGGGGCCATACATATGGTCTAGGTTGTCGATCGTATCGTTAACCATCTCAACTAGTCGTCTTGGAGTGACATAACGATCGTACGCTAAATCTATAGTTTCCTCAGCCTCTAGCAAATTAAATTCATCGGTCGTTAATAAACCCAAATCTTCTCTAAAAAATATATTAAAGTTTCCGCCTGGAAACCTCTTTTTAAAGTTGGTTTTTAACGTCGATCTAGCTATATATCTATCGGGATAAACTTTATTAGTCAATATAACACCGTCGAAGTAAGTACCGTTTTTATCTTTAGTAAAAAGTTCGTACCTAATGCGTTTTGGTCTAATTAAGCCTAATTTTTCCCCTGGTGGTTCTCCCTCCCAATAATTATAAAAATCATTAGCTAAACCTTCTTTATGCATATCACGACGTTTATCTATAATATCACCAGCTTCACCAATCGTCGTAGGCGGTTGTGGTTCAGCCGATCTGTCTAATTCATAATCATGGTCGGGATCTATTCCTAAATCATCGTCATTAGCATCTTGATAATCATCATCATCTACATCATCGACTCGTTCGTCTTCTCGACCTCGGTCATCCATAGGTATATATTCTCCACCTTCAGCCATTTTATAAAGTCGTATATTTTATATTTTACGTAGTATTTACCACATTCTGAGGAATTACTCCTTGGCTCACCAACCAAGTCTGAGTAGCTAGGGCGCTACCTACCGTAGCGGTGATTTTAATCGTATCTTCTACGTCTAGCTTTCCTAAATCGGCGGGCTTAATTTTCAAAAGTTTTTTACTCAACATAGTATAACCTACGGTCAACAAACTCAACACAGCGCCGTGATAAAGAGTATTTGCAACGTTCTTCGTATCCATTTTACTTGTACAAACATTTTTTTTTTTTTATTTATTCCATTTCTAATAGTTCTTCAACTTTAGGGGTTGAAGTTGCGATTGTAACCCCTACCCCCACCTCTCGCTGTGAATCTACAGGTTTACTCTTTTTAAACGCGAGATATCCAATTCCTAAAACAACCAAACCAACTATTGCGTATCCCCAGCTCGGAACGTCTCTCATCGTTAGCGCCGGCGCTTGCTGGGGAGCTTCTTCTTCTATACTTTGCATTTTTTGTATTTGTTCTTTCATCTTTCTGTTTCTTTCAGCCAGTTTTTTACCTTGCTCTACTCTTTTAGGGTCTTTTGCTCTTTTTTTTGTGACTCTTGATAGAGCCGGATGAGCCGGCTCTTGGGGAGGCTCTTGGGGAGGCGGAGCCGGCTCTTGGGGAGTCTCTTGGGGAGTCTCTGCTACTTGATCTATCGTTGTCGTTTCTAGACTCATCTTTTATAGTAATACTACTATTATTTGTAATAATATTACTCGTAATACTATTACTCGTAACGCTATTAGTACTACCATCTACCTGTAAATGTTTAGTCGTGATCAACATAGCAACCAAAGGAGATAAATAAACCCCATAATTGTAATGCACTTCACAAAGTAAACTGGACAAGCTGCTAGAAATAACGGGATCTTTTTCTAAGTCGTTGATAAGGGCTTCTTCAGAATCTAAACAAAGTTTATAACCGAATGGTGAAGCCAGCGGCAAAGTCGCGCCTAAAGCTTTTGCGTAACAGGTCAACACGCAACTCCCCAAACTGACTATCATTTCTTTACCGAGCTTGGCTTCGTATCTTTTATATAGCTTTTCTTGTTTTTCCGCGGTCAAGCTCTCTATTTCATTGACGGAGTATTCTTTACCGAAATATTTTTTAGAATCACCACTCGCAACTACGCCTAAAAGTCTATTTTTAGGCATAGTTGCTTCTGGGGTTATCGCTACAGTCGTGGGTGTAGCAGCTACTGTTAGATGAGGTTCTTGAGATAACGTGCTTAGAGATTCTATCGACTTGATCATTTAAAATAGAACTATATTTTTTAATCTTATTTCTACAAGAAATATAATCGTAAGAAAATAAAGATAAGTTGATGGCTATTACTAGTTTTAATAATAGGTCTAGATATTCTATCATATTTTATAGATGACTAGATAATCTATAGAGCATCTATTAGTTATCTAACAGTTATCTATAGATCATCTATTAGTTATCTAACAGTTATCTATTAGTTATCTATCAGTTATCTATCAGTTATCTATAAATCATCTATAAATCATCTATAAATCATCTAATAGGTATCTAATAGGTATCTAACAGTTATCTAATAGGTATCTAACAGTTATCTAATAGATCAACTGCCAACAGACAGGAGGATCAGTTTTTACCAATAATTTACTAAAAGGCACATCTCTTAAGATCTTTTTAATTCTCGATCTTTCTTCTAAAGGCACCGCATCATTTTCATCGAGGCATTGATCGAAACTAGTTTTATCTTTGCAATAGAACAATACGACAAATGCAGTTTGAGCTCTAAAGTCTGTCATTACGCAATTATACTTTTGAGTCATCAACCAACAGTAGTGATTGTCGTGTCTACCGCTAAACGCCAATTTCGTTAAAACGCAAGTGTTTTTCCCGAGCGCCGCCTTACGATATTTTATGTCTTGTTCCGAGCTACAATCATCTATCAAAAATAGAACGTGCGATCCTTTAAATCGAGCTCTATAAAATTCTAAAGCTTCGTTAAGAGACACCTTTTCTACCTCTAAATCGCATAGGTATATCTCGGGGTCTAACCACAACCAACGTCTCTCGCGATATGTCTTGTTGTTGCTCAACGTAGGACAAATAACTACGATAATTTCAAAGTGATCTTTATACTCAGTTTCTAATAGATCTAAAATATATTTGGTTTTGCCCGAATTAGTCCTACCGCATACTAACGCGCAGTGTGGTGTTTTTGGAAACGTTTTATACATATTTAATAGTAAGGTAGATAATTTACTCTTTTAAGAGTAACTACCGCTAAATCTTTTAAGGGGCACGGCTTATTTATAGTAAAGACTATTTTAAGAGTAACTACCGCTAAATCGTCCATCTTCTAGCACCAACTGACCATCCATCACCAAGAAAACGTAACATTTTAGAGATCCCGCAGTCTCAGCCTCTCTTTCTAAATAGAGAGAAATACCCCCACCTACGTCTCCTATTTTCCTGCCAGAACCGTGACTTTTGTTGTCGTCGGTTACCCTCGTATCTAACCAAAGACCGTAACTAGTGCTTAAGTAATCTCCTAGAGTCATATCGTGTAATTCTAAGTCTTTGGACACGCTGGCGCCAAATTCTGTATTAGAGTCTCCGAAAAACTTGGTAATCTCATCCCAGTGTTGATAACGCTTCATGCCCTGACTATACAATTGATTCGGCTTACCCTCTATCGTAACGTCTACTTTTTCGATCTTTGGATTATAAAAAATTCGAGGATCCTTTTCGCCCGATTCTTTAAATAAAAGAAGTATACCTTTGAGACTTCTAATGGCTTGATTGAGATTAATGTTCCAAGTAGTATCGGACTTGTTTAGCGTTAAAACCGTATATCTTTGAACTTTTTCGTATAGAAAATGAGTTCTACCTCGATATTTTTGTCTGATATTATCGGCCAATGTTTTATTGGTCACCGTTTCAAACTCGAGATCTAACCCCGAAATTTTATACTTTGCGTTGTTATCGGTAGATTTTACTACGCTAGCGTGATCGTTAAATGTAAATTCATAAGTTAGTCTGTCTTTGAGCGTCGATGGACTAAAAGGCTGATGATCCGTAAGCATTTCAAAATCTAGAGGAATGTAATATCGATTACCGTAAGCATTGGCAATCGCTTTGTCTTTTCCACCGTTTGCGCCAGCAACCCCACTGCTAGCGCCGATTCTGAGTTTCGTGACGTTGCTATCTTCGAGTCCTCGATACGCATCGTTCGCGCTGGCTGGTCGCCACATGTCTTTATACGCGTTATATACATCGGCATCCGTAAACGCTACGAAATCTTTACCTTCTAGTTTGATTCTTACGCCACTAATTAAATTTCGTGCGACGTTATAATATAGAGTTCTTGCATCATCTTCGCTAGCGCCTTCAGATTCTAAGTCTATATTAAAAGCTAATCGTACTGTACCCGGTACGACTACATCGTCTTGACTCAACATAGGAAATTCAACGATCAACAGACTGCCAGCCGACGCGGTACTAGGATTATGAGTAATGACCATCGATTGTCTCAACCCCTTTAACGCTCTAGGATTTTTTTAACTTCTGTGTGGATTCAGTTTGCTTCCATAAATTGCGTTCATTTTACTTAACGAAACAAAATAAAAAAGCAAAAAACTTTTAAATAAACTTAAACTTTTAAACAAACTTATAAACTAAATACCCTAAAACAGCAGTGCCTCCTAAGATAAATACAATTTCGCCATCTTTCTGACCTTCGCTGGGTACGTAAAAGTCTGACAATACAGGTTCACGAGGTAATCGCATATCTTCGCTGGTTACTTCGTTATATAGTCTCAACGCCTCATCTACATTTTTAAAATCTTTTTGAGCCCTGGCTTCTTTATACAGTCGATCGTTTAGATAATCTAGATACTTGGTTCTTTGTTCCACCCACTCTTGTTTAGCTCGAGTTAATTGTTCTAAAGCGAGGTCGTGTCGTTTACGTTCTTCAGCCGACGACCCACCCATCTTCGAAAATAGAAAGTTTGATCCGCTAAACGCTAAAGCGTTTACAAGAGCTCCACCAATCATCATTAATGCACTCGCCATTTTTAATAAGTCGTTAAAATTTTTACAAAGTATAAAATAAAATGGAAACAAAACTAAGTAAAATATTTTACAGTCCTAAAGGATATTGGAAAGGTGCAGGCGCCATAAAAAAATTTTCGTTAAAAGCCAACGTACCCGAGCCAGACGTTAGAAATTGGTTGAGAAAACAAGCCATGTGGCAAATATATTTACCTGCCCCCAGTTTTATACCGAGACCTACGAGTCTCAATAAGGTTATAGGGCGGCCTAATGAACAACATCAAGCGGATCTGTTGTATCTACCACACGATGTATTTAAACGTAAAAGATATAAATACGCGTTGACGATCGTCGATGTGGCCACTCGATATAAAGAAGCTGAACCCTTGACGAATAAAACGAGTACTCAAGTTGTAGAGGCGATAAAAAAGATTTACAAAAGATCGCCCTTATCTTGGCCTCTCACGATAAAAGTAGACCCCGGTACAGAATTTATGGCTGAATTTAATACTTTGATGCGAACTCGCAACGTCGTAGTACAGAAAGGCGAGGTTGGTAATCATAGAGCTCAAGGTATAGTAGAAAGATTTAATCGTACTTTAGCCGAAAGATTATTCGGTCATCAATACGCTCAAGAAATGTTAGAACCCACCGAGCGTAGCCGCGAGTGGGTAAAAAGATTGCCCGATGTCGTAGCGGCGTTAAACGACGAAGAAACTAGATTGATATCGACTATGAAAGGCAAACCGTTAACTCCTCGAGCGGCTATGTCTCAGTTAGAAATAAAACAATTGAGTTCCTCGGGGCTTAAGAGCCCTGAAGTCGCGCTAAGCGTAAATGACGATATCGTTAGATATCTTTACGCTCCTGGAGAACTCGAAAAAGACGTTAGAAGAAGAGCTACCGATCCTATTTGGAGCTTAGAAATGTATACGATTAGAAAGAGAACGACAGATCCTGGACAGCCTGCGTTGTACTGGCTGACTCACGGTCCCAAGAGATCGTTCGTTAAGAAAGAATTAATGGTCGTTCCATCAGATACTGAGTTACCACCTTCTTCAGCGACGTAAAATATCGTAAGCTAGATACCCAACCCCAGCAACGGCTATTAAACCAACGACTAAAGCCGTTTTTTCTTGTTCGTGTGAGTCTGGCGGTTGAGTTGGTGGCGTAGCTGCTCGCGTAGGGCGTGGTGGAGGGGGTGGGGGTACGTCTGAGATTAGAGGTAGCGGAGGTGTAGGGGTTGGTGACAGGTCTAAATTCTCTAAATCGTCTGACGGGTCTACATCGTCTGACGGGTCTACATCGTCTAAATCGTCTAAATCGTCTAAATCGTCTAAGTTCTGCTGGGTTACTGTACGACTCTTTTTTGCGAGAGGGAGTGGGGTTGGTAACGGGTCTACATCGTCTAAATCGTCTAAATTCTGCTGGGGTACTACACGACTCTTTTTTACGGGAGAGGGTGGGGTTGGGGTTGGTGGCGTAGCTACGACGTCTGAGTTCAAGTTGGTGTTTAATCCTATCGATGCGCCGGGTGTAGCTATCTGTATATTATTATTATAACCTTGGTGAATACCGACCAAAAGCTCCATATTTGATGGAATTAAGTACAATCCAGGGCTAATCACAAAGTTTAACGAGCTTCTAGCGTACTGTAAAGAATTTTGAAATCTGGTTATAGAAGATTCCAAGTCCGTATGACTGTTGATGATATCTTCTACTATATTTTCAAATTGTCTTTGCGCATCTAATCCGGTACCTGCAGTTAGTATACTCGTTTTTGTTTGGGCTTGCGCACCGAGTATGGCGTACACGTACGTTCTAATGCTTTCGTTTATTTTTTCTATACCAACGTTGGTAAACGAGCTCTTCTGAATTATAAAATTTCTAAAACCGAGTCGTACAACGTCCGCAGATTGTCTGATATACGCGAGCGTAATTTTACTATAATGTTTCGCATCGCCCGACTCTACAAATCCCATGTAGGTGGCGCCGGGGTTCATAGCTTCATAATCGTATTCCCACAATTTATTAGCTGTCACATATTTACCCGTACTAGGGTCATATTCAGCCGAAACCTTGTAAAGCTTAATAGGGGTATAATTTTTACCGGGTACGGGTAAAGGTATATCTGGCGAGTACTTGTTTATTTTAAACAGGTAAAAATAAGCGGTACCTAATCCTCCAGAAGTTAAGTCTACGGTCTGTTTAAAACTCAAGTTTGGATCGACATTAAAATGTCGACAAATATCGCCATAAGCGCCTTTATCGATGCCATTGTTTAGATCGTCGAATGTATTGTCTCCTGGAACTGGGCATTTTAGAAAGTATAGTATCTTTCTCATCGTAAAATATACGTGAAACTTGAATAAAGCCGATATTACGGGGTTTGTATGTAGTAACGATTCTAGTCCTACGCCGCAACCCGACGTCGCACACCAAAATGCGAAGTTGAGTTGATTTTGATAAAACGTCATGGGATCCGATGCATAACGTTCGACCACTTCATCGTGTTTTACGTCGGACATTTTATAAGCGCTCAATATATCAACTAGTTGAGAGATAAAAGACCTGTTGTCGTTGGTGTTTACGATGATGCTAAGTTGACTCAAGTGCATGTTCAATGGGGTATTCTCCTGGGTAATCGCTTCGTACTTGTCGCTTATCGCTTCGTACTTGTTGCTAACGCTTTGTACTCGCGTAGCTACGCGAGTATCGTCTTGGTCTCTAGCTAGATTCGCGATATCTAGAGCATTCTTTACCGTTCGTTCGTTGTCGTTTAGAAGCGCCATAAGTTGAGCGAATTTCATTTTATTTTTAATAAAACAAATATTTTAATCTTTTACATAAAATGGAATCGCACGTTTTTGAAATGTTTGATAACGAACGAACGTTTAGACTGTCAAAACCTATAGATAACTCAAAGGGAGATTACAGTATGAGTTTAACCAGCGCGATAGTAACCGCGGGCTTCTACAACATGGCTAGTAATAGCGAAATTCTCTATTTTATATATCAAATCGATCCAAACACTGGGAGAAAAACGGGTAGTACGGATGGTAAAATTGATATTCCTGCTGGATATTACGATATAGATTGGATCGAAGAGAGACTCAGTAAATTAGTTTGGTTAGAAGTCTCTGTAGATAAACTTAATAAAAAAATATCTTTAAATATAACGGAAGAAAATAGCGTTATACGCTTTGATAAAAACATTAAACAATTGTTGGGAATATCGATCAAAAACTTAGTTTTTGGTGTAGATTATGTAGGGTATTATAATACAATGCCTGTCGATACAATTTTTTTACATTGCGATCAGTTATCTACGTCTAATAATTTCTATAACGGAGGGGGAACGCACTTGTTAGACGTTATACCGATAACGAAAAGAGACGATACGATTATCGAGCGTGCAAAATTAACCGCTCGTAGACTCGTGGGTGATAAGATAAACCAACTTAGCTTTAGTATCAGAGACCGAGACGGCGATTTAATCAATAATCGAGGAAAAAAGATTAGTTTTAACTTGACGATAGGTAAATTTTAAGCGATTTTTGAAGATTGTTTTGGCTTAAATAAAATGGAATCGCACGTTTTTAAAATGGTTAGTAACGAACAAACGTTTAGACTGTCAAAACCTATAGATAACTCAGAGGGAGATTACTGCATGAGTTTAAACAACGCGATATTTACCGTCCGTTTTGTTAATATAACTCAACGTATGACTATAGGATGGCAAATATATGGCGACGCCACCACCCCCACCCAAAACGGTGAAACGGTAATTCCACCTGGAAATTATACTATCGATGAGTTAATAGCTGAATTTAATAAATTAAGATTGATCAAAGTTTCCGTAGACAAGATTAATAAAAAGATTATTTTTAATCTCGGTGTAATATTGGGAGATAAACATGTTATTATTATGTTCGATCTATATACTCAAAAAGTGTTGGGTCTACCCTCTAGTTGGTTCCCTGTTGTTGGTGGTGAACTTGTAGGCTATTATAATATAAATTACTTGAATACAATTTTTTTACATTGCGATCAGTTATCTACGTCTAATAATTTCTATAACGGAAGGAGCACGCACTTGCTAGACGTTATACCGATCGCATATATTGAGGCTGATTCGGATATAATAGCGACTGTCCAGAATAAAAGAAAACTGTCATACCTCTAATTAGGAGTAAAATACCCGAACTGAGTTTTTCTTTCAGAGACAGTTACGGCGAGTTAGTCGATAATAACCATAAGAAATTTATTTTTCGAGTAGATATTTATCGATCGTCTTGTTCTGGCTAGAATAGTGACCGTAAGCCAGAGTGTATATACCATTAGGTAAAATATATCTCTTCGTATCTAAAGGATTTAACGATTGCTTGACTTGAGCCTCCGTGTATATCATGTGACGCTCGGTTCCAAAACGAATCATCTTGTTTGAATAGCATTCGTTCGATAAAACGCATCGCTTGTACTTTTCGTAAGATAGATCGTTGTTTATAACCACTCGGTTTACGCCTTTGGCCTTCTTTATATAGTCGTAGCTACGACCGTAGGGAGTAATATCGTGTTCCCCGTATAAAATCGAGTACATCTTAGATCTGATGCAAGTAGCTTCGCTTATGACTTTTCCTCCGCATTCGTCTTTAAATTTGCCGATGACCTTCTTGTTTGTCTCGTCGTATAAAAAGTGGTCTTTCTCATAGTTGCTAAAATCATACGAGTCAGACTGTTTTTCTAGATTCCGATAAACGTCTTTCGTATAGATAATCAAAAGCAGCGAGTCCGTGTCTGTATACATCAATCTTACTTTATCGCCATACGTCTTTTTTAATTGGTTGTAATAAAAGTCGTACATTAGAGTCTTCGATAAGTCTAAGATACTAACGCCGCAATAGATGGGTTTATTTAAATACGTTTTCTTTTTGTATGATTCCACGAATGAGAGGCCGCATTCTTTAAACGCCGTAGTAGACTTGTAACAAGGTTTAGAAACTATTTTTTCGTATTCTTTTACTTGATCGTTTCTCAGTAGCACACCATCTATTCTATTTCTGACATTTTCCATCGTTTTACCGAATACAGAATTATTCATCAATTTGAAAAAGTCTTTTTCAAAATCCGACTTTGCTTTCGTTCTGAGTTGCGTGTTTTTATCGATGTACGATGTCATCCAAGGTTTTTGTTTAAATTGTAACGCCCGATGTACTTTATTTAGTTTTAGGCCTAGCCTCAAACACTGTTTCAAATTGACGTAGTGCAATACATATTTTTCTTTGCGATATAGCGTACCTGTTATTTTTTTTACCTTAGCTCCATCTCCTATCTCACTCGCTAACTCTCGTTGATACTCGGATAACCATTCTTCAGGTATGATTATATTATCGGCGGCTAAAGGATAATCGTTGTGTAGATCGTGTAGTTCGGCTGGATATTCCAGGTCAACTTCGAACATATATCCCGTTTTAGTATCATCTTTTAACGCCATGATACGATCGTGGGTAAATTGTTTCGTACAGATCCATTTAAATCCTCCGTAAGGTAGCGGTCGACTCATGGCCCATCCGTAGAGGTTGTTGGCGTCTAGATAGAGAATATACGAATCGGGTTTATCTTGCTCGTAATCTTTTAGGTACTTATTGTTGGCCTTAGCATAGCGCGTACTACCAACGCTCGATATTCCTCCTCTTTTTGCTTTTTCAAAAAATAGATGTTTATCTACATCGGTTAATAATTCTAATTCTATTTTAGTATGCCTCAGCAACGCGTCCCAACTTAACCCCGGTGCTGTGAAGTAGTTGGCTGGATCCAACTTGTAATTCGTTCTACACATTTGCCTAAAATTCTCAAATACACCGGCTAGTAATAGAGTATCCGCGGTTACGTATAAGTCGTGGTATTCGCCCATGTTTTTTATGTCAAAGGTCCGCCATACTCGTTGCGCGCGCGAGTAGTCTTCGTCCGTTATATGTTTATCTTTTAGAGCGCTGAAAAAAGATTCTTTCGGCGGCAAACTACTCTCGCTAAATCGTTCAAAGCTGTCCATGTACTCGTAGGGATATACACCCTTTTGTAATAAGAGGTCCGCGTTTTCTTCGCCATAACGTTTCAGGAGTAGCCTAAAGGCGTCTCTCGGGCAAGACGTTACCAATTTGTCGAGGCCGCTAGACATAAAATGAAACGAGTCGATAAATCTATATTGGCCGATCGAAAATGAAATGTATTTTTCTGAATTTTTGGGCATACACCAGATATCTTGTTGGTACTTGGAAATACCCTGCATGATTAAGTGCGCGTCATAATTTTCTAAGTTGTGAAAGACGACCGGTATTTTCGTTTCACCGGGTTTTACTCGTAATTTAAGATTACAGTAAGCGTGCGCGGCTCCTCTGTACTTACCCGTAGTGTGACAATGGTCTCTTACTTTTCGAAATTTGTTAATTTTCTTTTGGCAGAACATACATGTTTTCTCGATGTATCCCTTTTCGTTTTCGTACGTGTATTCTTCCAGTTCTTCTTTACTTTTAGGTTCTACAGGCTTGCAGCACTGACAATTACACGAGTAATTTGGATAAATTGGTTTTTCGCAAATCCAGCACTCGTTAGAGTTTAGGTGAATTTTTTCTTCTTTTAGCGTATATATTATCGGCTTAATGCGAGCTAGTAATTCATTAATCTTAGGTTCGAGTTCTTGCAACGAGGTTATAAAATTGTCTATGGCGCGTTCACCTCTATAAGTCTTTCGCTTGATCTGTCGGCCATCGCATTTCACTACAACGTACGAATAACCGCAGGCTTTGTGCGTTGCGATTTTACCCTCAGTCTCTACGAGCGTAGAGGGCACCAAGATAGATTCAAAATCCGCGTATATGACATAGGGTGCATCTTGTAAATTCTTAAAGTTTTTAAACATTAATTTGCTTTTGTCCAAGTATTTGTTCGCGCTTTCATGTGGCATTTTAACGGTAGATAAAGCAGAGTCTATTCCTTCACAATCTTTTATGTGCCTGTTTAATTTCTCTTTCGAACAAAAATGCGTTAAACATCTTAAGCAAAACATTTTACGATGCTGACTATTGGTAGCGCCATATAAGAATCTAGATAAGTCATTTATCCAACAATAATGACCGTCATATAATAGCAAACTGATAGTTTCTATATCGTATGGTCTTTTAGATAAATATAGCGGATATATCAAGCCCCTTTTATCTTGTGGATAGGTTTTATTTTTGCAGTCTGTGTCGTATCCCAACACGTTTATACTTATATCGTTTTGTCTTTCTATTCTCGTTATCTGATTTATAGGTGTGGGGAAGTCTATGTCCTTAAAATTTAATCCATCATCGGTTTTATAAGTAGATGGATTATTTCCGCGAAATTGGTACTTTGGGTTTGTTGCTAATTGGTTTTTAACTCTATCGGTATATATACCTAGGGCGGCTCTTAAACACCATCTTATACACTCTTGATCTTCGTTTTTGATATTAAATGTTGCGTGTTTGTTAGTTATATATTCGGGTAGTTTTACGTAAGAAGCACCTACCAGAGGCTTAACTCTGTTTATGTTGATGTAAAACGCGACTATTTTATCTATAGTCCAACCACTTCCTTTATTCGTAAATTTATCTATCTGAGATAATATCGTTTCATATTGTTTCCCGATAGTCGTAGCTATCTCGCTCTTGTTTAAGACTCGATTTTGGTAACTAAAATGAATAGCGGTTTGTGTTGTAGTCTTAACACCTGATTTTTTTACATACTTTATTTTCATAGCGATCTGTAGTTTCATCGTTTTTATTTTTATTAATTCAGCTACGATTTTGTTTTTGATCATCGACATATGGGTGTTGTAAAATTGCTCCGGATCGTCGATAAACAGACTCGGAATCAATTCCAAATTTCGATAACTGTTTTCAAATCTTCTAGTCTCTCGAAAGTCTGCTTCTCGAAAGTATTTTGCTCCTTAAATCTTTTTATAGCTTCGACGTAATCTTTTTTTATCGCTCGACCATTTCTACCCGTTGATACGACCCGTAAATGTTTATCGTGCGCGAGTTGCGCTAACGAAGCTTTAGATCGTATTCTCAAATTTTTAAATTTATCTTCTTCTCTTTTTATAGCTCGAATATAATCTCGCCTGATATACGTATTACGGCGTCCTGTTGGCGATCCTAAAGATAATTTATACTTATCGATATATCTTTTTAAAGATGTTTTGTTCCATCTATTGTATCCTCGAATCATGGGTTGTGTTTCCATCTTTATAGTAACATAAGATAATATTTTTTTTAAAATAAAAAAATATTTAATTTTGTTTGTCCTATGTCATTTTAAAGCAATATCTTTTTTCGCCCGGGCGCCCGGGCGATTTAGTATGCTTGTGGACTATGGAAAAAACTTTTTATTTTCTTGATTTTGTGCAAATTTTGGTGTGTAGTACCCCAGCAAAATTTTGGGTGATTTTTTGGGATATTTTTAGACTAAAAAATTTGACGTATGTACCCACAGCAAAATTAGAGAGAAAAGTGAAAAAACATGAAATGACATAGAACCGGCATTTACCATACTACTAAACACCTTTTGGGCGACTTTGCCCAAATTCGGAGTTTGGGGAATCAGAACGCCCCATTTGTCGCGCTGAACCCGTTGGTTATAACAAAGCGGCATTGGAGAGAAAAAAATTGAAAATCCTTTTCCGCGACTTTGCCCACATTCGGAGTTTGGGGACTCAGAACGCCCCATTTGTCGCGCTGAACCCGTTGGTTATTCCAGAGCGGCATTGGAGAGAAAAATATTGCAAACACTTTTTGGGCGACTTTGCCCAAATTTGGAGTTTGGGGACTCAGAACGCCACATTTGTCGCTCTGAAACCGTTGGTTATTCCAAAGCGGCATTGGAGAGAAACACATTCCAAAAACCTTTTCGGTGACTTTGCCCAAATTCGGAGTTTGGGGACTCAGAACGCCCCATTTGTCGCGCTGAACCCGTTGGTTATTCCAAAGCGGCATTGGACAGAAAAAAATGGCAAAAACCTTTTGGGCGACTTTGCCCAATTACGGAGTTTGGGGACTCAGAACGCCCCATTCGTCGCGCTGAACACGTTGGCTATTCCAAAGCGGCATTGGAGAGAAACAAATTCCAAAAACCTTTTTCAACGAGTTCTCCCAAATTCGCAGTTTGGGGGCTCAGAACGCCCCATTCGTCGCGCTGAACCGGTTGGTTATTCCAAAGCGGCATTGGAGAGACAAAAATGGCAAAAACCTTTTGGGCGACTTTGCCAAAATTCGGAGTTTGGGGAATCAGAACGCCACATTTGTCGCGCTGAACCCGTTGGTTATTCCTAAGCGGCATTGGAGAGAAAAAAATTCCAAAAACCTTTTGGGCGACTTTGCCCAAATTCGGAGTTTGGGGACTCAGAACGCCCCATTTGTCGCGCTGAACCCCTTGGTTATTCCTAAGCGGCATTGGAGAGAAAAAAATTGCAAAAACCTTTTCGGCGACTTTGCCCAAATTCGGAGTTTGGGGACTCAGAACGCCCCATTTGTCGCGCTGAACCCGTTGGTTATTCCAAAGCGGCATTGGAGAGAAGAAAATGGCAAAAACCTTTTGGGCGACTTTGCCCAAATTCGGAGTTTGGGGACTCAGAACGCCCCATTCGTCGCACTGAGCCCGTTGGTTATTCCAAAGCGGCATTGGAGAGAAAACATGGCAAAAACCTTTTTGGGCGACTTTGCCCAAATTCGGAGTTTGGGGACTCAGAACGCCCCATTTGTCGCGCTGAACCCGTTAGTTATTCCAAAGCGGCATTGGAGAGAAAAAAGTGGCAAAAACCTTTTGGGCGACTTTGCCAAAATTCAGAGTTTGGGGACTCAGAACGCCCCATTTGTCGCGCTGAACCCGTTGGTTATTCCAAAGCAGCATTGGAGAGAAACAAATTGCAAAAACATTTTAGGCGACTTTGCCCAAATTCGGAGTTTGGGGACTCAGAACGCCCCATTCGTCGCGCTGAAACCGTTGGTTATTCCAAAGCAGCATTGGAGAGAAACAAATTGCAAACACCTTTTGGGCGACTTTGCCCAAATTCGGAGTTTGGGGAATCAGAACGCCCCATTTGTCGCGCTGAACCCGTTGGTTATAACAAAGCGGCATTGGAGAGAAAAAAATTGAAAATCCTTTTCCGCGACTTTGCCCAAATTCGGAGTTTGGGGACTCAGAACGCCCCATTTGTCGCGCTGAACCCGTTGGTTATTCCAGAGCGGCATTGGAGAGAAAAATATTGCAAACACTTTTTGGGCGACTTTGCCCAAATTTGGAGTTTGGGGACTCAGAACGCCACATTTGTCGCTCTGAAACCGTTGGTTATTCCAAAGCGGCATTGGAGAGAAACAAATTCCAAAAACCTTTTCTGTGACTTTGCCCAAATTCGGAGTTTGGGGACTCAGAACGCCCCATTGGTCGCGCTGAACCCGTTGGTTATTCCAAAGCGGCATTGGAGAGAAAAACAATTGCAAAAACCTTTTGGGCGACTTTGCCCAAATTCGGAGTTTGGGGACTCAGAACGCCCCATTCGTCGCGCTGAACCCGTTGGTTATTCCAAAGCGGCATTGGAGAGAAACAAAATTGCAAAAACCTTTTGGGCGACTTTGCCCAAATTCGGAGTTTGGGGACTCAGAACGCCACATTTGTCGCGCTGAACCCGTTAGTTATTCCAAAGCGGCATTGGAGAGAAAAAAAGTGGCAAAAACCTTTTGGGCGACTTTGCCAAAATTCAGAGTTTGGGGACTCAGAACGCCCCATTTGTCGCGCTGAACCCGTTGGTTATTCCAAAGCAGCATTGGAGAGAAACAAATTGCAAAAACATTTTAGGCGACTTTGCCCAAATTCGGAGTTTGGGGACTCAGAACGCCACATTTGTCGCGCTGAAACCGTTGGATATTTCCAATCGGCATTGGAGAAAAAAATTCCCAAAAACATTTTGGGCGACTTTGCCCAAATTCGGAGTTTGGGGACTCAGAACGCCCCATTCGTCGCGCTGAACCCGTTGGTTATTCCCAAGCGGCATTGGAGAGAAAAACATTTAAAATTCTTTTCCGCGACTTTGCCCAAATTTGGAGTTTGGGGACTCAGAACGCCACATTTGTCGCGCTGAAACCGTTGGTTATTCCAAAGCGGCATTGCAGAGAAAGACATTCCAAAAACCTTTTGGGCGACTTTGCCCAAATTCGGAGTTTGGGTACTAAGAACGCCCCATTTGTCGCGCTGAACCCGTTGGTTATTCCAAAGCGGCATTGGACAGACAAAAATGGCAAAAACCTTTTGGGCGACTTTGCCCAATTACGGAGTTTGGGGACTCAGAACGCCATTCGTCGCGCTGAACACGTTGGCTATGCCAAAGAGGCATTGGAGAGAAACAAATTGCAAAAACCTTTTCGACGAGTTCTCCCAAATTCGCAGTTTGGGGGCTCAGAACGCCCCATTCGTCGCGCTGAACCCGTTGGTTATTCCAGAGCGGCATTGGAGAGAAAAAAATTGCAAAAACCTTTTGGGCGACTTTGCCAAAATTCGGAGTTTGGGGACTCAGAACGCCCCATTCGTCGCGCTGAACCCGTTGGTTATTCCAAAGCGGCATTGGAGAGAAACAAAATTGCAAAAACCTTTTGGGCGACTTTGCCCAAATTCGGAGTTTGGGGACTCAGAACGCCACATTTGTCGCGCTGAAACCGTTGGTTATTCCCAAGCGGCATTGGAGAGAAAAAAATGGAAAATCCTTTTCCGCGACTTTGCCCAAATTCGGAGTTTGGGGACTCAGAACGCCCCATTTGTCGCGCTGAACCCGTTGGTTATTCCAAAGCGGCATTGGAGAGAAAAATATTGCAAACACTTTTTGGGCGACTTTGCCCAAATTTGGAGTTTGGGGACTCAGAACGCCACATTTGTCGCTCTGAAACCGTTGGTTATTCCAAAGCGGCATTGGAGAGAAAGACATTCCAAAAACCTTTTGGGCGACTTTGCCCAAATTCGGAGTTTGGGGACTAAGAACGCCCCATTTGTCGCGCTGAACCCGTTGGTTATTCCAAAGCGGCATTGGACAGACAAAAATGGCAAAAACCTTTTGGGCGACTTTGCCCAATTACGGAGTTTGGGGACTCAGAACGCCCCATTCGTCGCGCTGAACACGTTGGTTATTCCAAAGCAGCATTGGAGAGAAACAAATTGCAAAAACATTTTAGGCGACTTTGCCCAAATTCGGAGTTTGGGGACTCAGAACGCCACATTTGTCGCGCTGAAACCGTTGGATATTTCCAATCGGCATTGGAGAGAAAAAAATTCCCAAAAACATTTTGGGCGACTTTGCCCAAATTCGGAGTTTGGGGACTCAGAACGCCCCATTCGTCGCGCTGAACCCGTTGGTTATTCCCAAGCGGCATTGGAGAGAAAAACATTTAAAATTCTTTTCCGCGACTTTGCCCAAATTCGGAGTTTGGGGACTCAGAACGCCCCATTTGTCGCGCTGAACCCGTTGGTTATTCCAGAGCGGCATTGGAGAGAAAAATATTGCAAACACTTTTTGGGCGACTTTGCCCAAATTTGGAGTTTGGGGACTCAGAACGCCACATTTGTCGCGCTGAAACCGTTGGTTATTCCAAAGCGGCATTGGAGAGAAAGACATTCCAAAAACCTTTTCGGTGACTTTGCCCAAATTCGGAGTTTGGGGACTCAGAACGCCCCATTTGTCGCGCTGAACCCGTTGGTTATTCCTAAGCGGCATTGGAGAGAAAACAATTGCAAAAACCTTTTGGGCGACTTTGCCCAAATTCGGAGTTTGGGGACTAAGAACGCCCCATTTGTCGCGCTGAAGCCGTTGGTTATTCCAAAGCGGCATTGGACAGACAAAAATGGCAAAAACCTTTTGGGCGACTTTGCCCAATTACGGAGTTTGGGGACTCAGAACGCCATTCGTCGGGCTGAACACGTTGGCTATGCCAAAGAGGCATTGGAGAGAAACAAATTGCAAAAACCTTTTCGACGAGTTCTCCCAAATTCGCAGTTTGGGGGCTCAGAACGCCCCATTCGTCGCGCTGAACCCGTTGGTTATTCCAGAGCGGCATTGGAGAGAAAAAAATGGCAAAAACCTTTTGGGCGACTTTGCCAACATTCGGAGTTTGGGGACTCAGAACGCCCAATTTGTCGCGCTGAACCCGTTGGTTATTCCAAAGCGGCATTGGAGAGAAACAAATTCCTAAAACCTTTTGGCCGACTTTGCCCAAATTCGGAGTTTGGGGACTCAGAACGCCCCATTTGTCGCACTGAACCCGTTGGATATTCCAAAGCGGCATTGGAGAGAAAACAATTGCAAAAACCTTTTAGGCGACTTTGCCCAAATGCGGAGTTTGGGGACTCAGAACGCCACATTTGTCGCCTTGAAACCGTTGGTTATTCCCAAGCGGCATTGGAGAGAGAAAAAAAAATGCAAAAACCTTTTCGGTGACTTTGCTCAAATTCGGAGTTTGGGGACTCAGAACGCCCCATTTGTCGCGCTGAACCCGTTGGTTATTCCAAAGCGGCATTGGAGAGAAAAAAGTGGCAACAACCTTTTGGGCGACTTTGCCAAAATTCAGAGTTTGGGGACTCAGAACGCCCCATTTGTCGCGCTGAACCCGTTGGTTATTCCAAAGCAGCATTGGAGAGAAACAAATTGCAAAAACCTTTTTAGGCGACTTTGCCCAAATTCGGAGTTTGGGGACTCAGAACGCCACATTCGTCCCGCTGAACCCGTTGGTTATTGCAAAGCGGCATTGGAGAGAAAAACATTGCAAAAACCTGTTGGGCGACTTTGCCCAAATTCGGAGTTTGGGGACTCAGAACGCCCCATTTGTCGCGCTGAACCCGTTGGTTATTCCAAAGCGGCATTGGAGAGAAAAAAGTGGCAAAAACCTTTTGGGCGACTTTGCCAAAATTCGGAGTTTAGGGACTCAGAACGCCCCATTTGTCGCGCTGAACCCGTTGGTTATTCCAAAGCGGCATTGGAGAGAAACAAATTGCAAAAACATTTTAGGCGACTTTGCCCAAATTCGGAGTTTGGGGACTCAGAACGCCCCATTCGTCGCGCTGAACCCGTTGGTTATTGCAAAGCGGCATTGGAGAGAAAAACATTGCAAAAATCTTTTAGGCGACTATGCCCAAATTCGGAGTTTGGAAACTCAGAACGCCCCATTTGTCGCGCTGAACCCGTTGGTTATTCCAAAGCGGCATTGGAGAGAAACAAATTCCTAAAACCTTTTGGCCGACTTTGCCCAAATTCGGAGTTTGGGGACTCAGAACGCCCCATTTGTCGCACTGAACCCGTTGGATATTCCAAAGCGGCATTGGAGAGAAAACAATTGCAAAAACCTTTTAGGCGACTTTGCCCAAATGCGGAGTTTGGGGACTCAGAACGCCACATTTGTCGCCTTGAAACCGTTGGTTATTCCCAAGCGGCATTGGAGAGAGAAACAAAAATGCAAAAACCTTTTCGGTGACTTTGCTCAAATTCGGAGTTTGGGGACTCAGAACGCCCCATTTGTCGCGCTGAACCCGTTGGTTATTCCAAAGCAGCATTGGAGAGAAACAAATTGCAAAAACCTTTTTAGGCGACTTTGCCCAAATTCGGAGTTTGGGGACTCAGAACGCCACATTCGTCCCGCTGAACCCGTTGGTTATTGCAAAGCGGCATTGGAGAGAAAAACATTGCAAAAACCTGTTGGGCGACTTTGCCCAAATTCGGAGTTTGGGGACTCAGAACGCCCCATTTGTCGCGCTGAACCCGTTGGTTATTCCAAAGCGGCATTGGAGAGAAAACAAATGTCAAAAACCTTTCGGGCGACTTTTGCCCAAATTCGGAGTTTGGGGACTCAGAACGCCCCATTTGTCGCGCTGAACCCGTTGGTTATTCCAAAGCGGCATTGGAGAGAAACAAATTGAAAAAACCTTTTGGGCGACTTTGCCCAAATTCGGAGTTTGGGGACTCAGAACGCCACATTTGTCGTGCTGAAACCGTTGGTTATTCCCAAGCGGCATTGGAGAGAAAAAAAGGCAAAAACCTTTTGGGCGACTTTGCCCAAATTCGGAGTTTGGGGACTCAGAACGCCCCATTTGTCGCGCTGAACCCGTTGGTTATTCCAAAGCAGCATTGGAGAGAAACAAATTCCAAAAACCTTTTTTGCGACTTTGCCCAAATTCGGAGTTTGGGGACTCAGAACGCCCCATTTGTCGCGCTGAACCCGTTGGTTATTCCAAAGCGGCATTGGAGAGAAAAACATTGTAAAAACCTTTTGGGCGACTTTGCCCAAATTCGGAGATTGGGGACTCAGAACGCCCCATTTGTCACGCTGAACCCGTTGGTTATTCCAAAGCGGCATTGGAGAGAAAAAAATGGCAAAAACCTTTTCGGTGACTTTGCCCAAATTCGGAGTTTGGGGACTCAGAACGCCCTATTTGTCGCGCTGAACCCGTTGGTTATTCCAAAGCGGCATTGGAGAGAAAAAAATGGCAATAACCTTTTGGGCGACTTTGCCTAAATTCGGAGTTTGGGGACTCAGAACGCCCCATTCGTCGCGCTGAACCCGTTGGTTATTCCAAAGCGGCATTGGAGAGAAAAACATTGCAAAAACCTTTTGGGCGACTTTGCCCAAATTCGGAGTTTGGGGACTCAGAACGCCACATTTGTTACGCTGAAACCGTTGGTTACTCCCAAGCGGCATTGGAGAGAAAAACAATGGAAAAACCTTTTCCGCGACTTTGCCCAAATTCGGAGTTTGGGGACTCAGAACGCCACATTTGTTACGCTGAACCCGTTGGTTATTCCAAAGCGGCATTGGAGAGAAAAGCATTGCAAAAACCTTTTGGGCGACTATGCCCAAATTCGGAGTTTGGAAACTCAGAACGCCCCATTTGTCGCGCTGAACCCGTTGGTTATTCCAAAGCGGCATTGGAGAGAAACAAATTCCTAAAACCTTTTGGCCGACTTTGCCCAAATTCGGAGTTTGGGGACTCAGAACGCCCCATTTGTCGCACTGAACCCGTTGGATATTCCAAAGCGGCATTGGAGAGAAAACAATTGCAAAAACCTTTTAGGCGACTTTGCCCAAATGCGGAGTTTGGGGACTCAGAACGCCACATTTGTCGCCTTGAAACCGTTGGTTATTCCCAAGCGGCATTGGAGAGAGAAACAAAAATGCAAAAACCTTTTCGGTGACTTTGCTCAAATTCGGAGTTTGGGGACTCAGAACGCCCCATTTGTCGCGCTGAACCCGTTGGTTATTCCAAAGCAGCATTGGAGAGAAACAAATTGCAAAAACCTTTTTAGGCGACTTTGCCCAAATTCGGAGTTTGGGGACTCAGAACGCCACATTCGTCCCGCTGAACCCGTTGGTTATTGCAAAGCGGCATTGGAGAGAAAAACATTGCAAAAACCTGTTGGGCGACTTTGCCCAAATTCGGAGTTTGGGGACTCAGAACGCCCCATTTGTCGCGCTGAACCCGTTGGTTATTCCAAAGCGGCATTGGAGAGAAAACAAATGTCAAAAACCTTTCGGGCGACTTTTGCCCAAATTCGGAGTTTGGGGACTCAGAACGCCCCATTTGTCGCGCTGAACCCGTTGGTTATTCCAAAGCGGCATTGGAGAGAAACAAATTGAAAAAACCTTTTGGGCGACTTTGCCCAAATTCGGAGTTTGGGGACTCAGAACGCCACATTTGTCGTGCTGAAACCGTTGGTTATTCCCAAGCGGCATTGGAGAGAAAAAAAGGCAAAAACCTTTTGGGCGACTTTGCCCAAATTCGGAGTTTGGGGACTCAGAACGCCCCATTTGTCGCGCTGAACCCGTTGGTTATTCCAAAGCAGCATTGGAGAGAAACAAATTCCAAAAACCTTTTGGGCGACTTTGCCCAAATTCGGAGTTTGGGGACTCAGAACGCCCCATTTGTCGCGCTGAACCCGTTGGTTATTCCAAAGCGGCATTGGAGAGAAAAACATTGTAAAAACCTTTTGGGCGACTTTGCCCAAATTCGGAGATTGGGGACTCAGAACGCCCCATTTGTCACGCTGAACCCGTTGGTTATTCCAAAGCGGCATTGGAGAGAAAAAAATGGCAAAAACCTTTTCGGTGACTTTGCCCAAATTCGGAGTTTGGGGACTCAGAACGCCCTATTTGTCGCGCTGAACCCGTTGGTTATTCCAAAGCGGCATTGGAGAGAAAAAAATTGCAATAACCTTTTGGGCGACTTTGCCTAAATTCGGAGTTTGGGGACTCAGAACGCCCCATTCGTCGCGCTGAACCCGTTGGTTATTCCAAAGCGGCATTGGAGAGAAAAACATTGCAAAAACCTTTTGGGCGACTTTGCCCAAATTCGGAGTTTGGGGACTCAGAACGCCACATTTGTTACGCTGAAACCGTTGGTTACTCCCAAGCGGCATTGGAGAGAAAAACAATGGAAAAACCTTTTCCGCGACTTTGCCCAAATTCGGAGTTTGGGGACTCAGAACGCCACATTTGTTACGCTGAACCCGTTGGTTATTCCAAAGCGGCATTGGAGAGAAAAGCATTGCAAAAACCTTTTGGGCGACTTTGCCCAAATTCGAAGTTTGGGACTCAGAACGCCCCATTTGTCGCGCTGAACCCGTTGGTTATTCCAAAGCGGCATTGGAGAGAAAAACATTGTAAAAACCTTTTGGGCGACTTTGCCCAAATTCGGAGATTGGGGACTCAGAACGCCCCATTTGTCACGCTGAACCCGTTGGTTATTCCAAAGCGGCATTGGAGAGAAAAAAATGGCAAAAACCTTTTCGGTGACTTTGCCCAAATTCGGAGTTTGGGGACTCAGAACGCCCTATTTGTCGCGCTGAACCCGTTGGTTATTCCAAAGCGGCATTGGAGAGAAAAAAATTGCAATAACCTTTTGGGCGACTTTGCCTAAATTCGGAGTTTGGGGACTCAGAACGCCCCATTCGTCGCGCTGAACCCGTTGGTTATTCCAAAGCGGCATTGGAGAGAAAAACATTGCAAAAACCTTTTGGGCGACTTTGCCCAAATTCGGAGTTTGGGGACTCAGAACGCCACATTTGTTACGCTGAAACCGTTGGTTACTCCCAAGCGGCATTGGAGAGAAAAACAATGGAAAAACCTTTTCCGCGACTTTGCCCAAATTCGGAGTTTGGGGACTCAGAACGCCACATTTGTTACGCTGAACCCGTTGGTTATTCCAAAGCGGCATTGGAGAGAAAAGCATTGCAAAAACCTTTTGGGCGACTTTGCCCAAATTCGAAGTTTGGGACTCAGAACGCCCCATTTGTCGCGCTGAACCCGTTGGTTATTCCAAAGCGGCATTGGAGAGAAAAACATTGTAAAAACCTTTTGGGCGACTTTGCCCAAATTCGGAGATTGGGGACTCAGAACGCCCCATTTGTCACGCTGAACCCGTTGGTTATTCCAAAGCGGCATTGGAGAGAAAAAAATGGCAAAAACCTTTTCGGTGACTTTGCCCAAATTCGGAGTTTGGGGACTCAGAACGCCCTATTTGTCGCGCTGAACCCGTTGGTTATTCCAAAGCGGCATTGGAGAGAAAAAAATTGCAATAACCTTTTGGGCGACTTTTCCTAAATTCGGAGTTTGGGGACTCAGAACGCCCCATTCGTCGCGCTGAACCCGTTGGTTATTCCAAAGCGGCATTGGAGAGAAAAACATTGCAAAAACCTTTTGGGCGACTTTGCCCAAATTCGGAGTTTGGGGACTCAGAACGCCACATTTGTTTCGCTGAAACCGTTGGTTATTCCCAAGCGGCATTGGAGAGAAAAACAATGGAAAAACCTTTTCCGCGACTTTGCCCAAATTCGGAGTTTGGGGACTCAGAACGCCACATTTGTTGCGCTGAACCCGTTGGTTATTCCAAAGCGGCATTGGAGAGAAAAAGAAAATTGCAAAAACCTTTTCGGTGACTTTGCTCAAATTCGGAGTTTGGGGACTCAGAACGCCCCATTTGTCGCGCTGAACCCGTTGGTTATTCCAAAGCAGCATTGGAGAGAAACAAATTGCAAAAACATTTTAGGCGACTTTGCCCAAATTCGGAGTTTGTGGACTCAGAACGCCATTCGTCGCGCTGAACACGTTGGCTATTTCCAAAGAGGCATTGGAGAGAAACAAATTGCAAAAACCTTTTCGACGAGTTCTCCCAAATTCGCAGTTTGGGGGCTCAGAACGCCCCATTTGTCGCGCTGAACCCGTTGGTTATTCCAAAGCGGCATTGGAGAGAAACAAATTGAAAAAACCTTTTGGGCGACTTTGCCCAAATTCGGAGTTTGGGGACTCAGAACGCCACATTTGTCGTGCTGAAACCGTTGGTTATTCCCAAGCGGCATTGGAGAGAAAAAAAGGCAAAAACCTTTTCGGCGACTTTGCCCAAATTCGGAGTTTGGGGACTCAGAACGCCCCATTTGTCGCGCTGAACCCGTTGGTTATTCAAAAGCAGCATTGGAGAGAAACAAATTCCAAAAACCTTTTGGGCGACTTTGCCCAAATTCGGAGTTTGGGGACTCAGAACGCCCCATTTGTCGCGCTGAACCCGTTGGTTATTCCAAAGCGGCATTGGAGAGAAAAACATTGTAAAAACCTTTTGGGCGACTTTGCCCAAATTCGGAGATTGGGGACTCAGAACGCCCCATTTGTCACGCTGAACCCGTTGGTTATTCCAAAGCGGCATTGGAGAGAAAAAAATGGCAAAAACCTTTTGGGCGACTTTGCCCAAATTCGGAGTTTGGGGACTCAGAACGCCCTATTTGTCGCGCTGAACCCGTTGGTTATTCCAAAGCGGCATTGGAGAGAAAAAAATTGCAATAACCTTTTGGGCGACTTTGCCTAAATTCGGAGTTTGGGGACTCAGAACGCCCCATTCGTCGCGCTGAACCCGTTGGTTATTCCAAAGCGGCATTGGAGAGAAAAACATTGCAAAAACCTTTTGGGCGACTTTGCCCAAATTCGGAGTTTGGGGACTCAGAACGCCACATTTGTTACGCTGAAACCGTTGGTTATTCCCAAGCGGCATTGGAGAGAAAAACAATGGAAAAACCTTTTCCGCGACTTTGCCCAAATTCGGAGTTTGGGGACTCAGAACGCCACATTTGTTGCGCTGAACCCGTTGGTTATTCCAAAGCGGCATTGGAGAGAAAAAGAAAATTGCAAAAACCTTTTAGGTGACTTTGCTCAAATTCGGAGTTTGGGGACTCAGAACGCCCCATTTGTCGCGCTGAACCCGTTGGTTATTCCAAAGCGGCATTGGAGAGAAAAAAGTGGCAACAACCTTTTGGGCGACTTTGCCAAAATTCAGAGTTTGGGGACTCAGAACGCCCCATTTGTCGCGCTGAACACGTTGGTTATTCCAAAGCAGCATTGGAGAGAAACAAATTGCAAAAACATTTTAGGCGACTTTGCCCAAATTCGGAGTTTGTGGACTCAGAACGCCATTCGTCGCGCTGAACACGTTGGCTATTTCCAAAGAGGCATTGGAGAGAAACAAATTGCAAAAACCTTTTCGACGAGTTCTCCCAAATTCGCAGTTTGGGGGCTCAGAACGCCCCATTCGTCGCGTTGAACCCGTTGGTTATTCCAAAGCAGCATTGGAGAGAATCAAATTCCTAAAACCTTTTGGGCGACTTTGCCCAAATTCGGAGTTTGGGGACTCAGAACGCCCCATTTGTCGCGCTGAACCCGTTGGTTATTCCAAAGCGGCATTGGAGAGAAAAAGTGGCAAAAACCTTTTGGGCGACTTTGCCAAAATTCGGAGTTTGGGGACTCAGAACGCCCCATTTGTCTTGCTGAACCCGTTGGTTATTCCAAAGCAGCATTGGAGAGAAACAAATTGCAAAAACATTTTAGGCGACTTTGCCCAAATTCGGAGTTTGGGGACTCAGAACGCCCCATTCGTCGCGCTGAACCCGTTGGTTATTGCAAAGCGGCATTGGAGAGAAAAACATTGCAAAAACGTTTTAGGCGACTATGCCCAAATTCGGAGTTTGGGGACTCAGAACGCCCCATTTGTCGCGCTGAACCCGTTGGTTATTCCAAAGCGGCATTGGAGAGAAACAAATTCCTAAAACCTTTTGGCCGACTTTGCCCAAATTCGGAGTTTGGGGACTCAGAACGCCGCATTTGTCGCAATGAACCCGTTGGATATTCCAAAGCGGCATTGGAGAGAAAACAATTGCAAAAACCTTTTAGGCGACTTTGCCCAAATGCGGAGTTTGGGGACTCAGAACGCCACATTCGTCGCGCTGAACCCGTTGGTTATTCAAAAGCGGCATTGGAGATAAAAAACATTTCAAAAACCTTTTGGGAGACTTTGCCCAAATTCGGAGTTTGGGGACTCAGAACGCCACATTTGTCGCGCTGAACCCGTTGGTTATTCCAAAGCGGCATTGGAGAGAAAAAGAAAATTGCAAAAACCTTTTTGGGCGACTTTGCCCAAATTCGGAGTTTGGGGACTCAGAACGCCACATTTGTCGCGCTGAAACCGTTGGTTATTGCCAAGCGGCATTGGAGAGAGAAAAAAAAATGCAAAAACCTTTTCGGTGACTTTGCTCAAATTCGGAGTTTGGGGACTCAGAACGCCCCATTTGTCGCGCTGAACCCGTTGGTTATTCCAAAGCGGCATTGGAGAGAAAAATATTGCAAAAACCTTTTGGGCGACTTTGCCCAAATTCGGAGTTTGGGGACTCAGAACGCCCCATTTGTCGCGCTGAACCCGTTGGTTATTCCGGAGCGGCATTGAAGAGAAAAATATTGCAAAAACCTTTTCCGCGACTTTGCCCAAATTCGGAGTTTGGGGACTCAGAACGCCACATTTGTCGCGCTGAAACCGTTGGTTATTCCCAAGCGGCATTGGAGAGAAAAAAATGGAAAAACCTTTTCCGCGACTTTGCCCAAATTCGGAGTTTGGGGACTCAGAACGCCACATTTGTTACGCTGAACCCGTTGGTTATTGCAAAGCGGCATTGGAGAGAAAAAAATTGCAAAAACCTTTTGGGCGACTTTGCCCAAATTCAGAGTTTGGGGACTCAGAACGCCCCATTCGTCGAGCTGAACCCGTTGGTTATTCCAAAGCGGCATTGGAGAAAAGAAAATTGCAAAAACCTTTTGGGCGACTTTGCCCAAATTCGGAGTTTGGGGACTCAGAAAGCCACATTTGTCGCGCTGAAACCGTTGGTTATTCCCAAGCGGCATTGGAGAGAAAAAAATGGAAAAACCTTTTGGGCGACTTTGCCCAAATTCGGAGTTTGGGGACTCAGAACGCCCTATTTGTCGCGCTGAACCCGTTGGTTATTCCAAAGCGGCATTGGAGAGAAAAAAATTGCAAAAACCTTTTGGGCGACTTTGCCTAAATTCGGAGTTTGGGGACTCAGAACGCCCAATTCGTCACGCTGAACCCGTTGGTTATTCCAAAGCGGCATTGGAGAGAAAAACATTGCAAAAACCTTTTGGGCGACTTTGCCCAAATTCGGAGTTTGGGGACTCAGAACGCCACATTTGTTACGCTGAAACCGTTGGGTATTCCAAAGCGGCATTGGAGAGAAAAAAATGGAAAAACCATTTCCGCGACTTTGCCCAAATTCGGAGTTTGGGGACTCAGAACGCCCCATTTGTCGCGCTGAACCCGTTGGTTATTCCGGAGCGGCATTGAAGAGAAAAATATTGCAAAAACCTTTTCCGCGACTTTGCCCAAATTCGGAGTTTGGGGACTCAGAACGCCACATTTGTCGCGCTGAAACCGTTGGTTATTCCCAAGCGGCATTGGAGAGAAAAAAATGGAAAAACCTTTTCCGCGACTTTGCCCAAATTCGGAGTTTGGGGACTCAGAACGCCCCATTTGTCGCGCTGAACCCGTTGGTTATTCCAGAGCGGCATTGGAGAGAAAAATATTGCAAAAACCTTTTGGGCGACTTTGCCCAAATTCGGAGTTTGGGGACTCAGAACGCCCCATTTGTCGCGCTGAACCCGTTGGTTATTCCAAAGCGGCATTGGAGAGAAAACAATTGCAAAAACCTTTTGGGCGACTTTGCCCAAATTCGGAGTTTGGGGACTCAGAACGCCACATTCGTCGCGCTGAACCCGTTGGTTATTCAAAAGCGGCATTGGAGATAAAACACATTTCAAAAACCTTTTGGGAGACTTTGCCCAAATTCGGAGTTTGGGGACTCAGAACGCCACATTTGTCGCGCTGAACCCGTTGGTTATTCCAAAGCGGCATTGGAGAGAAAAAGAAAATTGCAAAAACCTTTTTGGGCGACTTTGCCCAAATTCGGAGTTTGGGGACTCAGAACGCCACATTTGTCGCGCTGAAACCGTTGGTTATTGCCAAGCGGCATTGGAGAGAGAAAAAAAAAATGCAAAAACCTTTTCGGTGACTTTGCTCAAATTCGGAGTTTGGGGACTCAGAACGCCCCATTTGTCGCGCTGAACCCGTTGGTTATTCCAAAGCGGCATTGGAGAGAAAAAAGTGGCAACAACCTTTTGGGCGACTTTGCCAAAATTCAGAGTTTGGGGACTCAGAACGCCCCGTTTGTCGCGCTGAACCCGTTGGTTATTCCAGAGCGGCATTGGAGAGAAAAATATTGCAAAAACCTTTTGGGCGACATTGCCCAAATTCGGAGTTTGGGGACTCAGAACGCCCCATTTGTCGCGCTGAACCCGTTGGTTATTCCGGAGCGGCATTGAAGAGAAAAATATTGCAAAAACCTTTTCCGCGACTTTGCCCAAATTCGGAGTTTGGGGACTCAGAACGCCACATTTGTCGCGCTGAAACCGTTGGTTATTCCAAAGCGGCATTGGAGAAAAGAAAATTGCAAAAACCTTTTGGGCGACTTTGCCCAAATTCGGAGTTTGGGGACTCAGAAAGCCACATTTGTCGCGCTGAAACCGTTGGTTATTCCCAAGCGGCATTGGAGAGAAAAAAATGGAAAAACCTTTTCCGCGACTTTGCCCAAATTCGGAGTTTGGGGACTCAGAACGCCCTATTTGTCGCGCTGAACCCGTTGGTTATTCCAAAGCGGCATTGGAGAGAAAAAAATTGCAAAAACCTTTTGGGCGACTTTGCCTAAATTCGGAGTTTGGGGACTCAGAACGCCCCATTCGTCACGCTGAACCCGTTGGTTATTCCAAAGCGGCATTGGAGAGAAAAACATTGCAAAAACCTTTTGGGCGACTTTGCCCAAATTCGGAGTTTGGGGACTCAGAACGCCCCATTTGTCGCGCTGAACCCGTTGGTTATTCCAGAGCGGCATTGGAGAGAAAAATATTGCAAAAACCTTTTGGGCGACTTTGCCCAAATTCGGAGTTTGGGGACTCAGAACGCCCCATTTGTCGCGCTGAACCCGTTGGTTATTCCGGAGCGGCATTGAAGAGAAAAATATTGCAAAAACATTTTAGGCGACTTTGCCCAAATTCGGAGTTTGGGGACTCAGAACGCCCCATTCGTCGCGCTGAACCCGTTGGTTATTCCAAAGCAGCATGGGAGAGAAACAAATTGCAAAAACCTTTTGGGCGACTTTGCCCAATTACGGAGTTTGTGGACTCAGAACGCCATTCGTCGCGCTGAAAACGTTGGCTATTTCCAAAGAGGCATTGGAGAGAAACAAATTGCAAAAACCTTTTCGACGAGTTCTCCCAAATTCGCAGTTTGGGGGCTCAGAACGCCCCATTCGTCGCGTTGAACCCGTTGGTTATTCCAAAGCAGCATTGGAGAGAATCAAATTCCTAAAACCTTTTGGGCGACTTTGCCCAAATTCGGAGTTTGGGGACTCAGAACGCCCCATTTGTCGCGCTGAACCCGTTGGTTATTCCAAAGCGGCATTGGAGAGAAAAAAGTGGCAAAAACCTTTTGGGCGACTTTGCCAAAATTCGGAGTTTAGGGACTCAGAACGCCCGATTTGTCTTGCTGAACCCGTTGGTTATTCCAAAGCAGCATTGGAGAGAAACAAATTGCAAAAACATTTTAGGCGACTTTGCCCAAATTCGGAGTTTGGGGACTCAGAACGCCCCATTCGTCGCGCTGAACCCGTTGGTTATTGCAAAGCGGCATTGGAGAGAAAAACATTGCAAAAATCTTTTAGGCGACTATGCCCAAATTCGGAGTTTGGAAACTCAGAACGCCCCATTTGTCGCACTGAACCCGTTGGTTATTCCAAAGCGGCATTGGAGAGAAACAAATTCCTAAAACCTTTTGGCCGACTTTGCCCAAATTCGGAGTTTGGGGACTCAGAACGCCCCATTTGTCGCACTGAACCCGTTGGATATTCCAAAGCGGCATTGGAGAGAAAACAATTGCAAAAACCTTTTAGGCGACTTTGCCCAAATGCGGAGTTTGGGGACTCAGAACGCCACATTTGTCGCCTTGAAACCGTTGGTTATTCCCAAGCGGCATTGGAGAGAGAAAAAAAAATGCAAAAACCTTTTCGGTGACTTTGCTCAAATTCGGAGTTTGGGGACTCAGAACGCCCCATTTGTCGCGCTGAACCCGTTGGTTATTCCAAAGCGGCATTGGAGAGAAAAAAGTGGCAACAACCTTTTGGGCGACTTTGCAAAAATTCAGAGTTTGGGGACTCAGAACGCCCCATTTGTCGCGCTGAACACGTTGGTTATTCCAAAGCAGCATTGGAGAGAAACAAATTGCAAAAACATTTTAGGCGACTTTGCCCAAATTCGGAGTTTGTGGACTCAGAACGCCATTCGTCGCGCTGAACACGTTGGCTATTTCCAAAGAGGCATTGGAGAGAAACAAATTGCAAAAACCTTTTCGACGAGTTCTCCCAAATTCGCAGTTTGGGGGCTCAGAACGCCCCATTCGTCGCGTTGAACCCGTTGGTTATTCCAAAGCAGCATTGGAGAGAATCAAATTCATAAAACCTTTTGGGCGACTTTGCCCAAATTCGGAGTTTGGGGACTCAGAACGCCCCATTTGTCGCGCTGAACCCGTTGGTTATTCCAAAGCAGCATTGGAGAGAAACAAATTGCAAAAACCTTTTTAGGCGACTTTGCCCAAATTCGGAGTTTGGGGACTCAGAACGCCACATTCGTCCCGCTGAACCCGTTGGTTATTGCAAAGCGGCATTGGAGAGAAAAACATTGCAAAAACCTGTTGGGCGACTTTGCCCAAATTCGGAGTTTGGGGACTCAGAACGCCCCATTTGTCGCGCTGAACCCGTTGGTTATTCCAAAGCGGCATTGGACAGAAACAAATTGAAAAAACCTTTTGGGCGACTTTGCCCAAATTCGGAGTTTGGGGACTCAGAACGCCACATTTGTCGTGCTGAAACCGTTGGTTATTCCCAAGCGGCATTGGAGAGAAAAAAAGGCAAAAACCTTTTGGGCGACTTTGCCCAAATTCGGAGTTTGGGGACTCAGAACGCCCCATTTGTCGCGCTGAACCCGTTGGTTATTCCAAAGCAGCATTGGAGAGAAACAAATTCCAAAAACCTTTTGGGCGACTTTGCCCAAATTCGGAGTTTGGGGACTCAGAACGCCCCATTTGTCGCGCTGAACCCGTTGGTTATTCCAAAGCGGCATTGGAGAGAAAAACATTGTAAAAACCTTTTGGGCGACTTTGCCCAAATTCGGAGATTGGGGACTCAGAACGCCCCATTTGTCACGCTGAACCCGTTGGTTATTCCAAAGCGGCATTGGAGAGAAAAAAATGGCAAAAACCTTTTCGGTGACTTTGCCCAAATTCGGAGTTTGGGGACTCAGAACGCCCTATTTGTCGCGCTGAACCCGTTGGTTATTCCAAAGCGGCATTGGAGAGAAAAAAATTGCAATAACCTTTTGGGCGACTTTGCCTAAATTCGGAGTTTGGGGACTCAGAACGCCCCATTCGTCGCGCTGAACCCGTTGGTTATTCCAAAGCGGCATTGGAGAGAAAAACATTGCAAAAACCTTTTGGGCGACTTTGCCCAAATTCGGAGTTTGGGGACTCAGAACGCCACATTTGTTTCGCTGAAACCGTTGGTTATTCCCAAGCGGCATTGGAGAGAAAAACAATGGAAAAACCTTTTCCGCGACTTTGCCCAAATTCGGAGTTTGGGGACTCAGAACGCCACATTTGTTGCGCTGAACCCGTTGGTTATTCCAAAGCGGCATTGGAGAGAAAAAGAAAATTGCAAAAACCTTTTTGGGCGACTTTGCCCAAATTCGGAGTTTGGGGACTCAGAACGCCACATTTGTTACGCTGAAACCGTTGGTTATTCCCAAGCGGCATTGGAGAGAAAAACAATGGAAAAACCTTTTCGCGACTTTGCCCAAATTCGGAGTTTGGGGACTCAGAACGCCACATTTGTTGCGCTGAACCCGTTGGTTATTCCAAAGCGGCATTGGAGAGAAAAAGAAAATTGCAAAAACCTTTTCGGTGACTTTGCTCAAATTCGGAGTTTGGGGACTCAGAACGCCCCATTTGTCGCGCTGAACCCGTTGGTTATTCCAAAGCGGCATTGGAGAGAAAAAAGTGGCAACAACCTTTTGGGCGACTTTGCCAAAATTCAGAGTTTGGGGACTCAGAACGCCCCATTTGTCGCGCTGAACACGTTGGTTATTCCAAAGCAGCATTGGAGAGAAACAAATTGCAAAAACATTTTAGGCGACTTTGCCCAAATTCGGAGTTTGTGGACTCAGAACGCCATTCGTCGCGCTGAACACGTTGGCTATTTCCAAAGAGGCATTGGAGAGAAACAAATTGCAAAAACCTTTTCGACGAGTTCTCCCAAATTCGCAGTTTGGGGGCTCAGAACGCCCCATTTGTCGCGCTGAACCCGTTGGTTATTCCAAAGCGGCATTGGAGAGAAACAAATTGAAAAAACCTTTTGGGCGACTTTGCCCAAATTCGGAGTTTGGGGACTCAGAACGCCACATTTGTCGTGCTGAAACCGTTGGTTATTCCCAAGCGGCATTGGAGAGAAAAAAAGGCAAAAACCTTGTGGGCGACTTTGCCCAAATTCGGAGTTTGGGGACTCAGAACGCCCCATTTGTCGCGCTGAACCCGTTGGTTATTCAAAAGCAGCATTGGAGAGAAACAAATTCCAACAACCTTTTGGGCGACTTTGCCCAAATTCGGAGTTTGGGGACTCAGAACGCCCCATTTGTCGCGCTGAACCCGTTGGTTATTCCAGAGCGGCATTGGAGAGAAAAATATTGCAAAAACCTTTTGGGCGACTTTGCCCAAATTCGGAGTTTGGGGACTCAGAACGCCCCATTTGTCGCGCTGAACCCGTTGGTTATTCCGGAGCGGCATTGAAGAGAAAAATATTGCAAAAACATTTTAGGCGACTTTGCCCAAATTCGGAGTTTGGGGACTCAGAACGCCCCATTCGTCGCGCTGAACCCGTTGGTTATTCCAAAGCAGCATGGGAGAGAAACAAATTGCAAAAACCTTTTGGGCGACTTTGCCCAATTACGGAGTTTGTGGACTCAGAACGCCATTCGTCGCGCTGAAAACGTTGGCTATTTCCAAAGAGGCATTGGAGAGAAACAAATTGCAAAAACCTTTTCGACGAGTTCTCCCAAATTCGCAGTTTGGGGGCTCAGAACGCCCCATTCGTCGCGTTGAACCCGTTGGTTATTCCAAAGCAGCATTGGAGAGAATCAAATTCCTAAAACCTTTTGGGCGACTTTGCCCAAATTCGGAGTTTGGGGACTCAGAACGCCCCATTTGTCGCGCTGAACCCGTTGGTTATTCCAAAGCGGCATTGGAGAGAAAAAAGTGGCAAAAACCTTTTGGGCGACTTTGCCAAAATTCGGAGTTTAGGGACTCAGAACGCCCGATTTGTCTTGCTGAACCCGTTGGTTATTCCAAAGCAGCATTGGAGAGAAACAAATTGCAAAAACATTTTAGGCGACTTTGCCCAAATTCGGAGTTTGGGGACTCAGAACGCCCCATTCGTCGCGCTGAACCCGTTGGTTATTGCAAAGCGGCATTGGAGAGAAAAACATTGCAAAAATCTTTTAGGCGACTATGCCCAAATTCGGAGTTTGGAAACTCAGAACGCCCCATTTGTCGCACTGAACCCGTTGGTTATTCCAAAGCGGCATTGGAGAGAAACAAATTCCTAAAACCTTTTGGCCGACTTTGCCCAAATTCGGAGTTTGGGGACTCAGAACGCCCCATTTGTCGCACTGAACCCGTTGGATATTCCAAAGCGGCATTGGAGAGAAAACAATTGCAAAAACCTTTTAGGCGACTTTGCCCAAATGCGGAGTTTGGGGACTCAGAACGCCACATTTGTCGCCTTGAAACCGTTGGTTATTCCCAAGCGGCATTGGAGAGAGAAAAAAAAATGCAAAAACCTTTTCGGTGACTTTGCTCAAATTCGGAGTTTGGGGACTCAGAACGCCCCATTTGTCGCGCTGAACCCGTTGGTTATTCCAAAGCGGCATTGGAGAGAAAAAAGTGGCAACAACCTTTTGGGCGACTTTGCAAAAATTCAGAGTTTGGGGACTCAGAACGCCCCATTTGTCGCGCTGAACACGTTGGTTATTCCAAAGCAGCATTGGAGAGAAACAAATTGCAAAAACATTTTAGGCGACTTTGCCCAAATTCGGAGTTTGTGGACTCAGAACGCCATTCGTCGCGCTGAACACGTTGGCTATTTCCAAAGAGGCATTGGAGAGAAACAAATTGCAAAAACCTTTTCGACGAGTTCTCCCAAATTCGCAGTTTGGGGGCTCAGAACGCCCCATTCGTCGCGTTGAACCCGTTGGTTATTCCAAAGCAGCATTGGAGAGAATCAAATTCATAAAACCTTTTGGGCGACTTTGCCCAAATTCGGAGTTTGGGGACTCAGAACGCCCCATTTGTCGCGCTGAACCCGTTGGTTATTCCAAAGCGGCATTGGAGAGAAAAAAGTGGCAAAAACCTTTTGGGCGACTTTGCCAAAATTCGGAGTTTGGGGACTCAGAACGCCCCATTTGTCTTGCTGAACCCGTTGGTTATTCCAAAGCAGCATTGGAGAGAAACAAATTGCAAAAACATTTTAGGCGACTTTGCCCAAATTCGGAGTTTGGGGACTCAGAACGCCCCATTTGTCGCGCTGAACCCGTTGGTTATTCCAAAGCAGCATTGGAGAGAAACAAATTGCAAAAACCTTTTTAGGCGACTTTGCCCAAATTCGGAGTTTGGGGACTCAGAACGCCACATTCGTCCCGCTGAACCCGTTGGTTATTGCAAAGCGGCATTGGAGAGAAAAACATTGCAAAAACCTGTTGGGCGACTTTGCCCAAATTCGGAGTTTGGGGACTCAGAACGCCCCATTTGTCGCGCTGAACCCGTTGGTTATTCCAAAGCGGCATTGGACAGAAACAAATTGAAAAAACCTTTTGGGCGACTTTGCCCAAATTCGGAGTTTGGGGACTCAGAACGCCACATTTGTCGTGCTGAAACCGTTGGTTATTCCCAAGCGGCATTGGAGAGAAAAAAAGGCAAAAACCTTTTGGGCGACTTTGCCCAAATTCGGAGTTTGGGGACTCAGAACGCCCCATTTGTCGCGCTGAACCCGTTGGTTATTCCAAAGCAGCATTGGAGAGAAACAAATTCCAAAAACCTTTTGGGCGACTTTGCCCAAATTCGGAGTTTGGGGACTCAGAACGCCCCATTTGTCGCGCTGAACCCGTTGGTTATTCCAAAGCGGCATTGGAGAGAAAAACATTGTAAAAACCTTTTGGGCGACTTTGCCCAAATTCGGAGATTGGGGACTCAGAACGCCACATTTGTCGCGCTGAAACCGTTGGTTATTCCCAAGCGGCATTGGAGAGAAAAAAATGGAAAAACCTTTTCCGCGACTTTGCCCAAATTCGGAGTTTGGGGACTCAGAACGCCACATTCGTCGAGCTGAACCCGTTGGTTATTCCAAAGCGGCATTGGAGAAAAGAAAATTGCAAAAACCTTTTGGGCGACTTTGCCCAAATTCGGAGTTTGGGGACTCAGAAAGCCACATTTGTCGCGCTGAAACCGTTGGTTATTCCCAAGCGGCATTGGAGAGAAAAAAATGGAAAAACCTTTTGGGCGACTTTGCCCAAATTCGGAGTTTGGGGACTCAGAACGCCCTATTTGTCGCGCTGAACCCGTTGGTTATTCCAAAGCGGCATTGGAGAGAAAAAAATTGCAAAAACCTTTTGGGCGACTTTGCCTAAATTCGGAGTTTGGGGACTCAGAACGCCCAATTCGTCACGCTGAACCCGTTGGTTATTCCAAAGCGGCATTGGAGAGAAAAACATTGCAAAAACCTTTTGGGCGACTTTGCCCAAATTCGGAGTTTGGGGACTCAGAACGCCACATTTGTTACGCTGAAACCGTTGGGTATTCCAAAGCGGCATTGGAGAGAAAAAAATGGAAAAACCATTTCCGCGACTTTGCCCAAATTCGGAGTTTGGGGACTCAGAACGCCCCATTTGTCGCGCTGAACCCGTTGGTTATTCCGGAGCGGCATTGAAGAGAAAAATATTGCAAAAACCTTTTGGGCGACTTTGCCCAAATTCGGAGTTTGGGGACTCAGAACGCCCCATTTGTCGCGCTGAACCCGTTGGTTATTCCGGAGCGGCATTGAAGAGAAAAATATTGCAAAAACCTTTTCCGCGACTTTGCCCAAATTCGGAGTTTGGGGACTCAGAACGCCACATTTGTCGCGCTGAAACCGTTGGTTATTCCCAAGCGGCATTGGAGAGAAAAAAATGGAAAAACCTTTTCCGCGACTTTGCCCAAATTCGGAGTTTGGGGACTCAGAACGCCCCATTTGTCGCGCTGAACCCGTTGGTTATTCCAGAGCGGCATTGGAGAAAAAAATATTGCAAAAACCTTTTGGGCGACTTTGCCCAAATTCGGAGTTTGGGGACTCAGAACGCCCCATTTGTCGCGCTGAACCCGTTGGTTATTCCAAAGCGGCATTGGAGAGAAAACAATTGCAAAAACCTTTTGGGCGACTTTGCCCAAATTCGGAGTTTGGGGACTCAGAACGCCACATTCGTCGCGCTGAACCCGTTGGTTATTCAAAAGCGGCATTGGAGATAAAAAACATTTCAAAAACCTTTTGGGAGACTTTGCCCAAATTCGGAGTTTGGGGACTCAGAACGCCACATTTGTCGCGCTGAACCCGTTGGTTATTCCAAAGCGGCATTGGAGAGAAAAAAGTGGCAACAACCTTTTGGGCGACTTTGCCAAAATTCAGAGTTTGGGGACTCAGAACGCCCCGTTTGTCGCGCTGAACCCGTTGGTTATTCCAGAGCGGCATTGGAGAGAAAAATATTGCAAAAACCTTTTGGGCGACTTTGCCCAAATTCGGAGTTTGGGGACTCAGAACGCCCCATTTGTCGCGCTGAACCCGTTGGTTATTCCGGAGCGGCATTGAAGAGAAAAATATTGCAAAAACCTTTTCCGCGACTTTGCCCAAATTCGGAGTTTGGGGACTCAGAACGCCACATTTGTCGCGCTGAAACCGTTGGTTATTCCAAAGCGGCATTGGAGAAAAGAAAATTGCAAAAACCTTTTGGGCGACTTTGCCCAAATTCGGAGTTTGGGGACTCAGAAAGCCACATTTGTCGCGCTGAAACCGTTGGTTATTCCCAAGCGGCATTGGAGAGAAAAAAATGGAAAAACCTTTTCCGCGACTTTGCCCAAATTCGGAGTTTGGGGACTCAGAACGCCCTATTTGTCGCGCTGAACCCGTTGGTTATTCCAAAGCGGCATTGGAGAGAAAAAAATTGCAAAAACCTTTTGGGCGACTTTGCCTAAATTCGGAGTTTGGGGACTCAGAACGCCCCATTCGTCACGCTGAACCCGTTGGTTATTCCAAAGCGGCATTGGAGAGAAAAACATTGCAAAAACCTTTTGGGCGACTTTGCCCAAATTCGGAGTTTGGGGACTCAGAACGCCCCATTTGTCGCTCTGAACCCGTTGGTTATTCCAGAGCGGCATTGGAGAGAAAAATATTGCAAAAACCTTTTGGGCGACTTTGCCCAAATTCGGAGTTTGGGGACTCAGAACGCCCCATTTGTCGCGCTGAACCCGTTGGTTATTCCGGAGCGGCATTGAAGAGAAAAATATTGCAAAAACATTTTAGGCGACTTTGCCCAAATTCGGAGTTTGGGGACTCAGAACGCCCCATTCGTCGCGCTGAACCCGTTGGTTATTCCAAAGCAGCATGGGAGAGAAACAAATTGCAAAAACCTTTTGGGCGACTTTGCCCAATTACGGAGTTTGTGGACTCAGAACGCCATTCGTCGCGCTGAAAACGTTGGCTATTTCCAAAGAGGCATTGGAGAGAAACAAATTGCAAAAACCTTTTCGACGAGTTCTCCCAAATTCGCAGTTTGGGGGCTCAGAACGCCCCATTCGTCGCGTTGAACCCGTTGGTTATTCCAAAGCAGCATTGGAGAGAATCAAATTCCTAAAACCTTTTGGGCGACTTTGCCCAAATTCGGAGTTTGGGGACTCAGAACGCCCCATTTGTCGCGCTGAACCCGTTGGTTATTCCAAAGCGGCATTGGAGAGAAAAAAGTGGCAAAAACCTTTTGGGCGACTTTGCCAAAATTCGGAGTTTAGGGACTCAGAACGCCCGATTTGTCTTGCTGAACCCGTTGGTTATTCCAAAGCAGCATTGGAGAGAAACAAATTGCAAAAACATTTTAGGCGACTTTGCCCAAATTCGGAGTTTGGGGACTCAGAACGCCCCATTCGTCGCGCTGAACCCGTTGGTTATTGCAAAGCGGCATTGGAGAGAAAAACATTGCAACAATCTTTTAGGCGACTATGCCCAAATTCGGAGTTTGGAAACTCAGAACGCCCCATTTGTCGCACTGAACCCGTTGGTTATTCCAAAGCGGCATTGGAGAGAAACAAATTCCTAAAACCTTTTGGCCGACTTTGCCCAAATTCGGAGTTTGGGGACTCAGAACGCCCCATTTGTCGCACTGAACCCGTTGGATATTCCAAAGCGGCATTGGAGAGAAAACAATTGCAAAAACCTTTTAGGCGACTTTGCCCAAATGCGGAGTTTGGGGACTCAGAACGCCACATTTGTCGCCTTGAAACCGTTGGTTATTCCCAAGCGGCATTGGAGAGAGAAAAAAAAATGCAAAAACCTTTTCGGTGACTTTGCTCAAATTCGGAGTTTGGGGACTCAGAACGCCCCATTTGTCGCGCTGAACCCGTTGGTTATTCCAAAGCGGCATTGGAGAGAAAAAAGTGGCAACAACCTTTTGGGCGACTTTGCAAAAATTCAGAGTTTGGGGACTCAGAACGCCCCATTTGTCGCGCTGAACACGTTGGTTATTCCAAAGCAGCATTGGAGAGAAACAAATTGCAAAAACATTTTAGGCGACTTTGCCCAAATTCGGAGTTTGTGGACTCAGAACGCCATTCGTCGCGCTGAACACGTTGGCTATTTCCAAAGAGGCATTGGAGAGAAACAAATTGCAAAAACCTTTTCGACGAGTTCTCCCAAATTCGCAGTTTGGGGGCTCAGAACGCCCCATTCGTCGCGTTGAACCCGTTGGTTATTCCAAAGCAGCATTGGAGAGAATCAAATTCATAAAACCTTTTGGGCGACTTTGCCCAAATTCGGAGTTTGGGGACTCAGAACGCCCCATTTGTCGCGCTGAACCCGTTGGTTATTCCAAAGCAGCATTGGAGAGAAACAAATTGCAAAAACCTTTTTAGGCGACTTTGCCCAAATTCGGAGTTTGGGGACTCAGAACGCCACATTCGTCCCGCTGAACCCGTTGGTTATTGCAAAGCGGCATTGGAGAGAAAAACATTGCAAAAACCTGTTGGGCGACTTTGCCCAAATTCGGAGTTTGGGGACTCAGAACGCCCCATTTGTCGCGCTGAACCCGTTGGTTATTCCAAAGCGGCATTGGACAGAAACAAATTGAAAAAACCTTTTGGGCGACTTTGCCCAAATTCGGAGTTTGGGGACTCAGAACGCCACATTTGTCGTGCTGAAACCGTTGGTTATTCCCAAGCGGCATTGGAGAGAAAAAAAGGCAAAAACCTTTTGGGCGACTTTGCCCAAATTCGGAGTTTGGGGACTCAGAACGCCCCATTTGTCGCGCTGAACCCGTTGGTTATTCCAAAGCAGCATTGGAGAGAAACAAATTCCAAAAACCTTTTGGGCGACTTTGCCCAAATTCGGAGTTTGGGGACTCAGAACGCCCCATTTGTCGCGCTGAACCCGTTGGTTATTCCAAAGCGGCATTGGAGAGAAAAACATTGTAAAAACCTTTTGGGCGACTTTGCCCAAATTCGGAGATTGGGGACTCAGAACGCCCCATTTGTCACGCTGAACCCGTTGGTTATTCCAAAGCGGCATTGGAGAGAAAAAAATGGCAAAAACCTTTTCGGTGACTTTGCCCAAATTCGGAGTTTGGGGACTCAGAACGCCCTATTTGTCGCGCTGAACCCGTTGGTTATTCCAAAGCGGCATTGGAGAGAAAAAAATTGCAATAACCTTTTGGGCGACTTTGCCTAAATTCGGAGTTTGGGGACTCAGAACGCCCCATTCGTCGCGCTGAACCCGTTGGTTATTCCAAAGCGGCATTGGAGAGAAAAACATTGCAAAAACCTTTTGGGCGACTTTGCCCAAATTCGGAGTTTGGGGACTCAGAACGCCACATTTGTTTCGCTGAAACCGTTGGTTATTCCCAAGCGGCATTGGAGAGAAAAACAATGGAAAAACCTTTTCCGCGACTTTGCCCAAATTCGGAGTTTGGGGACTCAGAACGCCACATTTGTTGCGCTGAACCCGTTGGTTATTCCAAAGCGGCATTGGAGAGAAAAAGAAAATTGCAAAAACCTTTTTGGGCGACTTTGCCCAAATTCGGAGTTTGGGGACTCAGAACGCCACATTTGTTACGCTGAAACCGTTGGTTATTCCCAAGCGGCATTGGAGAGAAAAACAATGGAAAAACCTTTTCCGCGACTTTGCCCAAATTCGGAGTTTGGGGACTCAGAACGCCACATTTGTTGCGCTGAACCCGTTGGTTATTCCAAAGCGGCATTGGAGAGAAAAAGAAAATTGCAAAAACCTTTTCGGTGACTTTGCTCAAATTCGGAGTTTGGGGACTCAGAACGCCCCATTTGTCGCGCTGAACCCGTTGGTTATTCCAAAGCGGCATTGGAGAGAAAAAAGTGGCAACAACCTTTTGGGCGACTTTGCCAAAATTCAGAGTTTGGGGACTCAGAACGCCCCATTTGTCGCGCTGAACACGTTGGTTATTCCAAAGCAGCATTGGAGAGAAACAAATTGCAAAAACATTTTAGGCGACTTTGCCCAAATTCGGAGTTTGTGGACTCAGAACGCCATTCGTCGCGCTGAACACGTTGGCTATTTCCAAAGAGGCATTGGAGAGAAACAAATTGCAAAAACCTTTTCGACGAGTTCTCCCAAATTCGCAGTTTGGGGGCTCAGAACGCCCCATTTGTCGCGCTGAACCCGTTGGTTATTCCAAAGCGGCATTGGAGAGAAACAAATTGAAAAAACCTTTTGGGCGACTTTGCCCAAATTCGGAGTTTGGGGACTCAGAACGCCACATTTGTCGTGCTGAAACCGTTGGTTATTCCCAAGCGGCATTGGAGAGAAAAAAAGGCAAAAACCTTTTGGGCGACTTTGCCCAAATTCGGAGTTTGGGGACTCAGAACGCCCCATTTGTCGCGCTGAACCCGTTGGTTATTCAAAAGCAGCATTGGAGAGAAACAAATTCCAACAACCTTTTGGGCGACTTTGCCCAAATTCGGAGTTTGGGGACTCAGAACGCCCCATTCGTCGCGCTGAACCCGTTGGTTATTCCAAAGCGGCATTGGAGAGAAAAACATTGCAAAAACCGTTTGGGCGACTTTGCCCAAATTCGGAGTTTGGGGACTCAGAACGCCACATTTGTTGCGCTGAACCCGTTGGTTATTCCAAAGCGGCATTGGAGAGAAAAAGAAAATTGCAAAAACCTTTTCGGTGACTTTGCTCAAATTCGGAGTTTGGGGACTCAGAACGCCCCATTTGTCGCGCTGAACCCGTTGGTTATTCCAAAGCGGCATTGGAGAGAAAAAAGTGGCAACAACCTTTTGGGCGACTTTGCCAAAATTCAGAGTTTGGGGACTCAGAACGCCCCATTTGTCGCGCTGAACACGTTGGTTATTCCAAAGCAGCATTGGAGAGAAACAAATTGCAAAAACATTTTAGGCGACTTTGCCCAAATTCGGAGTTTGTGGACTCAGAACGCCATTCGTCGCGCTGAACACGTTGGCTATTTCCAAAGAGGCATTGGAGAGAAACAAATTGCAAAAACCTTTTCGACGAGTTCTCCCAAATTCGCAGTTTGGGGGCTCAGAACGCCCCATTTGTCGCGCTGAACCCGTTGGTTATTCCAAAGCGGCATTGGAGAGAAACAAATTGAAAAAACCTTTTGGGCGACTTTGCCCAAATTCGGAGTTTGGGGACTCAGAACGCCCCATTTGTCGCGCTGAACCCGTTGGTTATTCCAGAGCGGCATTGGAGAGAAAAATATTGCAAAAACCTTTTGGGCGACTTTGCCCAAATTCGGAGTTTGGGGACTCAGAACGCCCCATTTGTCGCGCTGAACCCGTTGGTTATTCCGGAGCGGCATTGAAGAGAAAAATATTGCAAAAACATTTTAGGCGACTTTGCCCAAATTCGGAGTTTGGGGACTCAGAACGCCCCATTCGTCGCGCTGAACCCGTTGGTTATTCCAAAGCAGCATGGGAGAGAAACAAATTGCAAAAACCTTTTGGGCGACTTTGCCCAATTACGGAGTTTGTGGACTCAGAACGCCATTCGTCGCGCTGAAAACGTTGGCTATTTCCAAAGAGGCATTGGAGAGAAACAAATTGCAAAAACCTTTTCGACGAGTTCTCCCAAATTCGCAGTTTGGGGGCTCAGAACGCCCCATTCGTCGCGTTGAACCCGTTGGTTATTCCAAAGCAGCATTGGAGAGAATCAAATTCCTAAAACCTTTTGGGCGACTTTGCCCAAATTCGGAGTTTGGGGACTCAGAACGCCCCATTTGTCGCGCTGAACCCGTTGGTTATTCCAAAGCGGCATTGGAGAGAAAAAAGTGGCAAAAACCTTTTGGGCGACTTTGCCAAAATTCGGAGTTTAGGGACTCAGAACGCCCGATTTGTCTTGCTGAACCCGTTGGTTATTCCAAAGCAGCATTGGAGAGAAACAAATTGCAAAAACATTTTAGGCGACTTTGCCCAAATTCGGAGTTTGGGGACTCAGAACGCCCCATTCGTCGCGCTGAACCCGTTGGTTATTGCAAAGCGGCATTGGAGAGAAAAACATTGCAAAAATCTTTTAGGCGACTATGCCCAAATTCGGAGTTTGGAAACTCAGAACGCCCCATTTGTCGCACTGAACCCGTTGGTTATTCCAAAGCGGCATTGGAGAGAAACAAATTCCTAAAACCTTTTGGCCGACTTTGCCCAAATTCGGAGTTTGGGGACTCAGAACGCCCCATTTGTCGCACTGAACCCGTTGGATATTCCAAAGCGGCATTGGAGAGAAAACAATTGCAAAAACCTTTTAGGCGACTTTGCCCAAATGCGGAGTTTGGGGACTCAGAACGCCACATTTGTCGCCTTGAAACCGTTGGTTATTCCCAAGCGGCATTGGAGAGAGAAAAAAAAATGCAAAAACCTTTTCGGTGACTTTGCTCAAATTCGGAGTTTGGGGACTCAGAACGCCCCATTTGTCGCGCTGAACCCGTTGGTTATTCCAAAGCGGCATTGGAGAGAAAAAAGTGGCAACAACCTTTTGGGCGACTTTGCAAAAATTCAGAGTTTGGGGACTCAGAACGCCCCATTTGTCGCGCTGAACACGTTGGTTATTCCAAAGCAGCATTGGAGAGAAACAAATTGCAAAAACATTTTAGGCGACTTTGCCCAAATTCGGAGTTTGTGGACTCAGAACGCCATTCGTCGCGCTGAACACGTTGGCTATTTCCAAAGAGGCATTGGAGAGAAACAAATTGCAAAAACCTTTTCGACGAGTTCTCCCAAATTCGCAGTTTGGGGGCTCAGAACGCCCCATTCGTCGCGTTGAACCCGTTGGTTATTCCAAAGCAGCATTGGAGAGAATCAAATTCATAAAACCTTTTGGGCGACTTTGCCCAAATTCGGAGTTTGGGGACTCAGAACGCCCCATTTGTCGCGCTGAACCCGTTGGTTATTCCAAAGCGGCATTGGAGAGAAAAAAGTGGCAAAAACCTTTTGGGCGACTTTGCCAAAATTCGGAGTTTGGGGACTCAGAACGCCCCATTTGTCTTGCTGAACCCGTTGGTTATTCCAAAGCAGCATTGGAGAGAAACAAATTGCAAAAACATTTTAGGCGACTTTGCCCAAATTCGGAGTTTGGGGACTCAGAACGCCCCATTTGTCGCGCTGAACCCGTTGGTTATTCCAAAGCAGCATTGGAGAGAAACAAATTGCAAAAACCTTTTTAGGCGACTTTGCCCAAATTCGGAGTTTGGGGACTCAGAACGCCACATTTGTCGTGCTGAAACCGTTGGTTATTCCCAAGCGGCATTGGAGAGAAAAAAAGGCAAAAACCTTTTGGGCGACTTTGCCCAAATTCGGAGTTTGGGGACTCAGAACGCCCCATTTGTCGCGCTGAACCCGTTGGTTATTCCAAAGCAGCATTGGAGAGAAACAAATTCCAAAAACCTTTTGGGCGACTTTGCCCAAATTCGGAGTTTGGGGACTCAGAACGCCCCATTTGTCGCGCTGAACCCGTTGGTTATTCCAAAGCGGCATTGGAGAGAAAAACATTGTAAAAACCTTTTGGGCGACTTTGCCCAAATTCGGAGATTGGGGACTCAGAACGCCCCATTTGTCACGCTGAACCCGTTGGTTATTCCAAAGCGGCATTGGAGAGAAAAAAATGGCAAAAACCCTTTCGGTGACTTTGCCCAAATTCGGAGTTTGGGGACTCAGAACGCCCTATTTGTCGCGCTGAACCCGTTGGTTATTCCAAAGCGGCATTGGAGAGAAAAAAATTGCAATAACCTTTTGGGCGACTTTGCCTAAATTCGGAGTTTGGGGACTCAGAACGCCCCATTCGTCGCGCTGAACCCGTTGGTTATTCCAAAGCGGCATTGGAGAGAAAAACATTGCAAAAACCTTTTGGGCGACTTTGCCCAAATTCGGAGTTTGGGGACTCAGAACGCCACATTTGTTTCGCTGAAACCGTTGGTTATTCCCAAGCGGCATTGGAGAGAAAAACAATGGAAAAACCTTTTCCGCGACTTTGCCCAAATTCGGAGTTTGGGGACTCAGAACGCCACATTTGTTGCGCTGAACCCGTTGGTTATTCCAAAGCGGCATTGGAGAGAAAAAGAAAATTGCAAAAACCTTTTTGGGCGACTTTGCCCAAATTCGGAGTTTGGGGACTCAGAACGCCACATTTGTTACGCTGAAACCGTTGGTTATTCCCAAGCGGCATTGGAGAGAAAAACAATGGAAAAACCTTTTCCGCGACTTTGCCCAAATTCGGAGTTTGGGGACTCAGAACGCCACATTTGTTGCGCTGAACCCGTTGGTTATTCCAAAGCGGCATTGGAGAGAAAAAGAAAATTGCAAAAACCTTTTCGGTGACTTTGCTCAAATTCGGAGTTTGGGGACTCAGAACGCCCCATTTGTCGCGCTGAACCCGTTGGTTATTCCAAAGCGGCATTGGAGAGAAAAAAGTGGCAACAACCTTTTGGGCGACTTTGCCAAAATTCGGAGTTTGGGGACTCAGAACGCCCCATTTGTCTTGCTGAACCCGTTGGTTATTCCAAAGCAGCATTGGAGAGAAACAAATTGCAAAAACATTTTAGGCGACTTTGCCCAAATTCGGAGTTTGGGGACTCAGAACGCCCCATTTGTCGCGCTGAACCCGTTGGTTATTCCAAAGCAGCATTGGAGAGAAACAAATTGCAAAAACCTTTTTAGGCGACTTTGCCCAAATTCGGAGTTTGGGGACTCAGAACGCCACATTCGTCCCGCTGAACCCGTTGGTTATTGCAAAGCGGCATTGGAGAGAAAAACATTGCAAAAACCTGTTGGGCGACTTTGCCCAAATTCGGAGTTTGGGGACTCAGAACGCCCCATTTGTCGCGCTGAACCCGTTGGTTATTCCAAAGCAGCATTGGAGAGAAACAAATTGCAAAAACCTTTTTAGGCGACTTTGCCCAAATTCGGAGTTTGGGGACTCAGAACGCCACATTCGTCCCGCTGAACCCGTTGGTTATTGCAAAGCGGCATTGGAGAGAAAAACATTGCAAAAACCTGTTGGGCGACTTTGCCCAAATTCGGAGTTTGGGGACTCAGAACGCCCCATTTGTCGCGCTGAACCCGTTGGTTATTCCAAAGCGGCATTGGACAGAAACAAATTGAAAAAACCTTTTGGGCGACTTTGCCCAAATTCGGAGTTTGGGGACTCAGAACGCCACATTTGTCGTGCTGAAACCGTTGGTTATTCCCAAGCGGCATTGGAGAGAAAAAAAGGCAAAAACCTTTTGGGCGACTTTGCCCAAATTCGGAGTTTGGGGACTCAGAACGCCCCATTTGTCGCGCTGAACCCGTTGGTTATTCCAAAGCAGCATTGGAGAGAAACAAATTCCAAAAACCTTTTGGGCGACTTTGCCCAAATTCGGAGTTTGGGGACTCAGAACGCCCCATTTGTCGCGCTGAACCCGTTGGTTATTCCAAAGCGGCATTGGAGAGAAAAACATTGTAAAAACCTTTTGGGCGACTTTGCCCAAATTCGGAGATTGGGGACTCAGAACGCCCCATTTGTCACGCTGAACCCGTTGGTTATTCCAAAGCGGCATTGGAGAGAAAAAAATGGCAAAAACCTTTTCGGTGACTTTGCCCAAATTCGGAGTTTGGGGACTCAGAACGCCCTATTTGTCGCGCTGAACCCGTTGGTTATTCCAAAGCGGCATTGGAGAGAAAAAAATTGCAATAACCTTTTGGGCGACTTTGCCCAAATTCGGAGTTTGGGGACTCAGAACGCCCCATTCGTCGCGCTGAACCCGTTGGTTATTCCAAAGCGGCATTGGAGAGAAAAACATTGCAAAAACCTTTTGGGCGACTTTGCCCAAATTCGGAGTTTGGGGACTCAGAACGCCACATTTGTTTCTCTGAAACCGTTGGTTATTCCCAAGCGGCATTGGAGAGAAAAACAATGGAAAAACCTTTTCCGCGACTTTGCCCAAATTCGGAGTTTGGGGACTCAGAACGCCCCATTTGTCGCGCTGAACCCGTTGGTTATTCCAAAGCGGCATTGGAGAGAAACAAATTCCTAAAACCTTTTGGCCGACTTTGCCCAAATTCGGAGTTTGGGGACTCAGAACGCCCCATTTGTCGCAATGAACCCGTTGGATATTCCAAAGCGGCATTGGAGAGAAAACAATTGCAAAAACCTTTTAGGCGACTTTGCCCAAATGCGGAGTTTGGGGACTCAGAACGCCACATTCGTCGCGCTGAACCCGTTGGTTATTCAAAAGCGGCATTGGAGATAAAAAACATTTCAAAAACCTTTTTGGGCGACTTTGCCCAAATTCGGAGTTTGGGGACTCAGAACGCCACATTTGTCGCGCTGAAACCGTTGGTTATTGCCAAGCGGCATTGGAGAGAGAAAAAAAAATGCAAAAACCTTTTCGGTGACTTTGCTCAAATTCGGAGTTTGGGGACTCAGAACGCCACATTTGTTACGCTGAACCCGTTGGTTATTCCAAAGCGGCATTGGAGAGAAAAAAATTGCAAAAACCTTTTGGGCGACTTTGCCCAAATTCAGAGTTTGGGGACTCAGAACGCCCCATTCGTCGAGCTGAACCCGTTGGTTATTCCAAAGCGGCATTGGAGAAAAGAAAATTGCAAAAACCTTTTGGGCGACTTTGCCCAAATTCGGAGTTTGGGGACTCAGAAAGCCACATTTGTCGCGCTGAAACCGTTGGTTATTCCCAAGCGGCATTGGAGAGAAAAAAATGGAAAAACCTTTTCCGCGACTTTGCCCAAATTCGGAGTTTGGGGACTCAGAACGCCACATTTGTCGCGCTGAAACCGTTGGTTATTCCCAAGCGGCATTGGAGAGAAAAAAATGGAAAAACCTTTTCCGCGACTTTGCCCAAATTCGGAGTTTGGGGACTCAGAACGCCCTATTTGTCGCGCTGAACCCGTTGGTTATTCCAAAGCGGCATTGGAGAGAAAAAAATTGCAAAAACCTTTTGGGCGACTTTGCCTAAATTCGGAGTTTGGGGACTCAGAACGCCCAATTCGTCACGCTGAACCCGTTGGTTATTCCAAAGCGGCATTGGAGAGAAAAACATTGCAAAAACCTTTTGGGCGACTTTGCCCAAATTCGGAGTTTGGGGACTCAGAACGCCCCATTTGTCGCGCTGAACCCGTTGGTTATTCCGGAGCGGCATTGAAGAGAAAAATATTGCAAAAACCTTTTGGGCGACTTTGCCCAAATTCGGAGTTTGGGGACTCAGAACGCCCCATTTGTCGCGCTGAACCCGTTGGTTATTCCGGAGCGGCATTGAAGAGAAAAATATTGCAAAAACCTTTTGGGCGACTTTGCCCAAATTCGGAGTTTGGGGACTCAGAACGCCCCATTTGTCGCGCTGAACCCGTTGGTTATTCCGGAGCGGCATTGAAGAGAAAAATATTGCAAAAACCTTTTGGGCGACTTTGCCCAAATTCGGAGTTTGGGGACTCAGAACGCCCCATTTGTCGCGCTGAACCCGTTGGTTATTCCGGAGCGGCATTGAAGAGAAAAATATTGCAAAAACCTTTTGGGCGACTTTGCCCAAATTCGGAGTTTGGGGACTCAGAACGCCCCATTTGTCGCGCTGAACCCGTTGGTTATTCCAGAGCGGCATTGGAGAGAAAAATATTGCAAAAACCTTTTGGGCGACTTTGCCCAAATTCGGAGTTTGGGGACTCAGAACGCCCCATTTGTCGCGCTGAACCCGTTGGTTATTCCAAAGCGGCATTGGAGAGAAAACAATTGCAAAAACCTTTTGGGCGACTTTGCCCAAATTCGGAGTTTGGGGACTCAGAACGCCACATTCGTCGCGCTGAACCCGTTGGTTATTCAAAAGCGGCATTGGAGATAAAAAACATTTCAAAAACCTTTTGGGAGACTTTGCCCAAATTCGGAGTTTGGGGACTCAGAACGCCACATTTGTCGCGCTGAACCCGTTGGTTATTCCAAAGCGGCATTGGAGAGAAAAAGAAAATTGCAAAAACCTTTTTGGGCGACTTTGCCCAAATTCGGAGTTTGGGGACTCAGAACGCCACATTTGTCGCGCTGAAACCGTTGGTTATTGCCAAGCGGCATTGGAGAGAGAAAAAAAAATGCAAAAACCTTTTCGGTGACTTTGCTCAAATTCGGAGTTTGGGGACTCAGAACGCCCCATTTGTCGCGCTGAACCCGTTGGTTATTCCAAAGCGGCATTGGAGAGAAAAAAGTGGCAACAACCTTTTGGGCGACTTTGCCAAAATTCAGAGTTTGGGGACTCAGAACGCCCCGTTTGTCGCGCTGAACCCGTTGGTTATTCCAGAGCGGCATTGGAGAGAAAAATATTGCAAAAACCTTTTGGGCGACTTTGCCCAAATTCGGAGTTTGGGGACTCAGAACGCCCCATTTGTCGCGCTGAACCCGTTGGTTATTCCGGAGCGGCATTGAAGAGAAAAATATTGCAAAAACCTTTTCCGCGACTTTGCCCAAATTCGGAGTTTGGGGACTCAGAACGCCACATTTGTCGCGCTGAAACCGTTGGTTATTCCCAAGCGGCATTGGAGAGAAAAAAATGGAAAAACCTTTTCCGCGACTTTGCCCAAATTCGGAGTTTGGGGACTCAGAACGCCCTATTTGTCGCGCTGAACCCGTTGGTTATTCCAAAGCGGCATTGGAGAGAAAAAAATTGCAAAAACCTTTTGGGCGACTTTGCCTAAATTCGGAGTTTGGGGACTCAGAACGCCCAATTCGTCACGCTGAACCCGTTGGTTATTCCAAAGCGGCATTGGAGAGAAAAACATTGCAAAAACCTTTTGGGCGACTTTGCCCAAATTCGGAGTTTGGGGACTCAGAACGCCACATTTGTTACGCTGAAACCGTTGGGTATTCCAAAGCGGCATTGGAGAGAAAAAAATGGAAAAACCATTTCCGCGACTTTTCCCAAATTCGGAGTTTGGGGACTCAGAACGCCCCATTTGTCGCGCTGAACCCGTTGGTTATTCCGGAGCGGCATTGAAGAGAAAAATATTGCAAAAACCTTTTGGGCGACTTTGCCCAAATTCGGAGTTTGGGGACTCAGAACGCCCCATTTGTCGTGCTGAACCCGTTGGTTATTCCGGAGCGGCATTGAAGAGAAAAATATTGCAAAAACCTTTTGGGCGACTTTGCCCAAATTCGGAGATTGGGGACTCAGAACGCCCCATTTGTCACGCTGAACCCGTTGGTTATTCCAAAGCGGCATTGGAGAGAAAAAAATGGCAAAAACCTTTTCGGTGACTTTGCCCAAATTCGGAGTTTGGGGACTCAGAACGCCCTATTTGTCGCGCTGAACCCGTTGGTTATTCCAAAGCGGCATTGGAGAGAAAAAAATTGCAATAACCTTTTGGGCGACTTTGCCTAAATTCGGAGTTTGGGGACTCAGAACGCCCCATTCGTCGCGCTGAACCCGTTGGTTATTCCAAAGCGGCATTGGAGAGAAAAACATTGCAAAAACCTTTTGGGCGACTTTGCCCAAATTCGGAGTTTGGGGACTCAGAACGCCACATTTGTTTCGCTGAAACCGTTGGTTATTCCCAAGCGGCATTGGAGAGAAAAACAATGGAAAAACCTTTTCCGCGACTTTGCCCAAATTCGGAGTTTGGGGACTCAGAACGCCACATTTGTTGCGCTGAACCCGTTGGTTATTCCAAAGCGGCATTGGAGAGAAAAAGAAAATTGCAAAAACCTTTTTGGGCGACTTTGCCCAAATTCGGAGTTTGGGGACTCAGAACGCCACATTTGTTGCGCTGAAACCGTTGGTTATTCCCAAGCGGCATTGGAGAGAAAAACAATGGAAAAACCTTTTCCGCGACTTTGCCCAAATTCGGAGTTTGGGGACTCAGAACGCCACATTTGTTGCGCTGAACCCGTTGGTTATTCCAAAGCGGCATTGGAGAGAAAAAGAAAATTGCAAAAACCTTTTCGGTGACTTTGCTCAAATTCGGAGTTTGGGGACTCAGAACGCCCCATTTGTCGCGCTGAACCCGTTGGTTATTCCAAAGCGGCATTGGAGAGAAAAAAGTGGCAACAACCTTTTGGGCGACTTTGCCAAAATTCAGAGTTTGGGGACTCAGAACGCCCCATTTGTCGCGCTGAACACGTTGGTTATTCCAAAGCAGCATTGGAGAGAAACAAATTGCAAAAACATTTTAGGCGACTTTGCCCAAATTCGGAGTTTGTGGACTCAGAACGCCATTCGTCGCGCTGAACACGTTGGCTATTTCCAAAGAGGCATTGGAGAGAAACAAATTGCAAAAACCTTTTCGACGAGTTCTCCCAAATTCGCAGTTTGGGGGCTCAGAACGCCCCATTTGTCGCGCTGAACCCGTTGGTTATTCCAAAGCGGCATTGGAGAGAAACAAATTGAAAAAACCTTTTGGGCGACTTTGCCCAAATTCGGAGTTTGGGGACTCAGAACGCCACATTTGTCGTGCTGAAACCGTTGGTTATTCCCAAGCGGCATTGGAGAGAAAAAAAGGCAAAAACCTTTTGGGCGACTTTGCCCAAATTCGGAGTTTGGGGACTCAGAACGCCCCATTTGTCGCGCTGAACCCGTTGGTTATTCAAAAGCAGCATTGGAGAGAAACAAATTCCAACAACCTTTTGGGCGACTTTGCCCAAATTCGGAGTTTGGGGACTCAGAACGCCCCATTCGTCGCGCTGAACCCGTTGGTTATTCCAAAGCGGCATTGGAGAGAAAAACATTGCAAAAACCGTTTGGGCGACTTTGCCCAAATTCGGAGTTTGGGGACTCAGAACGCCACATTTGTTGCGCTGAACCCGTTGGTTATTCCAAAGCGGCATTGGAGAGAAAAAGAAAATTGCAAAAACTTTTCGGTGACTTTGCTCAAATTCGGAGTTTGGGGACTCAGAACGCCCCATTTGTCGCGCTGAACCCGTTGGTTATTCCAAAGCGGCATTGGAGAGAAAAAAGTGGCAACAACCTTTTGGGCGACTTTGCCAAAATTCAGAGTTTGGGGACTCAGAACGCCCCATTTGTCGCGCTGAACACGTTGGTTATTCCAAAGCAGCATTGGAGAGAAACAAATTGCAAAAACATTTTAGGCGACTTTGCCCAAATTCGGAGTTTGTGGACTCAGAACGCCATTCGTCGCGCTGAACACGTTGGCTATTTCCAAAGAGGCATTGGAGAGAAACAAATTGCAAAAACCTTTTCGACGAGTTCTCCCAAATTCGCAGTTTGGGGGCTCAGAACGCCCCATTCGTCGCGTTGAACCCGTTGGTTATTCCAAAGCAGCATTGGAGAGAATCAAATTCCTAAAACCTTTTGGGCGACTTTGCCCAAATTCGGAGTTTGGGGACTCAGAACGCCCCATTTGTCGCGCTGAACCCGTTGGTTATTCCAAAGCGGCATTGGAGAGAAAAAGTGGCAAAAACCTTTTGGGCGACTTTGCCAAAATTCGGAGTTTGGGGACTCAGAACGCCCCATTTGTCTTGCTGAACCCGTTGGTTATTCCAAAGCAGCATTGGAGAGAAACAAATTGCAAAAACATTTTAGGCGACTTTGCCCAAATTCGGAGTTTGGGGACTCAGAACGCCCCATTCGTCGCGCTGAACACGTTGGTTATTGCAAAGCGGCATTGGAGAGAAAAACATTGCAAAAACGTTTTAGGCGACTATGCCCAAATTCGGAGTTTGGGGACTCAGAACGCCCCATTTGTCGCGCTGAACCCGTTGGTTATTCCAAAGCGGCATTGGAGAGAAACAAATTCCTAAAACCTTTTGGCCGACTTTGCCCAAATTCGGAGTTTGGGGACTCAGAACGCCCCATTTGTCGCAATGAACCCGTTGGATATTCCAAAGCGGCATTGGAGAGAAAACAATTGCAAAAACCTTTTAGGCGACTTTGCCCAAATGCGGAGTTTGGGGACTCAGAACGCCACATTCGTCGCGCTGAACCCGTTGGTTATTCAAAAGCGGCATTGGAGATAAAAAACATTTCAAAAACCTTTTTGGGCGACTTTGCCCAAATTCGGAGTTTGGGGACTCAGAACGCCACATTTGTCGCGCTGAAACCGTTGGTTATTGCCAAGCGGCATTGGAGAGAGAAAAAAAAATGCAAAAACCTTTTCGGTGACTTTGCTCAAATTCGGAGTTTGGGGACTCAGAACGCCACATTTGTTACGCTGAACCCGTTGGTTATTCCAAAGCGGCATTGGAGAGAAAAAAATTGCAAAAACCTTTTGGGCGACTTTGCCCAAATTCAGAGTTTGGGGACTCAGAACGCCCCATTCGTCGAGCTGAACCCGTTGGTTATTCCAAAGCGGCATTGGAGAAAAGAAAATTGCAAAAACCTTTTGGGCGACTTTGCCCAAATTCGGAGTTTGGGGACTCAGAAAGCCACATTTGTCGCGCTGAAACCGTTGGTTATTCCCAAGCGGCATTGGAGAGAAAAAAATGGAAAAACCTTTTCCGCGACTTTGCCCAAATTCGGAGTTTGGGGACTCAGAACGCCACATTTGTCGCGCTGAAACCGTTGGTTATTCCCAAGCGGCATTGGAGAGAAAAAAATGGAAAAACCTTTTCCGCGACTTTGCCCAAATTCGGAGTTTGGGGACTCAGAACGCCCTATTTGTCGCGCTGAACCCGTTGGTTATTCCAAAGCGGCATTGGAGAGAAAAAAATTGCAAAAACCTTTTGGGCGACTTTGCCTAAATTCGGAGTTTGGGGACTCAGAACGCCCAATTCGTCACGCTGAACCCGTTGGTTATTCCAAAGCGGCATTGGAGAGAAAAACATTGCAAAAACCTTTTGGGCGACTTTGCCCAAATTCGGAGTTTGGGGACTCAGAACGCCCCATTTGTCGCGCTGAACCCGTTGGTTATTCCGGAGCGGCATTGAAGAGAAAAATATTGCAAAAACCTTTTGGGCGACTTTGCCCAAATTCGGAGTTTGGGGACTCAGAACGCCCCATTTGTCGCGCTGAACCCGTTGGTTATTCCGGAGCGGCATTGAAGAGAAAAATATTGCAAAAACCTTTTGGGCGACTTTGCCCAAATTCGGAGTTTGGGGACTCAGAACGCCCCATTTGTCGCGCTGAACCCGTTGGTTATTCCGGAGCGGCATTGAAGAGAAAAATATTGCAAAAACCTTTTGGGCGACTTTGCCCAAATTCGGAGTTTGGGGACTCAGAACGCCCCATTTGTCGCGCTGAACCCGTTGGTTATTCCGGAGCGGCATTGAAGAGAAAAATATTGCAAAAACCTTTTGGGCGACTTTGCCCAAATTCGGAGTTTGGGGACTCAGAACGCCCCATTTGTCGCGCTGAACCCGTTGGTTATTCCAGAGCGGCATTGGAGAGAAAAATATTGCAAAAACCTTTTGGGCGACTTTGCCCAAATTCGGAGTTTGGGGACTCAGAACGCCCCATTTGTCGCGCTGAACCCGTTGGTTATTCCAAAGCGGCATTGGAGAGAAACAAATTCCTAAAACCTTTTGGCCGACTTTGCCCAAATTCGGAGTTTGGGGACTCAGAACGCCCCATTTGTCGCAATGAACCCGTTGGATATTCCAAAGCGGCATTGGAGAGAAAACAATTGCAAAAACCTTTTAGGCGACTTTGCCCAAATGCGGAGTTTGGGGACTCAGAACGCCACATTCGTCGCGCTGAACCCGTTGGTTATTCAAAAGCGGCATTGGAGATAAAAAACATTTCAAAAACCTTTTTGGGCGACTTTGCCCAAATTCGGAGTTTGGGGACTCAGAACGCCACATTTGTCGCGCTGAAACCGTTGGTTATTGCCAAGCGGCATTGGAGAGAGAAAAAAAAATGCAAAAACCTTTTCGGTGACTTTGCTCAAATTCGGAGTTTGGGGACTCAGAACGCCACATTTGTTACGCTGAACCCGTTGGTTATTCCAAAGCGGCATTGGAGAGAAAAAAATTGCAAAAACCTTTTGGGCGACTTTGCCCAAATTCAGAGTTTGGGGACTCAGAACGCCCCATTCGTCGAGCTGAACCCGTTGGTTATTCCAAAGCGGCATTGGAGAAAAGAAAATTGCAAAAACCTTTTGGGCGACTTTGCCCAAATTCGGAGTTTGGGGACTCAGAAAGCCACATTTGTCGCGCTGAAACCGTTGGTTATTCCCAAGCGGCATTGGAGAGAAAAAAATGGAAAAACCTTTTCCGCGACTTTGCCCAAATTCGGAGTTTGGGGACTCAGAACGCCACATTTGTCGCGCTGAAACCGTTGGTTATTCCCAAGCGGCATTGGAGAGAAAAAAATGGAAAAACCTTTTCCGCGACTTTGCCCAAATTCGGAGTTTGGGGACTCAGAACGCCCTATTTGTCGCGCTGAACCCGTTGGTTATTCCAAAGCGGCATTGGAGAGAAAAAAATTGCAAAAACCTTTTGGGCGACTTTGCCTAAATTCGGAGTTTGGGGACTCAGAACGCCCAATTCGTCACGCTGAACCCGTTGGTTATTCCAAAGCGGCATTGGAGAGAAAAACATTGCAAAAACCTTTTGGGCGACTTTGCCCAAATTCGGAGTTTGGGGACTCAGAACGCCCCATTTGTCGCGCTGAACCCGTTGGTTATTCCGGAGCGGCATTGAAGAGAAAAATATTGCAAAAACCTTTTGGGCGACTTTGCCCAAATTCGGAGTTTGGGGACTCAGAACGCCCCATTTGTCGCGCTGAACCCGTTGGTTATTCCGGAGCGGCATTGAAGAGAAAAATATTGCAAAAACCTTTTGGGCGACTTTGCCCAAATTCGGAGTTTGGGGACTCAGAACGCCCCATTTGTCGCGCTGAACCCGTTGGTTATTCCGGAGCGGCATTGAAGAGAAAAATATTGCAAAAACCTTTTGGGCGACTTTGCCCAAATTCGGAGTTTGGGGACTCAGAACGCCCCATTTGTCGCGCTGAACCCGTTGGTTATTCCGGAGCGGCATTGAAGAGAAAAATATTGCAAAAACCTTTTGGGCGACTTTGCCCAAATTCGGAGTTTGGGGACTCAGAACGCCCCATTTGTCGCGCTGAACCCGTTGGTTATTCCAGAGCGGCATTGGAGAGAAAAATATTGCAAAAACCTTTTGGGCGACTTTGCCCAAATTCGGAGTTTGGGGACTCAGAACGCCCCATTTGTCGCGCTGAACCCGTTGGTTATTCCAAAGCGGCATTGGAGAGAAAACAATTGCAAAAACCTTTTGGGCGACTTTGCCCAAATTCGGAGTTTGGGGACTCAGAACGCCACATTCGTCGCGCTGAACCCGTTGGTTATTCAAAAGCGGCATTGGAGATAAAAAACATTTCAAAAACCTTTTGGGAGACTTTGCCCAAATTCGGAGTTTGGGGACTCAGAACGCCACATTTGTCGCGCTGAACCCGTTGGTTATTCCAAAGCGGCATTGGAGAGAAAAAGAAAATTGCAAAAACCTTTTTGGGCGACTTTGCCCAAATTCGGAGTTTGGGGACTCAGAACGCCACATTTGTCGCGCTGAAACCGTTGGTTATTGCCAAGCGGCATTGGAGAGAGAAAAAAAAATGCAAAAACCTTTTCGGTGACTTTGCTCAAATTCGGAGTTTGGGGACTCAGAACGCCCCATTTGTCGCGCTGAACCCGTTGGTTATTCCAAAGCGGCATTGGAGAGAAAAAAGTGGCAACAACCTTTTGGGCGACTTTGCCAAAATTCAGAGTTTGGGGACTCAGAACGCCCCGTTTGTCGCGCTGAACCCGTTGGTTATTCCAGAGCGGCATTGGAGAGAAAAATATTGCAAAAACCTTTTGGGCGACTTTGCCCAAATTCGGAGTTTGGGGACTCAGAACGCCCCATTTGTCGCGCTGAACCCGTTGGTTATTCCGGAGCGGCATTGAAGAGAAAAATATTGCAAAAACCTTTTCCGCGACTTTGCCCAAATTCGGAGTTTGGGGACTCAGAACGCCACATTTGTCGCGCTGAAACCGTTGGTTATTCCCAAGCGGCATTGGAGAGAAAAAAATGGAAAAACCTTTTCCGCGACTTTGCCCAAATTCGGAGTTTGGGGACTCAGAACGCCCTATTTGTCGCGCTGAACCCGTTGGTTATTCCAAAGCGGCATTGGAGAGAAAAAAATTGCAAAAACCTTTTGGGCGACTTTGCCTAAATTCGGAGTTTGGGGACTCAGAACGCCCAATTCGTCACGCTGAACCCGTTGGTTATTCCAAAGCGGCATTGGAGAGAAAAACATTGCAAAAACCTTTTGGGCGACTTTGCCCAAATTCGGAGTTTGGGGACTCAGAACGCCACATTTGTTACGCTGAAACCGTTGGGTATTCCAAAGCGGCATTGGAGAGAAAAAAATGGAAAAACCATTTCCGCGACTTTTCCCAAATTCGGAGTTTGGGGACTCAGAACGCCCCATTTGTCGCGCTGAACCCGTTGGTTATTCCGGAGCGGCATTGAAGAGAAAAATATTGCAAAAACCTTTTGGGCGACTTTGCCCAAATTCGGAGTTTGGGGACTCAGAACGCCCCATTTGTCGTGCTGAACCCGTTGGTTATTCCGGAGCGGCATTGAAGAGAAAAATATTGCAAAAACCTTTTGGGCGACTTTGCCCAAATTCGGAGTTTGGGGACTCAGAACGCCCCATTTGTCGCGCTGAACCCGTTGGTTATTCCGGAGCGGCATTGAAGAGAAAAATATTGCAAAAACCTTTTCCGCGACTTTGCCCAAATTCGGAGTTTGGGGACTCAGAACGCCCCATTTGTCGCGCTGAACCCGTTGGTTATTCCAGAGCGGCATTGGAGAGAAAAATATTGCAAAAACCTTTTGGGCGACTTTGCCCAAATTCGGAGTTTGGGGACTCAGAACGCCCCATTTGTCGCGCTGAACCCGTTGGTTATTCCAAAGCGGCATTGGAGAGAAAACAATTGCAAAAACCTTTTGGGCGACTTTGCCCAAATTCGGAGTTTGGGGACTCAGAACGCCACATTCGTCGCGCTGAACCCGTTGGTTATTCAAAAGCGGCATTGGAGATAAAAAACATTTCAAAAACCTTTTGGGAGACTTTGCCCAAATTCGGAGTTTGGGGACTCAGAACGCCACATTTGTCGCGCTGAACCCGTTGGTTATTCCAAAGCGGCATTGGAGAGAAAAAGAAAATTGCAAAAACCTTTTTGGGCGACTTTGCCCAAATTCGGAGTTTGGGGACTCAGAACGCCACATTTGTCGCGCTGAAACCGTTGGTTATTGCCAAGCGGCATTGGAGAGAGAAAAAAAAATGCAAAAACCTTTTCGGTGACTTTGCTCAAATTCGGAGTTTGGGGACTCAGAACGCCCCATTTGTCGCGCTGAACCCGTTGGTTATTCCAGAGCGGCATTGGAGAGAAAAAAGTGGCAACAACCTTTTGGGCGACTTTGCCAAAATTCAGAGTTTGGGGACTCAGAACGCCCCGTTTGTCGCGCTGAACCCGTTGGTTATTCCAGAGCGGCATTGGAGAGAAAAATATTGCAAAAACCTTTTGGGCGACTTTGCCCAAATTCGGAGTTTGGGGACTCAGAACGCCCCATTTGTCGCGCTGAACCCGTTGGTTATTCCGGAGCGGCATTGAAGAGAAAAATATTGCAAAAACCTTTTCCGCGACTTTGCCCAAATTCGGAGTTTGGGGACTCAGAACGCCACATTTGTCGCGCTGAAACCGTTGGTTATTCCCAAGCGGCATTGGAGAGAAAAAAATGGAAAAACCTTTTCCGCGACTTTGCCCAAATTCGGAGTTTGGGGACTCAGAACGCCACATTTGTTACGCTGAACCCGTTGGTTATTCCAAAGCGGCATTGGAGAGAAAAAAATTGCAAAAACCTTTTGGGCGACTTTGCCCAAATTCAGAGTTTGGGGACTCAGAACGCCCCATTCGTCGAGCTGAACCCGTTGGTTATTCCAAAGCGGCATTGGAGAAAAGAAAATTGCAAAAACCTTTTGGGCGACTTTGCCCAAATTCGGAGTTTGGGGACTCAGAACGCCACATTTGTTACGCTGAAACCGTTGGGTATTCCAAAGCGGCATTGGAGAGAAAAAAATGGAAAAACCATTTCCGCGACTTTTCCCAAATTCGGAGTTTGGGGACTCAGAACGCCCCATTTGTCGCGCTGAACCCGTTGGTTATTCCGGAGCGGCATTGAAGAGAAAAATATTGCAAAAACCTTTTGGGCGACTTTGCCCAAATTCGGAGTTTGGGGACTCAGAACGCCCCATTTGTCGTGCTGAACCCGTTGGTTATTCCGGAGCGGCATTGAAGAGAAAAATATTGCAAAAACCTTTTGGGCGACTTTGCCCAAATTCGGAGTTTGGGGACTCAGAACGCCCCATTTGTCGCGCTGAACCCGTTGGTTATTCCGGAGCGGCATTGAAGAGAAAAATATTGCAAAAACCTTTTCCGCGACTTTGCCCAAATTCGGAGTTTGGGGACTCAGAACGCCCCATTTGTCGCGCTGAACCCGTTGGTTATTCCAGAGCGGCATTGGAGAGAAAAATATTGCAAAAACCTTTTGGGCGACTTTGCCCAAATTCGGAGTTTGGGGACTCAGAACGCCCCATTTGTCGCGCTGAACCCGTTGGTTATTCCAAAGCGGCATTGGAGAGAAAACAATTGCAAAAACCTTTTGGGCGACTTTGCCCAAATTCGGAGTTTGGGGACTCAGAACGCCACATTCGTCGCGCTGAACCCGTTGGTTATTCAAAAGCGGCATTGGAGATAAAAAACATTTCAAAAACCTTTTGGGAGACTTTGCCCAAATTCGGAGTTTGGGGACTCAGAACGCCACATTTGTCGCGCTGAACCCGTTGGTTATTCCAAAGCGGCATTGGAGAGAAAAAGAAAATTGCAAAAACCTTTTTGGGCGACTTTGCCCAAATTCGGAGTTTGGGGACTCAGAACGCCACATTTGTCGCGCTGAAACCGTTGGTTATTGCCAAGCGGCATTGGAGAGAGAAAAAAAAATGCAAAAACCTTTTCGGTGACTTTGCTCAAATTCGGAGTTTGGGGACTCAGAACGCCCCATTTGTCGCGCTGAACCCGTTGGTTATTCCAGAGCGGCATTGGAGAGAAAAAAGTGGCAACAACCTTTTGGGCGACTTTGCCAAAATTCAGAGTTTGGGGACTCAGAACGCCCCGTTTGTCGCGCTGAACCCGTTGGTTATTCCAGAGCGGCATTGGAGAGAAAAATATTGCAAAAACCTTTTGGGCGACTTTGCCCAAATTCGGAGTTTGGGGACTCAGAACGCCCCATTTGTCGCGCTGAACCCGTTGGTTATTCCGGAGCGGCATTGAAGAGAAAAATATTGCAAAAACCTTTTCCGCGACTTTGCCCAAATTCGGAGTTTGGGGACTCAGAACGCCACATTTGTCGCGCTGAAACCGTTGGTTATTCCCAAGCGGCATTGGAGAGAAAAAAATGGAAAAACCTTTTCCGCGACTTTGCCCAAATTCGGAGTTTGGGGACTCAGAACGCCACATTTGTTACGCTGAACCCGTTGGTTATTCCAAAGCGGCATTGGAGAGAAAAAAATTGCAAAAACCTTTTGGGCGACTTTGCCCAAATTCAGAGTTTGGGGACTCAGAACGCCCCATTCGTCGAGCTGAACCCGTTGGTTATTCCAAAGCGGCATTGGAGAAAAGAAAATTGCAAAAACCTTTTGGGCGACTTTGCCCAAATTCGGAGTTTGGGGACTCAGAACGCCACATTTGTTACGCTGAAACCGTTGGGTATTCCAAAGCGGCATTGGAGAGAAAAAAATGGAAAAACCATTTCCGCGACTTTTCCCAAATTCGGAGTTTGGGGACTCAGAACGCCCCATTTTTCGCGCTGAACCCGTTGGTTATTCCGGAGCGGCATTGAAGAGAAAAATATTGCAAAAACCTTTTGGGCGACTTTGCCCAAATTCGGAGTTTGGGGACTCAGAACGCCCCATTTGTCGTGCTGAACCCGTTGGTTATTCCGGAGCGGCATTGAAGAGAAAAATATTGCAAAAACCTTTTGGGCGACTTTGCCCAAATTCGGAGTTTGGGGACTCAGAACGCCCCATTTGTCGCGCTGAACCCGTTGGTTATTCCGGAGCGGCATTGAAGAGAAAAATATTGCAAAAACCTTTTCCGCGACTTTGCCCAAATTCGGAGTTTGGGGACTCAGAACGCCCCATTTGTCGCGCTGAACCCGTTGGTTATTCCAGAGCGGCATTGGAGAGAAAAATATTGCAAAAACCTTTTGGGCGACTTTGCCCAAATTCGGAGTTTGGGGACTCAGAACGCCCCATTTGTCGCGCTGAACCCGTTGGTTATTCCAAAGCGGCATTGGAGAGAAAACAATTGCAAAAACCTTTTGGGCGACTTTGCCCAAATTCGGAGTTTGGGGACTCAGAACGCCACATTCGTCGCGCTGAACCCGTTGGTTATTCAAAAGCGGCATTGGAGATAAAAAACATTTCAAAAACCTTTTGGGAGACTTTGCCCAAATTCGGAGTTTGGGGACTCAGAACGCCACATTTGTCGCGCTGAACCCGTTGGTTATTCCAAAGCGGCATTGGAGAGAAAAAGAAAATTGCAAAAACCTTTTTGGGCGACTTTGCCCAAATTCGGAGTTTGGGGACTCAGAACGCCACATTTGTCGCGCTGAAACCGTTGGTTATTGCCAAGCGGCATTGGAGAGAGAAAAAAAAATGCAAAAACCTTTTCGGTGACTTTGCTCAAATTCGGAGTTTGGGGACTCAGAACGCCCCATTTGTCGCGCTGAACCCGTTGGTTATTCCAGAGCGGCATTGGAGAGAAAAAAGTGGCAACAACCTTTTGGGCGACTTTGCCAAAATTCAGAGTTTGGGGACTCAGAACGCCCCGTTTGTCGCGCTGAACCCGTTGGTTATTCCAGAGCGGCATTGGAGAGAAAAATATTGCAAAAACCTTTTGGGCGACTTTGCCCAAATTCGGAGTTTGGGGACTCAGAACGCCCCATTTGTCGCGCTGAACCCGTTGGTTATTCCGGAGCGGCATTGAAGAGAAAAATATTGCAAAAACCTTTTCCGCGACTTTGCCCAAATTCGGAGTTTGGGGACTCAGAACGCCCCATTTGTCGCGCTGAACCCGTTGGTTATTCCAGAGCGGCATTGGAGAGAAAAATATTGCAAAAACCTTTTGGGCGACTTTGCCCAAATTCGGAGTTTGGGGACTCAGAACGCCCCATTTGTCGCGCTGAACCCGTTGGTTATTCCAAAGCGGCATTGGAGAGAAAACAATTGCACAAACCTTTTGGGCGACTTTGCCCAAATTCGGAGTTTGGGGACTCAGAACGCCACATTCGTCGCGCTGAACCCGTTGGTTATTCAAAAGCGGCATTGGAGATAAAAAACATTTCAAAAACCTTTTGGGAGACTTTGCCCAAATTCGGAGTTTGGGGACTCAGAACGCCACATTTGTCGCGCTGAACCCGTTGGTTATTCCAAAGCGGCATTGGAGAGAAAAAGAAAATTGCAAAAACCTTTTTGGGCGACTTTGCCCAAATTCGGAGTTTGGGGACTCAGAACGCCACATTTGTCGCGCTGAAACCGTTGGTTATTGCCAAGCGGCATTGGAGAGAGAAAAAAAAATGCAAAAACCTTTTCGGTGACTTTGCTCAAATTCGGAGTTTGGGGACTCAGAACGCCCCATTTGTCGCGCTGAACCCGTTGGTTATTCCAGAGCGGCATTGGAGAGAAAAAAGTGGCAACAACCTTTTGGGCGACTTTGCCAAAATTCAGAGTTTGGGGACTCAGAACGCCCCGTTTGTCGCGCTGAACCCGTTGGTTATTCCAGAGCGGCATTGGAGAGAAAAATATTGCAAAAACCTTTTGGGCGACTTTGCCCAAATTCGGAGTTTGGGGACTCAGAACGCCCCATTTGTCGCGCTGAACCCGTTGGTTATTCCGGAGCGGCATTGAAGAGAAAAATATTGCAAAAACCTTTTCCGCGACTTTGCCCAAATTCGGAGTTTGGGGACTCAGAACGCCCCATTTGTCGCGCTGAACCCGTTGGTTATTCCAGAGCGGCATTGGAGAGAAAAATATCGCAAAAACCTTTTGGGCGACTTTGCCCAAATTCGGAGTTTGGGGACTCAGAACGCCCCATTTGTCGCGCTGAACCCGTTGGTTATTCCAAAGCGGCATTGGAGAGAAAACAATTGCAAAAACCTTTTGGGCGACTTTGCCCAAATTCGGAGTTTGGGGACTCAGAACGCCACATTCGTCGCGCTGAACCCGTTGGTTATTCAAAAGCGGCATTGGAGATAAAAAACATTTCAAAAACCTTTTGGGAGACTTTGCCCAAATTCGGAGTTTGGGGACTCAGAACGCCACATTTGTCGCGCTGAACCCGTTGGTTATTCCAAAGCGGCATTGGAGAGAAAAAGAAAATTGCAAAAACCTTTTTGGGCGACTTTGCCCAAATTCGGAGTTTGGGGACTCAGAACGCCACATTTGTCGCGCTGAAACCGTTGGTTATTGCCAAGCGGCATTGGAGAGAGAAAAAAAAATGCAAAAACCTTTTCGGTGACTTTGCTCAAATTCGGAGTTTGGGGACTCAGAACGCCCCATTTGTCGCGCTGAACCCGTTGGTTATTCCAGAGCGGCATTGGAGAGAAAAAAGTGGCAACAACCTTTTGGGCGACTTTGCCAAAATTCAGAGTTTGGGGACTCAGAACGCCCCGTTTGTCGCGCTGAACCCGTTGGTTATTCCAGAGCGGCATTGGAGAGAAAAATATTGCAAAAACCTTTTGGGCGACTTTGCCCAAATTCGGAGTTTGGGGACTCAGAACGCCCCATTTGTCGCGCTGAACCCGTTGGTTATTCCGGAGCGGCATTGAAGAGAAAAATATTGCAAAAACCTTTTCCGCGACTTTGCCCAAATTCGGAGTTTGGGGACTCAGAACGCCACATTTGTCGCGCTGAAACCGTTGGTTATTCCCAAGCGGCATTGGAGAGAAAAAAATGGAAAAACCTTTTCCGCGACTTTGCCCAAATTCGGAGTTTGGGGACTCAGAACGCCACATTTGTTACGCTGAACCCGTTGGTTATTCCAAAGCGGCATTGGAGAGAAAAAAATTGCAAAAACCTTTTGGGCGACTTTGCCCAAATTCAGAGTTTGGGGACTCAGAACGCCCCATTCGTCGAGCTGAACCCGTTGGTTATTCCAAAGCGGCATTGGAGAAAAGAAAATTGCAAAAACCTTTTGGGCGACTTTGCCCAAATTCGGAGTTTGGGGACTCAGAACGCCACATTTGTTACGCTGAAACCGTTGGGTATTCCAAAGCGGCATTGGAGAGAAAAAAATGGAAAAACCATTTCCGCGACTTTTCCCAAATTCGGAGTTTGGGGACTCAGAACGCCCCATTTGTCGCGCTGAACCCGTTGGTTATTCCGGAGCGGCATTGAAGAGAAAAATATTGCAAAAACCTTTTGGGCGACTTTGCCCAAATTCGGAGTTTGGGGACTCAGAACGCCCCATTTGTCGTGCTGAACCCGTTGGTTATTCCGGAGCGGCATTGAAGAGAAAAATATTGCAAAAACCTTTTGGGCGACTTTGCCCAAATTCGGAGTTTGGGGACTCAGAACGCCCCATTTGTCGCGCTGAACCCGTTGGTTATTCCGGAGCGGCATTGAAGAGAAAAATATTGCAAAAACCTTTTCCGCGACTTTGCCCAAATTCGGAGTTTGGGGACTCAGAACGCCCCATTTGTCGCGCTGAACCCGTTGGTTATTCCAGAGCGGCAGGGGAGAGAAAAATATTGCAAAAACCTTTTGGGCGACTTTGCCCAAATTCGGAGTTTGGGGACTCAGAACGCCCCATTTGTCGCGCTGAACCCGTTGGTTATTCCAAAGCGGCATTGGAGAGAAAACAATTGCAAAAACCTTTTGGGCGACTTTGCCCAAATTCGGAGTTTGGGGACTCAGAACGCCACATTCGTCGCGCTGAACCCGTTGGTTATTCAAAAGCGGCATTGGAGATAAAAAACATTTCAAAAACCTTTTGGGAGACTTTGCCCAAATTCGGAGTTTGGGGACTCAGAACGCCACATTTGTCGCGCTGAACCCGTTGGTTATTCCAAAGCGGCATTGGAGAGAAAAAGAAAATTGCAAAAACCTTTTTGGGCGACTTTGCCCAAATTCGGAGTTTGGGGACTCAGAACGCCACATTTGTCGCGCTGAAACCGTTGGTTATTGCCAAGCGGCATTGGAGAGAGAAAAAAAAATGCAAAAACCTTTTCGGTGACTTTGCTCAAATTCGGAGTTTGGGGACTCAGAACGCCCCATTTGTCGCGCTGAACCCGTTGGTTATTCCAGAGCGGCATTGGAGAGAAAAAAGTGGCAACAACCTTTTGGGCGACTTTGCCAAAATTCAGAGTTTGGGGACTCAGAACGCCCCGTTTGTCGCGCTGAACCCGTTGGTTATTCCAGAGCGGCATTGGAGAGAAAAATATTGCAAAAACCTTTTGGGCGACTTTGCCCAAATTCGGAGTTTGGGGACTCAGAACGCCCCATTTGTCGCGCTGAACCCGTTGGTTATTCCGGAGCGGCATTGAAGAGAAAAATATTGCAAAAACCTTTTCCGCGACTTTGCCCAAATTCGGAGTTTGGGGACTCAGAACGCCCCATTTGTCGCGCTGAACCCGTTGGTTATTCCGGAGCGGCATTGAAGAGAAAAATATTGCAAAAACCTTTTCCGCGACTTTGCCCAAATTCGGAGTTTGGGGACTCAGAACGCCCCATTTGTCGCGCTGAACCCGTTGGTTATTCCAGAGCGGCATTGGAGAGAAAAATATTGCAAAAACCTTTTGGGCGACTTTGCCCAAATTCGGAGTTTGGGGACTCAGAACGCCCCATTTGTCGCGCTGAACCCGTTGGTTATTCCAGAGCGGCATTGGAGAGAAAAATATTGCAAAAACCTTTTGGGCGACTTTGCCCAAATTCGGAGTTTGGGGACTCAGAACGCCCTATTTGTCGCGCTGAACCCGTTGGTTATTCCAAAGCGGCATTGGAGAGAAAACAATTGCAAAAACCTTTTGGGCGACTTTGCCCAAATTCGGAGTTTGGGGACTCAGAACGCCACATTCGTCGCGCTGAACCCGTTGGTTATTCAAAAGCGGCATTGGAGATAAAAAACATTTCAAAAACCTTTTGGGAGACTTTGCCCAAATTCGGAGTTTGGGGACTCAGAACGCCACATTTGTCGCGCTGAACCCGTTGGTTATTCCAAAGCGGCATTGGAGAGAAAAAGAAAATTGCAAAAACCTTTTTGGGCGACTTTGCCCAAATTCGGAGTTTGGGGACTCAGAACGCCACATTTGTCGCGCTGAAACCGTTGGTTATTGCCAAGCGGCATTGGAGAGAGAAAAAAAAATGCAAAAACCTTTTCGGTGACTTTGCTCAAATTCGGAGTTTGGGGACTCAGAACGCCCCATTTGTCGCGCTGAACCCGTTGGTTATTCCAGAGCGGCATTGGAGAGAAAAAAGTGGCAACAACCTTTTGGGCGACTTTGCCAAAATTCAGAGTTTGGGGACTCAGAACGCCCCGTTTGTCGCGCTGAACCCGTTGGTTATTCCAGAGCGGCATTGGAGAGAAAAATATTGCAAAAACCTTTTGGGCGACTTTGCCCAAATTCGGAGTTTGGGGACTCAGAACGCCCCATTTGTCGCGCTGAACCCGTTGGTTATTCCGGAGCGGCATTGAAGAGAAAAATATTGCAAAAACCTTTTCCGCGACTTTGCCCAAATTCGGAGTTTGGGGACTCAGAACGCCCCATTTGTCGCGCTGAACCCGTTGGTTATTCCAGAGCGGCATTGGAGAGAAAAATATTGCAAAAACCTTTTGGGCGACTTTGCCCAAATTCGGAGTTTGGGGACTCAGAACGCCCCATTTGTCGCGCTGAACCCGTTGGTTATTCCAAAGCGGCATTGGAGAGAAAACAATTGCACAAACCTTTTGGGCGACTTTGCCCAAATTCGGAGTTTGGGGACTCAGAACGCCACATTCGTCGCGCTGAACCCGTTGGTTATTCAAAAGCGGCATTGGAGATAAAAAACATTTCAAAAACCTTTTGGGAGACTTTGCCCAAATTCGGAGTTTGGGGACTCAGAACGCCACATTTGTCGCGCTGAACCCGTTGGTTATTCCAAAGCGGCATTGGAGAGAAAAAGAAAATTGCAAAAACCTTTTTGGGCGACTTTGCCCAAATTCGGAGTTTGGGGACTCAGAACGCCACATTTGTCGCGCTGAAACCGTTGGTTATTGCCAAGCGGCATTGGAGAGAGAAAAAAAAATGCAAAAACCTTTTCGGTGACTTTGCTCAAATTCGGAGTTTGGGGACTCAGAACGCCCCATTTGTCGCGCTGAACCCGTTGGTTATTCCAGAGCGGCATTGGAGAGAAAAAAGTGGCAACAACCTTTTGGGCGACTTTGCCAAAATTCAGAGTTTGGGGACTCAGAACGCCCCGTTTGTCGCGCTGAACCCGTTGGTTATTCCAGAGCGGCATTGGAGAGAAAAATATTGCAAAAACCTTTTGGGCGACTTTGCCCAAATTCGGAGTTTGGGGACTCAGAACGCCCCATTTGTCGCGCTGAACCCGTTGGTTATTCCGGAGCGGCATTGAAGAGAAAAATATTGCAAAAACCTTTTCCGCGACTTTGCCCAAATTCGGAGTTTGGGGACTCAGAACGCCACATTTGTTACGCTGAACCCGTTGGTTATTCCAAAGCGGCATTGGAGAGAAAAAAATTGCAAAAACCTTTTGGGCGACTTTGCCCAAATTCAGAGTTTGGGGACTCAGAACGCCCCATTCGTCGAGCTGAACCCGTTGGTTATTCCAAAGCGGCATTGGAGAAAAGAAAATTGCAAAAACCTTTTGGGCGACTTTGCCCAAATTCGGAGTTTGGGGACTCAGAAAGCCACATTTGTCGCGCTGAAACCGTTGGTTATTCCCAAGCGGCATTGGAGAGAAAAAAATGGAAAAACCTTTTCCGCGACTTTGCCCAAATCCGGAGTTTGGGGACTCAGAACGCCACATTTGTCGCGCTGAAACCGTTGGTTATTCCCAAGCGGCATTGGAGAGAAAAAAATGGAAAAACCTTTTCCGCGACTTTGCCCAAATTCGGAGTTTGGGGACTCAGAACGCCCCATTTGTCGCGCTGAACCCGTTGGTTATTCCGGAGCGGCATTGAAGAGAAAAATATTGCAAAAACCTTTTCCGCGACTTTGCCCAAATTCGGAGTTTGGGGACTCAGAACGCCACATTTGTCGCGCTGAAACCGTTGGTTATTCCCAAGCGGCATTGGAGAGAAAAAAATGGAAAAACCTTTTCCGCGACTTTGCCCAAATTCGGAGTTTGGGGACTCAGAACGCCCCATTTGTCGCGCTGAACCCGTTGGTTATTCCAGAGCGGCATTGGAGAGAAAAATATTGCAAAAACCTTTTGGGCGACTTTGCCCAAATTCGGAGTTTGGGGACTCAGAACGCCCCATTTGTCGCGCTGAACCCGTTGGTTATTCCAAAGCGGCATTGGAGAGAAAACAATTGCAAAAACCTTTTGGGCGACTTTGCCCAAATTCGGAGTTTGGGGACTCAGAACGCCACATTCGTCGCGCTGAACCCGTTGGTTATTCAAAAGCGGCATTGGAGATAAAAAACATTTCAAAAACCTTTTGGGAGACTTTGCCCAAATTCGGAGTTTGGGGACTCAGAACGCCACATTTGTCGCGCTGAACCCGTTGGTTATTCCAAAGCGGCATTGGAGAGAAAAAGAAAATTGCAAAAACCTTTTTGGGCGACTTTGCCCAAATTCGGAGTTTGGGGACTCAGAACGCCACATTTGTCGCGCTGAAACCGTTGGTTATTGCCAAGCGGCATTGGAGAGAGAAAAAAAAATGCAAAAACCTTTTCGGTGACTTTGCTCAAATTCGGAGTTTGGGGACTCAGAACGCCCCATTTGTCGCGCTGAACCCGTTGGTTATTCCAGAGCGGCAATGGAGAGAAAAAAGTGGCAACAACCTTTTGGGCGACTTTGCCAAAATTCAGAGTTTGGGGACTCAGAACGCCCCGTTTGTCGCGCTGAACCCGTTGGTTATTCCAGAGCGGCATTGGAGAGAAAAATATTGCAAAAACCTTTTGGGCGACTTTGCCCAAATTCGGAGTTTGGGGACTCAGAACGCCCCATTTGTCGCGCTGAACCCGTTGGTTATTCCGGAGCGGCATTGAAGAGAAAAATATTGCAAAAACCTTTTCCGCGACTTTGCCCAAATTCGGAGTTTGGGGACTCAGAACGCCACATTTGTCGCGCTGAAACCGTTGGTTATTCCCAAGCGGCATTGGAGAGAAAAAAATGGAAAAACCTTTTCCGCGACTTTGCCCAAATTCGGAGTTTGGGGACTCAGAACGCCACATTTGTTACGCTGAACCCGTTGGTTATTCCAAAGCGGCATTGGAGAGAAAAAAATTGCAAAAACCTTTTGGGCGACTTTGCCCAAATTCAGAGTTTGGGGACTCAGAACGCCCCATTCGTCGAGCTGAACCCGTTGGTTATTCCAAAGCGGCATTGGAGAAAAGAAAATTGCAAAAACCTTTTGGGCGACTTTGCCCAAATTCGGAGTTTGGGGACTCAGAACGCCACATTTGTTACGCTGAACCCGTTGGTTATTCCAAAGCGGCATTGGAGAGAAAAAAATTGCAAAAACCTTTTGGGCGACTTTGCCCAAATTCAGAGTTTGGGGACTCAGAACGCCCCATTCGTCGAGCTGAACCCGTTGGTTATTCCAAAGCGGCATTGGAGAAAAGAAAATTGCAAAAACCTTTTGGGCGACTTTGCCCAAATTCGGAGTTTGGGGACTCAGAAAGCCACATTTGTCGCGCTGAAACCGTTGGTTATTCCCAAGCGGCATTGGAGAGAAAAAAATGGAAAAACCTTTTCCGCGACTTTGCCCAAATCCGGAGTTTGGGGACTCAGAACGCCACATTTGTCGCGCTGAAACCGTTGGTTATTCCCAAGCGGCATTGGAGAGAAAAAAATGGAAAAACCTTTTCCGCGACTTTGCCCAAATTCGGAGTTTGGGGACTCAGAACGCCCTATTTGTCGCGCTGAACCCGTTGGTTATTCCAAAGCGGCATTGGAGAGAAAAAAATTGCAAAAACCTTTTGGGCGACTTTGCCTAAATTCGGAGTTTGGGGACTCAGAACGCCCCATTCGTCACGCTGAACCCGTTGGTTATTCCAAAGCGGCATTGGAGAGAAAAACATTGCAAAAACCTTTTGGGCGACTTTGCCCAAATTCGGAGTTTGGGGACTCAGAACGCCACATTTGTTACGCTGAAACCGTTGGGTATTCCAAAGCGGCATTGGAGAGAAAAAAATGGAAAAACCATTTCCGCGACTTTGCCCAAATTCGGAGTTTGGGGACTCAGAACGCCCCATTTGTCGCGCTGAACCCGTTGGTTATTCCGGAGCGGCATTGAAGAGAAAAATATTGCAAAAACCTTTTGGGCGACTTTGCCCAAATTCGGAGTTTGGGGACTCAGAACGCCCCATTTGTCGCGCTGAACCCGTTGGTTATTCCGGAGCGGCATTGAAGAGAAAAATATTGCAAAAACCTTTTCCGCGACTTTGCCCAAATTCGGAGTTTGGGGACTCAGAACGCCACATTTGTCGCGCTGAAACCGTTGGTTATTCCCAAGCGGCATTGGAGAGAAAAAAATGGAAAAACCTTTTCCGCGACTTTGCCCAAATTCGGAGTTTGGGGACTCAGAACGCCCCATTTGTCGCGCTGAACCCGTTGGTTATTCCAGAGCGGCATTGGAGAGAAAAATATTGCAAAAACCTTTTGGGCGACTTTGCCCAAATTCGGAGTTTGGGGACTCAGAACGCCCCATTTGTCGCGCTGAACCCGTTGGTTATTCCAAAGCGGCATTGGAGAGAAAACAATTGCAAAAACCTTTTGGGCGACTTTGCCCAAATTCGGAGTTTGGGGACTCAGAACGCCACATTCGTCGCGCTGAACCCGTTGGTTATTCAAAAGCGGCATTGGAGATAAAAAACATTTCAAAAACCTTTTGGGAGACTTTGCCCAAATTCGGAGTTTGGGGACTCAGAACGCCACATTTGTCGCGCTGAACCCGTTGGTTATTCCAAAGCGGCATTGGAGAGAAAAAGAAAATTGCAAAAACCTTTTTGGGCGACTTTGCCCAAATTCGGAGTTTGGGGACTCAGAACGCCACATTTGTCGCGCTGAAACCGTTGGTTATTGCCAAGCGGCATTGGAGAGAGAAAAAAAAATGCAAAAACCTTTTCGGTGACTTTGCTCAAATTCGGAGTTTGGGGACTCAGAACGCCCCATTTGTCGCGCTGAACCCGTTGGTTATTCCAGAGCGGCATTGGAGAGAAAAAAGTGGCAACAACCTTTTGGGCGACTTAGCCAAAATTCAGAGTTTGGGGACTCAGAACGCCCCGTTTGTCGCGCTGAACCCGTTGGTTATTCCAGAGCGGCATTGGAGAGAAAAATATTGCAAAAACCTTTTGGGCGACTTTGCCCAAATTCGGAGTTTGGGGACTCAGAACGCCCCATTTGTCGCGCTGAACCCGTTGGTTATTCCGGAGCGGCATTGAAGAGAAAAATATTGCAAAAACCTTTTCCGCGACTTTGCCCAAATTCGGAGTTTGGGGACTCAGAACGCCACATTTGTCGCGCTGAAACCGTTGGTTATTCCCAAGCGGCATTGGAGAGAAAAAAATGGAAAAACCTTTTCCGCGACTTTGCCCAAATTCGGAGTTTGGGGACTCAGAACGCCACATTTGTTACGCTGAACCCGTTGGTTATTCCAAAGCGGCATTGGAGAGAAAAAAATTGCAAAAACCTTTTGGGCGACTTTGCCCAAATTCAGAGTTTGGGGACTCAGAACGCCCCATTCGTCGAGCTGAACCCGTTGGTTATTCCAAAGCGGCATTGGAGAAAAGAAAATTGCAAAAACCTTTTGGGCGACTTTGCCCAAATTCGGAGTTTGGGGACTCAGAACGCCACATTTGTTACGCTGAAACCGTTGGGTATTCCAAAGCGGCATTGGAGAGAAAAAAATGGAAAAACCATTTCCGCGACTTTTCCCAAATTCGGAGTTTGGGGACTCAGAACGCCCCATTTGTCGCGCTGAACCCGTTGGTTATTCCGGAGCGGCATTGAAGAGAAAAATATTGCAAAAACCTTTTGGGCGACTTTGCCCAAATTCGGAGTTTGGGGACTCAGAACGCCCCATTTGTCGTGCTGAACCCGTTGGTTATTCCGGAGCGGCATTGAAGAGAAAAATATTGCAAAAACCTTTTGGGCGACTTTGCCCAAATTCGGAGTTTGGGGACTCAGAACGCCCCATTTGTCGCGCTGAACCCGTTGGTTATTCCGGAGCGGCATTGAAGAGAAAAATATTGCAAAAACCTTTTCCGCGACTTTGCCCAAATTCGGAGTTTGGGGACTCAGAACGCCCCATTTGTCGCGCTGAACCCGTTGGTTATTCCAGAGCGGCATTGGAGAGAAAAATATTGCAAAAACCTTTTGGGCGACTTTGCCCAAATTCGGAGTTTGGGGACTCAGAACGCCCCATTTGTCGCGCTGAACCCGTTGGTTATTCCAAAGCGGCATTGGAGAGAAAACAATTGCAAAAACCTTTTGGGCGACTTTGCCCAAATTCGGAGTTTGGGGACTCAGAACGCCACATTCGTCGCGCTGAACCCGTTGGTTATTCAAAAGCGGCATTGGAGATAAAAAACATTTCAAAAACCTTTTGGGAGACTTTGCCCAAATTCGGAGTTTGGGGACTCAGAACGCCACATTTGTCGCGCTGAACCCGTTGGTTATTCCAAAGCGGCATTGGAGAGAAAAAGAAAATTGCAAAAACCTTTTTGGGCGACTTTGCCCAAATTCGGAGTTTGGGGACTCAGAACGCCACATTTGTCGCGCTGAAACCGTTGGTTATTGCCAAGCGGCATTGGAGAGAGAAAAAAAAATGCAAAAACCTTTTCGGTGACTTTGCTCAAATTCGGAGTTTGGGGACTCAGAACGCCCCATTTGTCGCGCTGAACCCGTTGGTTATTCCAGAGCGGCATTGGAGAGAAAAAAGTGGCAACAACCTTTTGGGCGACTTTGCCAAAATACAGAGTTTGGGGACTCAGAACGCCCCGTTTGTCGCGCTGAACCCGTTGGTTATTCCAGAGCGGCATTGGAGAGAAAAATATTGCAAAAACCTTTTGGGCGACTTTGCCCAAATTCGGAGTTTGGGGACTCAGAACGCCCCATTTGTCGCGCTGAACCCGTTGGTTATTCCGGAGCGGCATTGAAGAGAAAAATATTGCAAAAACCTTTTCCGCGACTTTGCCCAAATTCGGAGTTTGGGGACTCAGAACGCCACATTTGTTACGCTGAACCCGTTGGTTATTCCAAAGCGGCATTGGAGAGAAACAAATTGCAAAAACCTTTTGGGCGACTTTGCCCAAATTCAGAGTTTGGGGACTCAGAACGCCCCATTCGTCGAGCTGAACCCGTTGGTTATTCCAAAGCGGCATTGGAGAAAAGAAAATTGCAAAAACCTTTTGGGCGACTTTGCCCAAATTCGGAGTTTGGGGACTCAGAAAGCCACATTTGTCGCGCTGAAACCGTTGGTTATTCCCAAGCGGCATTGGAGAGAAAAAAATGGAAAAACCTTTTCCGCGACTTTGCCCAAATCCGGAGTTTGGGGACTCAGAACGCCACATTTGTCGCGCTGAAACCGTTGGTTATTCCCAAGCGGCATTGGAGAGAAAAAAATGGAAAAACCTTTTCCGCGACTTTGCCCAAATTCGGAGTTTGGGGACTCAGAACGCCCTATTTGTCGCGCTGAACCCGTTGGTTATTCCAAAGCGGCATTGGAGAGAAAAAAATTGCAAAAACCTTTTGGGCGACTTTGCCTAAATTCGGAGTTTGGGGACTCAGAACGCCCCATTCGTCACGCTGAACCCGTTGGTTATTCCAAAGCGGCATTGGAGAGAAAAACATTGCAAAAACCTTTTGGGCGACTTTGCCCAAATTCGGAGTTTGGGGACTCAGAACGCCACATTTGTTACGCTGAAACCGTTGGGTATTCCAAAGCGGCATTGGAGAGAAAAAAATGGAAAAACCATTTCCGCGACTTTGCCCAAATTCGGAGTTTGGGGACTCAGAACGCCCCATTTGTCGCGCTGAACCCGTTGGTTATTCCGGAGCGGCATTGAAGAGAAAAATATTGCAAAAACCTTTTGGGCGACTTTGCCCAAATTCGGAGTTTGGGGACTCAGAACGCCCCATTTGTCGCGCTGAACCCGTTGGTTATTCCGGAGCGGCATTGAAGAGAAAAATATTGCAAAAACCTTTTCCGCGACTTTGCCCAAATTCGGAGTTTGGGGACTCAGAACGCCACATTTGTCGCGCTGAAACCGTTGGTTATTCCCAAGCGGCATTGGAGAGAAAAAAATGGAAAAACCTTTTCCGCGACTTTGCCCAAATTCGGAGTTTGGGGACTCAGAACGCCCCATTTGTCGCGCTGAACCCGTTGGTTATTCCAGAGCGGCATTGGAGAGAAAAATATTGCAAAAACCTTTTGGGCGACTTTGCCCAAATTCGGAGTTTGGGGACTCAGAACGCCACATTTGTTACGCTGAAACCGTTGGGTATTCCAAAGCGGCATTGGAGAGAAAAAAATGGAAAAACCATTTCCGCGACTTTTCCCAAATTCGGAGTTTGGGGACTCAGAACGCCCCATTTGTCGCGCTGAACCCGTTGGTTATTCCGGAGCGGCATTGAAGAGAAAAATATTGCAAAAACCTTTTGGGCGACTTTGCCCAAATTCGGAGTTTGGGGACTCAGAACGCCCCATTTGTCGTGCTGAACCCGTTGGTTATTCCGGAGCGGCATTGAAGAGAAAAATATTGCAAAAACCTTTTGGGCGACTTTGCCCAAATTCGGAGTTTGGGGACTCAGAACGCCCCATTTGTCGCGCTGAACCCGTTGGTTATTCCAAAGCGGCATTGGAGAGAAAACAATTGCAAAAACCTTTTGGGCGACTTTGCCCAAATTCGGAGTTTGGGGACTCAGAACGCCACATTCGTCGCGCTGAACCCGTTGGTTATTCAAAAGCGGCATTGGAGATAAAAAACATTTCAAAAACCTTTTGGGAGACTTTGCCCAAATTCGGAGTTTGGGGACTCAGAACGCCACATTTGTCGCGCTGAACCCGTTGGTTATTCCAAAGCGGCATTGGAGAGAAAAAGAAAATTGCAAAAACCTTTTTGGGCGACTTTGCCCAAATTCGGAGTTTGGGGACTCAGAACGCCACATTTGTCGCGCTGAAACCGTTGGTTATTGCCAAGCGGCATTGGAGAGAGAAAAAAAAATGCAAAAACCTTTTCGGTGACTTTGCTCAAATTCGGAGTTTGGGGACTCAGAACGCCCCATTTGTCGCGCTGAACCCGTTGGTTATTCCAGAGCGGCATTGGAGAGAAAAAAGTGGCAACAACCTTTTGGGCGACTTTGCCAAAATTCAGAGTTTGGGGACTCAGAACGCCCCGTTTGTCGCGCTGAACCCGTTGGTTATTCCAGAGCGGCATTGGAGAGAAAAATATTGCAAAAACCTTTTGGGCGACTTTGCCCAAATTCGGAGTTTGGGGACTCAGAACGCCCCATTTGTCGCGCTGAACCCGTTGGTTATTCCGGAGCGGCATTGAAGAGAAAAATATTGCAAAAACCTTTTCCGCGACTTTGCCCAAATTCGGAGTTTGGGGACTCAGAACGCCACATTTGTCGCGCTGAAACCGTTGGTTATTCCCAAGCGGCATTGGAGAGAAAAAAATGGAAAAACCTTTTCCGCGACTTTGCCCAAATTCGGAGTTTGGGGACTCAGAACGCCACATTTGTTACGCTGAACCCGTTGGTTATTCCAAAGCGGCATTGGAGAGAAAAAAATTGCAAAAACCTTTTGGGCGACTTTGCCCAAATTCAGAGTTTGGGGACTCAGAACGCCCCATTCGTCGAGCTGAACCCGTTGGTTATTCCAAAGCGGCATTGGAGAAAAGAAAATTGCAAAAACCTTTTGGGCGACTTTGCCCAAATTCGGAGTTTGGGGACTCAGAAAGCCACATTTGTCGCGCTGAAACCGTTGGTTATTCCCAAGCGGCATTGGAGAGAAAAAAATGGAAAAACCTTTTCCGCGACTTTGCCCAAATCCGGAGTTTGGGGACTCAGAACGCCACATTTGTCGCGCTGAAACCGTTGGTTATTCCCAAGCGGCATTGGAGAGAAAAAAATGGAAAAACCTTTTCCGCGACTTTGCCCAAATTCGGAGTTTGGGGACTCAGAACGCCCTATTTGTCGCGCTGAACCCGTTGGTTATTCCAAAGCGGCATTGGAGAGAAAAAAATTGCAAAAACCTTTTGGGCGACTTTGCCTAAATTCGGAGTTTGGGGACTCAGAACGCCCCATTCGTCACGCTGAACCCGTTGGTTATTCCAAAGCGGCATTGGAGAGAAAAACATTGCAAAAACCTTTTGGGCGACTTTGCCCAAATTCGGAGTTTGGGGACTCAGAACGCCACATTTGTTACGCTGAACCCGTTAGGTATTCCAAAGCGGCATTGGAGAGAAAAAAATGGAAAAACCATTTCCGCGACTTTGCCCAAATTCGGAGTTTGGGGACTCAGAACGCCCCATTTGTCGCGCTGAACCCGTTGGTTATTCCGGAGCGGCATTGAAGAGAAAAATATTGCAAAAACCTTTTGGGCGACTTTGCCCAAATTCGGAGTTTGGGGACTCAGAACGCCCCATTTGTCGCGCTGAACCCGTTGGTTATTCCGGAGCGGCATTGAAGAGAAAAATATTGCAAAAACCTTTTCCGCGACTTTGCCCAAATTCGGAGTTTGGGGACTCAGAACGCCACATTTGTCGCGCTGAAACCGTTGGTTATTCCCAAGCGGCATTGGAGAGAAAAAAATGGAAAAACCTTTTCCGCGACTTTGCCCAAATTCGGAGTTTGGGGACTCAGAACGCCCCATTTGTCGCGCTGAACCCGTTGGTTATTCCAGAGCGGCATTGGAGAGAAAAATATTGCAAAAACCTTTTGGGCGACTTTGCCCAAATTCGGAGTTTGGGGACTCAGAACGCCCCATTTGTCGCGCTGAACCCGTTGGTTATTCCAAAGCGGCATTGGAGAGAAAACAATTGCAAAAACCTTTTGGGCGACTTTGCCCAAATTCGGAGTTTGGGGACTCAGAACGCCCCATTTGTCGCGCTGAACCCGTTGATTATTCCAAAGCGGCATTGGAGAGAAAACAATTGCAAAAACCTTTTGGGCGACTTTGCCCAAATTCGGAGTTTGGGGACTCAGAACGCCACATTTGTTGCGGTGAACCCGTTGGTTATTCCAAAGCGGCATTGGAGAGAAAAAGAAAATTGCAAAAACCTTTTTGGGCGACTTTGCCCAAATTCAGAGTTTGGGGACTCAGAACGCCCCATTTGTCGCGCTGAACACGTTGGTTATTCCAAAGCAGCATTGGAGAGAAACAAATTGCAAAAACATTTTAGGCGACTTTGCCCAAATTCGGAGTTTGTGGACTCAGAACGCCATTCGTCGCGCTGAACACGTTGGCTATTTCCAAAGAGGCATTGGAGAGAAACAAATTGCAAAAACCTTTTCGACGAGTTCTCCCAAATTCGCAGTTTGGGGGCTCAGAACGCCCCATTCGTCGCGTTGAACCCGTTGGTTATTCCAAAGCAGCATTGGAGAGAATCAAATTCCTAAAACCTTTTGGGCGACTTTGCCCAAATTCGGAGTTTGGGGACTCAGAACGCCCCATTTGTCGCGCTGAACCCGTTGGTTATTCCAAAGCGGCATTGGAGAGAAAAAAGTGGCCAAAACCTTTTGGGCGACTTTGCCAAAATTCGGAGTTTGGGGACTCAGAACGCCCCATTTGTCTTGCTGAACCCGTTGGTTATTCCAAAGCAGCACTGGAGAGAAACAAATTGCAAAAACATTTTAGGCGACTTTGCCCAAATTCGGAGTTTGGGGACTCAGAACGCCCCATTCGTCGCGCTGAACCCGTTGGTTATTGCAAAGCGGCATTGGAGAGAAAAACATTGCAAAAACCTTTCAGGCGACTATGCCCAAATTCGGAGTTTGGGGACTCAGAACGCCACATTCGTCGCGCTGAACCCGTTGGTTATTCAAAAGCGGCATTGGAGATAAAAAACATTTCAAAAACCTTTTGGGAGACTTTGCCCAAATTCGGAGTTTGGGGACTCAGAACGCCACATTTGTCGCGCTGAACCCGTTGGTTATTCCAAAGTGGCATTGGAGAGAAAAAGAAAATTGCAAAAACCTTTTTGGGCGACTTTGCTCAAATTCGGAGTTTGGGGACTCAGAACGCCCCATTTGTCGCGCTGAACCCGTTGGTTATTCCAAAGCGGCATTGGAGAGAAAAAAGTGGCAACAACCTTTTGGGCGACTTTGCCAAAATTCAGAGTTTGGGGACTCAGAACGCCCCATTTGTCGCGCTGAACCCGTTGGTTATTCCAGAGCGGCATTGGAGAGAAAAATATTGCAAAAACCTTTTCCGCGACTTTGCCCAAATTCGGAGTTTGGGGACTCAGAACGCCACATTTGTCGCGCAGAAACCGTTGGTTATTCCCAAGCGGCATTGGAGAGAAAAAAATGGAAAAACCTTTTCCGCGACTTTGCCCAAATTCGGAGTTTGGGGACTCAGAACGCCACATTTGTTACGCTGAACCCGTTGGTTATTCCAAAGCGGCATTGGAGAGAAAAAAATTGCAAAAACCTTTTGGGCGACTTTGCCCAAATTCAGAGTTTGGGGACTCAGAACGCCCCATTCGTCGAGCTGAACCCGTTGGTTATTCCAAAGCGGCATTGGAGAAAAGAAAATTGCAAAAACCTTTTGGGCGACTTTGCCCAAATTCGGAGTTTGGGGACTCAGAAAGCCACATTTGTCGCGCTGAAACCGTTGGTTATTCCCAAGCGGCATTGGAGAGAAAAAAATGGAAAAACCTTTTCCGCGACTTTGCCCAAATTCGGAGTTTGGGGACTCAGAACGCCACATTTGTCGCGCTGAAACCGTTGGTTATTCCCAAGCGGCATTGGAGAGAAAAAAATGGAAAAACCTTTTCCGCGACTTTGCCCAAATTCGGAGTTTGGGGACTCAGAACGCCCTATTTGTCGCGCTGAACCCGTTGGTTATTCCAAAGCGGCATTGGAGAGAAAAAAATTGCAAAAACCTTTTGGGCGACTTTGCCTAAATTCGGAGTTTGGGGACTCAGAACGCCCCATTCGTCACGCTGAACCCGTTGGTTATTCCAAAGCGGCATTGGAGAGAAAAACATTGCAAAAACCTTTTGGGCGACTTTGCCCAAATTCGGAGTTTGGGGACTCAGAACGCCACATTTGTCGCGCTGAACCCGTTGGTTATTCCGGAGCGGCATTGAAGAGAAAAATATTGCAAAAACCTTTTGGGCGACTTTGCCCAAATTCGGAGTTTGGGGACTCAGAACGCCCCATTTGTCGCGCTGAACCCGTTGGTTATTCCGGAGCGGCATTGAAGAGAAAAATATTGCAAAAACCTTTTCCGCGACTTTGCCCAAATTCGGAGTTTGGGGACTCAGAACGCCACATTTGTCGCGCTGAACCCGTTGGTTATTCCAGAGCGGCATTGGAGAGAAAAATATTGCAAAAACCTTTTGGGCGACTTTGCCCAAATTCGGAGTTTGGGGACTCAGAACGCCCCATTTGTCGCGCTGAACCCGTTGGTTATTCCAAAGCGGCATTGGAGAGAAAACAATTGCAAAAACCTTTTGGGCGACTTTGCCCAAATTCGGAGTTTGGGGACTCAGAACGCCCCATTTGTCGCGCTGAACCCGTTGATTATTCCAAAGCGGCATTGGAGAGAAAAAAATTGCAAAAACCTTTTGGGCGACTTTGCCCAAATTCGGAGTTTGGGGACTCAGAACGCCACATTTGTTACGCTGAAACCGTTGGTTATTCCCAAGCGGCATTGGAGAGAAAAACAATGGAAAAACCTTTTCCGCGACTTTGCCCAAATTCGGAGTTTGGGGACTCAGAACGCCACATTTGTTGCGCTGAACCCGTTGGTTATTCCAAAGCGGCATTGGAGAGAAAAAGAAAATTGCAAAAACCTTTTTGGGCGACTTTGCCCAAATTCAGAGTTTGGGGACTCAGAACGCCCCATTTGTCGCGCTGAACACGTTGGTTATTCCAAAGCAGCATTGGAGAGAAACAAATTGCAAAAACATTTTAGGCGACTTTGCCCAAATTCGGAGTTTGTGGACTCAGAACGCCATTCGTCGCGCTGAACACGTTGGCTATTTCCAAAGAGGCATTGGAGAGAAACAAATTGCAAAAACCTTTTCGACGAGTTCTCCCAAATTCGCAGTTTGGGGGCTCAGAACGCCCCATTCGTCGCGTTGAACCCGTTGGTTATTCCAAAGCAGCATTGGAGAGAATCAAATTCCTAAAACCTTTTGGGCGACTTTGCCCAAATTCGGAGTTTGGGGACTCAGAACGCCCCATTTGTCGCGCTGAACCCGTTGGTTATTCCAAAGCGGCATTGGAGAGAAAAAAGTGGCCAAAACCTTTTGGGCGACTTTGCCAAAATTCGGAGTTTGGGGACTCAGAACGCCCCATTTGTCTTGCTGAACCCGTTGGTTATTCCAAAGCAGCATTGGAGAGAAACAAATTGCAAAAACATTTTAGGCGACTTTGCCCAAATTCGGAGTTTGGGGACTCAGAACGCCCCATTCGTCGCGCTGAACCCGTTGGTTATTGGAAAGCGGCATTGGAGAGAAAAACATTGCAAAAACCTTTCAGGCGACTATGCCCAAATTCGGAGTTTGGGGACTCAGAACGCCCCATTTGTCGCGCTGAACCCGTTGGTTATTCCAAAGCGGCATTGGAGAGAAACAAATTCCTAAAACCTTTTGGCCGACTTTGCCCAAATTCGGAGTTTGGGGACTCAGAACGCCCCATTTGTCGCACTGAACCCGTTGGATATTCCAAAGCGGCATTGGAGAGAAAACAATTGCAAAAACCTTTTAGGCGACTTTGCCCAAATGCGGAGTTTGGGGACTCAGAACGCCACATTCGTCGCGCTGAACCCGTTGGTTATTCAAAAGCGGCATTGGAGATAAAAAACATTTCAAAAACCTTTTGGGAGACTTTGCCCAAATTCGGAGTTTGGGGACTCAGAACGCCACATTTGTCGCGCTGAACCCGTTGGTTATTCCAAAGTGGCATTGGAGAGAAAAAGAAAATTGCAAAAACCTTTTTGGGCGACTTTGCCCAAATTCGGAGTTTGGGGACTCAGAACGCCACATTTGTCGCGCTAAAACCGTTGGTTATTCCCAAGCGGCATTGGAGAGAGAAAAAAAAATGCAAAAACCATTTCTGTGACTTTGCTCAAATTCGGAGTTTGGGGACTCAGAACGCCCCATTTGTCGCGCTGAACCCGTTGGTTATTCCAAAGCGGCATTGGAGAGAAAAAAGTGGCAACAACCTTTTGGGCGACTTTGCCAAAATTCAGAGTTTGGGGACTCAGAACGCCCCATTTGTCGCGCTGAACCCGTTGGTTATTCCAGAGCGGCATTGGAGAGAAAAATATTGCAAAAACCTTTTCCGCGACTTTGCCCAAATTCGGAGTTTGGGGACTCAGAACGCCACATTTGTCGCGCAGAAACCGTTGGTTATTCCCAAGCGGCATTGGAGAGAAAAAAATGGAAAAACCTTTTCCGCGACTTTGCCCAAATTCGGAGTTTGGGGACTCAGAACGCCACATTTGTTACGCTGAACCCGTTGGTTATTCCAAAGCGGCATTGGAGAGAAAAAAATTGCAAAAACCTTTTGGGCGACTTTGCCCAAATTCAGAGTTTGGGGACTCAGAACGCCCCATTCGTCGAGCTGAACCCGTTGGTTATTCCAAAGCGGCATTGGAGAAAAGAAAATTGCAAAAACCTTTTGGGCGACTTTGCCCAAATTTGGAGTTTGGGGACTCAGAAAGCCACATTTGTCGCGCTGAAACCGTTGGTTATTCCCAAGCGGCATTGGAGAGAAAAAAATGGAAAAACCTTTTCCGCGACTTTGCCCAAATTCGGAGTTTGGGGACTCAGAACGCCCTATTTGTCTCGCTGAACCCGTTGGTTATTCCAAAGCGGCATTGGAGAGAAAAAAATTGCAAAAACCTTTTGGGCGACTTTGCCTAAATTCGGAGTTTGGGGACTCAGAACGCCCCATTCGTCACGCTGAACCCGTTGGTTATTCCAAAGCGGCATTGGAGAGAAAAACATTGCAAAAACCTTTTGGGCGACTTTGCCCAAATTCGGAGTTTGGGGACTCAGAACGCCACATTTGTTACGCTGAAACCGTTGGGTATTCCAAAGCGGCATTGGAGAGAAAAAAATGGAAAAACCATTTCCGCGACTTTGCCCAAATTCGGAGTTTGGGGACTCAGAACGCCCCATTTGTCGCGCTGAACCCGTTGGTTATTCCGGAGCGGCATTGAAGAGAAAAATATTGCAAAAACCTTTTGGGCGACTTTGCCCAAATTCGGAGTTTGGGGACTCAGAACGCCCCATTTGTCGCGCTGAACCCGTTGGTTATTCCGGAGCGGCATTGAAGAGAAAAATATTGCAAAAACCTTTTCCGCGACTTTGCCCAAATTCGGAGTTTGGGGACTCAGAACGCCCCATTTGTCGCGCTGAACCCGTTGATTATTCCAAAGCGGCATTGGAGAGAAAAAAATTGCAAAAACCTTTTGGGCGACTTTGCCCAAATTCGGAGTTTGGGGACTCAGAACGCCACATTTGTTACGCTGAAACCGTTGGTTATTCCCAAGCGGCATTGGAGAGAAAAACAATGGAAAAACCTTTTCCGCGACTTTGCCCAAATTCGGAGTTTGGGGACTCAGAACGCCACATTTGTTGCGCTGAACCCGTTGGTTATTCCAAAGCGGCATTGGAGAGAAAAAGAAAATTGCAAAAACCTTTTTGGGCGACTTTGCCCAAATTCAGAGTTTGGGGACTCAGAACGCCCCATTTGTCGCGCTGAACACGTTGGTTATTCCAAAGCAGCATTGGAGAGAAACAAATTGCAAAAACATTTTAGGCGACTTTGCCCAAATTCGGAGTTTGTGGACTCAGAACGCCATTCGTCGCGCTGAACACGTTGGCTATTTCCAAAGAGGCATTGGAGAGAAACAAATTGCAAAAACCTTTTCGACGAGTTCTCCCAAATTCGCAGTTTGGGGGCTCAGAACGCCCCATTCGTCGCGTTGAACCCGTTGGTTATTCCAAAGCAGCATTGGAGAGAATCAAATTCCTAAAACCTTTTGGGCGACTTTGCCCAAATTCGGAGTTTGGGGACTCAGAACGCCCCATTTGTCGCGCTGAACCCGTTGGTTATTCCAAAGCGGCATTGGAGAGAAAAAAGTGGCCAAAACCTTTTGGGCGACTTTGCCAAAATTCGGAGTTTGGGGACTCAGAACGCCCCATTTGTCTTGCTGAACCCGTTGGTTATTCCAAAGCAGCATTGGAGAGAAACAAATTGCAAAAACATTTTAGGCGACTTTGCCCAAATTCGGAGTTTGGGGACTCAGAACGCCCCATTCGTCGCGCTGAACCCGTTGGTTATTGGAAAGCGGCATTGGAGAGAAAAACATTGCAAAAACCTTTCAGGCGACTATGCCCAAATTCGGAGTTTGGGGACTCAGAACGCCCCATTTGTCGCGCTGAACCCGTTGGTTATTCCAAAGCGGCATTGGAGAGAAACAAATTCCTAAAACCTTTTGGCCGACTTTGCCCAAATTCGGAGTTTGGGGACTCAGAACGCCCCATTTGTCGCACTGAACCCGTTGGATATTCCAAAGCGGCATTGGAGAGAAAACAATTGCAAAAACCTTTTAGCCGACTTTGCCCAAATGCGGAGTTTGGGGACTCAGAACGCCACATTCGTCGCGCTGAACCCGTTGGTTATTCAAAAGCGGCATTGGAGATAAAAAACATTTCAAAAACCTTTTGGGAGACTTTGCCCAAATTCGGAGTTTGGGGACTCAGAACGCCACATTTGTCGCGCTGAACCCGTTGGTTATTCCAAAGTGGCATTGGAGAGAAAAAGAAAATTGCAAAAACCTTTTTGGGCGACTTTGCCCAAATTCGGAGTTTGGGGACTCAGAACGCCACATTTGTCGCGCTAAAACCGTTGGTTATTCCCAAGCGGCATTGGAGAGAGAAAAAAAAATGCAAAAACCATTTCTGTGACTTTGCTCAAATTCGGAGTTTGGGGACTCAGAACGCCCCATTTGTCGCGCTGAACCCGTTGGTTATTCCAAAGCGGCATTGGAGAGAAAAAAGTGGCAACAACCTTTTGGGCGACTTTGCCAAAATTCAGAGTTTGGGGACTCAGAACGCCCCATTTGTCGCGCTGAACCCGTTGGTTATTCCAGAGCGGCATTGGAGAGAAAAATATTGCAAAAACCTTTTCCGCGACTTTGCCCAAATTCGGAGTTTGGGGACTCAGAACGCCACATTTGTCGCGCAGAAACCGTTGGTTATTCCCAAGCGGCATTGGAGAGAAAAAAATGGAAAAACCTTTTCCGCGACTTTGCCCAAATTCGGAGTTTGGGGACTCAGAACGCCACATTTGTTACGCTGAACCCGTTGGTTATTCCAAAGCGGCATTGGAGAGAAAAAAATTGCAAAAACCTTTTGGGCGACTTTGCCCAAATTCAGAGTTTGGGGACTCAGAACGCCCCATTCGTCGAGCTGAACCCGTTGGTTATTCCAAAGCGGCATTGGAGAAAAGAAAATTGCAAAAACCTTTTGGGCGACTTTGCCCAAATTTGGAGTTTGGGGACTCAGAAAGCCACATTTGTCGCGCTGAAACCGTTGGTTATTCCCAAGCGGCATTGGAGAGAAAAAAATGGAAAAACCTTTTCCGCGACTTTGCCCAAATTCGGAGTTTGGGGACTCAGAACGCCCTATTTGTCGCGCTGAACCCGTTGGTTATTCCAAAGCGGCATTGGAGAGAAAAAAATTGCAAAAACCTTTTGGGCGACTTTGCCTAAATTCGGAGTTTGGGGACTCAGAACGCCCCATTCGTCACGCTGAACCCGTTGGTTATTCCAAAGCGGCATTGGAGAGAAAAACATTGCAAAAACCTTTTGGGCGACTTTGCCCAAATTCGGAGTTTGGGGACTCAGAACGCCACATTTGTTACGCTGAAACCGTTGGGTATTCCAAAGCGGCATTGGAGAGAAAAAAATGGAAAAACCATTTCCGCGACTTTGCCCAAATTCGGAGTTTGGGGACTCAGAACGCCCCATTTGTCGCGCTGAACCCGTTGGTTATTCCGGAGCGGCATTGAAGAGAAAAATATTGCAAAAACCTTTTGGGCGACTTTGCCCAAATTCGGAGTTTGGGGACTCAGAACGCCCCATTTGTCGCGCTGAACCCGTTGGTTATTCCGGAGCGGCATTGAAGAGAAAAATATTGCAAAAACCTTTTCCGCGACTTTGCCCAAATTCGGAGTTTGGGGACTCAGAACGCCCCATTTGTCGCGCTGAACCCGATGATTATTCCAAAGCGGCATTGGAGAGAAAAAAATTGCAAAAACCTTTTGGGCGACTTTGCCCAAATTCGGAGTTTGGGGACTCAGAACGCCACATTTGTTACGCTGAAACCGTTGGTTATTCCCAAGCGGCATTGGAGAGAAAAACAATTGAAAAACCTTTTCCGCGACTTTGCCCAAATTCGGAGTTTGGGGACTCAGAACGCCACATTTGTTGCGCTGAACCCGTTGGTTATTCCAAAGCGGCATTGGAGAGAAAAAGAAAATTGCAAAAACCTTTTTGGGCGACTTTGCCCAAATTCAGAGTTTGGGGACTCAGAACGCCCCATTTGTCGCGCTGAACACGTTGGTTATTCCAAAGCAGCATTGGAGAGAAACAAATTGCAAAAACATTTTAGGCGACTTTGCCCAAATTCGGAGTTTGTGGACTCAGAACGCCATTCGTCGCGCTGAACACGTTGGCTATTTCCAAAGAGGCATTGGAGAGAAACAAATTGCAAAAACCTTTTCGACGAGTTCTCCCAAATTCGCAGTTTGGGGGCTCAGAACGCCCCATTCGTCGCGTTGAACCCGTTGGTTATTCCAAAGCAGCATTGGAGAGAATCAAATTCCTAAAACCTTTTGGGCGACTTTGCCCAAATTCGGAGTTTGGGGACTCAGAACGCCCCATTTGTCGCGCTGAACCCGTTGGTTATTCCAAAGCGGCATTGGAGAGAAAAAAGTGGCCAAAACCTTTTGGGCGACTTTGCCAAAATTCGGAGTTTGGGGACTCAGAACGCCCCATTTGTCGCGCTGAACACGTTGGTTATTCCAAAGCAGCATTGGAGAGAAACAAATTGCAAAAACATTTTAGGCGACTTTGCCCAAATTCGGAGTTTGTGGACTCAGAACGCCATTCGTCGCGCTGAACACGTTGGCTATTTCCAAAGAGGCATTGGAGAGAAACAAATTGCAAAAACCTTTTCGACGAGTTCTCCCAAATTCGCAGTTTGGGGGCTCAGAACGCCCCATTCGTCGCGTTGAACCCGTTGGTTATTCCAAAGCAGCATTGGAGAGAATCAAATTCCTAAAACCTTTTGGGCGACTTTGCCCAAATTCGGAGTTTGGGGACTCAGAACGCCCCATTTGTCGCGCTGAACCCGTTGGTTATTCCAAAGCGGCATTGGAGAGAAAAAAGTGGCCAAAACCTTTTGGGCGACTTTGCCAAAATTCGGAGTTTGGGGACTCAGAACGCCCCATTTGTCTTGCTGAACCCGTTGGTTATTCCAAAGCAGCATTGGAGAGAAACAAATTGCAAAAACATTTTAGGCGACTTTGCCCAAATTCGGAGTTTGGGGACTCAGAACGCCCCATTCGTCGCGCTGAACCCGTTGGTTATTGGAAAGCGGCATTGGAGAGAAAAACATTGCAAAAACCTTTCAGGCGACTATGCCCAAATTCGGAGTTTGGGGACTCAGAACGCCCCATTTGTCGCGCTGAACCCGTTGGTTATTCCAAAGCGGCATTGGAGAGAAACAAATTCCTAAAACCTTTTGGCCGACTTTGCCCAAATTCGGAGTTTGGGGACTCAGAACGCCCCATTTGTCGCACTGAACCCGTTGGATATTCCAAAGCGGCATTGGAGAGAAAACAATTGCAAAAACCTTTTAGGCGACTTTGCCCAAATGCGGAGTTTGGGGACTCAGAACGCCACATTCGTCGCGCTGAACCCGTTGGTTATTCAAAAGCGGCATTGGAGATAAAAAACATTTCAAAAACCTTTTGGGAGACTTTGCCCAAATTCGGAGTTTGGGGACTCAGAACGCCACATTTGTCGCGCTGAACCCGTTGGTTATTCCAAAGTGGCATTGGAGAGAAAAAGAAAATTGCAAAAACCTTTTTGGGCGACTTTGCCCAAATTCGGAGTTTGGGGACTCAGAACGCCACATTTGTCGCGCTAAAACCGTTGGTTATTCCCAAGCGGCATTGGAGAGAGAAAAAAAAATGCAAAAACCATTTCTGTGACTTTGCTCAAATTCGGAGTTTGGGGACTCAGAACGCCCCATTTGTCGCGCTGAACCCGTTGGTTATTCCAAAGCGGCATTGGAGAGAAAAAAGTGGCAACAACCTTTTGGGCGACTTTGCCAAAATTCAGAGTTTGGGGACTCAGAACGCCCCATTTGTCGCGCTGAACCCGTTGGTTATTCCAGAGCGGCATTGGAGAGAAAAATATTGCAAAAACCTTTTCCGCGACTTTGCCCAAATTCGGAGTTTGGGGACTCAGAACGCCACATTTGTCGCGCAGAAACCGTTGGTTATTCCCAAGCGGCATTGGAGAGAAAAAAATGGAAAAACCTTTTCCGCGACTTTGCCCAAATTCGGAGTTTGGGGACTCAGAACGCCACATTTGTTACGCTGAACCCGTTGGTTATTCCAAAGCGGCATTGGAGAGAAAAAAATTGCAAAAACCTTTTGGGCGACTTTGCCCAAATTCAGAGTTTGGGGACTCAGAACGCCCCATTCGTCGAGCTGAACCCGTTGGTTATTCCAAAGCGGCATTGGAGAAAAGAAAATTGCAAAAACCTTTTGGGCGACTTTGCCCAAATTTGGAGTTTGGGGACTCAGAAAGCCACATTTGTCGCGCTGAAACCGTTTGTTATTCCCAAGCGGCATTGGAGAGAAAAAAATGGAAAAACCTTTTCCGCGACTTTGCCCAAATTCGGAGTTTGGGGACTCAGAACGCCCTATTTGTCGCGCTGAACCCGTTGGTTATTCCAAAGCGGCATTGGAGAGAAAAAAATTGCAAAAACCTTTTGGGCGACTTTGCCTAAATTCGGAGTTTGGGGACTCAGAACGCCCCATTCGTCACGCTGAACCCGTTGGTTATTCCAAAGCGGCATTGGAGAGAAAAACATTGCAAAAACCTTTTGGGCGACTTTGCCCAAATTCGGAGTTTGGGGACTCAGAACGCCACATTTGTTACGCTGAAACCGTTGGGTATTCCAAAGCGGCATTGGAGAGAAAAAAATGGAAAAACCATTTCCGCGACTTTGCCCAAATTCGGAGTTTGGGGACTCAGAACGCCCCATTTGTCGCGCTGAACCCGTTGGTTATTCCGGAGCGGCATTGAAGAGAAAAATATTGCAAAAACCTTTTGGGCGACTTTGCCCAAATTCGGAGTTTGGGGACTCAGAACGCCCCATTTGTCGCGCTGAACCCGTTGGTTATTCCGGAGCGGCATTGAAGAGAAAAATATTGCAAAAACCTTTTCCGCGACTTTGCCCAAATTCGGAGTTTGGGGACTCAGAACGCCCCATTTGTCGCGCTGAACCCGTTGATTATTCCAAAGCGGCATTGGAGAGAAAAAAATTGCAAAAACCTTTTGGGCGACTTTGCCCAAATTCGCAGTTTGGGGACTCAGAACGCCACATTTGTTACGCTGAAACCGTTGGTTATTCCCAAGCGGCATTGGAGAGAAAAACAATGGAAAAACCTTTTCCGCGACTTTGCCCAAATTCGGAGTTTGGGGACTCAGAACGCCACATTTGTTGCGCTGAACCCGTTGGTTATTCCAAAGCGGCATTGGAGAGAAAAAGAAAATTGCAAAAACCTTTTTGGGCGACTTTGCCCAAATTCAGAGTTTGGGGACTCAGAACGCCCCATTTGTCGCGCTGAACACGTTGGTTATTCCAAAGCAGCATTGGAGAGAAACAAATTGCAAAAACATTTTAGGCGACTTTGCCCAAATTCGGAGTTTGTGGACTCAGAACGCCATTCGTCGCGCTGAACACGTTGGCTATTTCCAAAGAGGCATTGGAGAGAAACAAATTGCAAAAACCTTTTCGACGAGTTCTCCCAAATTCGCAGTTTGGGGGCTCAGAACGCCCCATTCGTCGCGTTGAACCCGTTGGTTATTCCAAAGCAGCATTGGAGAGAATCAAATTCCTAAAACCTTTTGGGCGACTTTGCCCAAATTCGGAGTTTGGGGACTCAGAACGCCCCATTTGTCGCGCTGAACCCGTTGGTTATTCCAAAGCGGCATTGGAGAGAAAAAAGTGGCCAAAACCTTTTGGGCGACTTTGCCAAAATTCGGAGTTTGGGGACTCAGAACGCCCCATTTGTCTTGCTGAACCCGTTGGTTATTCCAAAGCAGCATTGGAGAGAAACAAATTGCAAAAACATTTTAGGCGACTTTGCCCAAATTCGGAGTTTGGGGACTCAGAACGCCCCATTCGTCGCGCTGAACCCGTTGGTTATTGCAAAGCGGCATTGGAGAGAAAAACATTGCAAAAACCTTTCAGGCGACTATGCCCAAATTCGGAGTTTGGGGACTCAGAACGCCCCATTTGTCGCGCTGAACCCGTTGGTTATTCCAAAGCGGCATTGGAGAGAAACAAATTCCTAAAACCTTTTGGCCGACTTTGCCCAAATTCGGAGTTTGGGGACTCAGAACGCCCCATTTGTCGCACTGAACCCGTTGGATATTCCAAAGCGGCATTGGAGAGAAAACAATTGCAAAAACCTTTTAGGCGACTTTGCCCAAATGCGGAGTTTGGGGACTCAGAACGCCACATTCGTCGCGCTGAACCCGTTGGTTATTCAAAAGCGGCATTGGAGATAAAAAACATTTCAAAAACCTTTTGGGAGACTTTGCCCAAATTCGGAGTTTGGGGACTCAGAACGCCACATTTGTCGCGCTGAACCCGTTGGTTATTCCAAAGTGGCATTGGAGAGAAAAAGAAAATTGCAAAAACCTTTTTGGGCGACTTTGCCCAAATTCGGAGTTTGGGGACTCAGAACGCCACATTTGTCGCGCTAAAACCGTTGGTTATTCCCAAGCGGCATTGGAGAGAGAAAAAAAAATGCAAAAACCATTTCTGTGACTTTGCTCAAATTCGGAGTTTGGGGACTCAGAACGCCCCATTTGTCGCGCTGAACCCGTTGGTTATTCCAAAGCGGCATTGGAGAGAAAAAAGTGGCAACAACCTTTTGGGCGACTTTGCCAAAATTCAGAGTTTGGGGACTCAGAACGCCCCATTTGTCGCGCTGAACCCGTTGGTTATTCCAGAGCGGCATTGGAGAGAAAAATATTGCAAAAACCTTTTCCGCGACTTTGCCCAAATTCGGAGTTTGGGGACTCAGAACGCCACATTTGTCGCGCAGAAACCGTTGGTTATTCCCAAGCGGCATTGGAGAGAAAAAAATGGAAAAACCTTTTCCGCGACTTTGCCCAAATTCGGAGTTTGGGGACTCAGAACGCCACATTTGTTACGCTGAACCCGTTGGTTATTCCAAAGCGGCATTGGAGAGAAAAAAATTGCAAAAACCTTTTGGGCGACTTTGCCCAAATTCAGAGTTTGGGGACTCAGAACGCCCCATTCGTCGAGCTGAACCCGTTGGTTATTCCAAAGCGGCATTGGAGAAAAGAAAATTGCAAAAACCTTTTGGGCGACTTTGCCCAAATTCGGAGTTTGGGGACTCAGAAAGCCACATTTGTCGCGCTGAAACCGTTGGTTATTCCCAAGCGGCATTGGAGAGAAAAAAATGGAAAAACCTTTTACGCGACTTTGCCCAAATTCGGAGTTTGGGGACTCAGAACGCCACATTTGTCGCGCTGAAACCGTTGGTTATTCCCAAGCGGCATTGGAGAGAAAAAAATGGAAAAACCTTTTCCGCGACTTTGCCCAAATTCGGAGTTTGGGGACTCAGAACGCCCTATTTGTCGCGCTGAACCCGTTGGTTATTCCAAAGCGGCATTGGAGAGAAAAAAATTGCAAAAACCTTTTGGGCGACTTTGCCTAAATTCGGAGTTTGGGGACTCAGAACGCCCCATTCGTCACGCTGAACCCGTTGGTTATTCCAAAGCGGCATTGGAGAGAAAAACATTGCAAAAACCTTTTGGGCGACTTTGCCCAAATTCGGAGTTTGGGGACTCAGAACGCCACATTTGTTACGCTGAAACCGTTGGGTATTCCAAAGCGGCATTGGAGAGAAAAAAATGGAAAAACCATTTCCGCGACTTTGCCCAAATTCGGAGTTTGGGGACTCAGAACGCCCCATTTGTCGCGCTGAACCCGTTGGTTATTCCGGAGCGGCATTGAAGAGAAAAATATTGCAAAAACCTTTTGGGCGACTTTGCCCAAATTCGGAGTTTGGGGACTCAGAACGCCCCATTTGTCGCGCTGAACCCGTTGGTTATTCCGGAGCGGCATTGAAGAGAAAAATATTGCAAAAACCTTTTCCGCGACTTTGCACAAATTCGGAGTTTGGGGACTCAGAACGCCACATTTGTTGCGCTGAACCCGTTGGTTATTCCAAAGCGGCATTGGAGAGAAAAAGAAAATTGCAAAAACCTTTTTGGGCGACTTTGCCCAAATTCAGAGTTTGGGGACTCAGAACGCCCCATTTGTCGCGCTGAACACGTTGGTTATTCCAAAGCGGCATTGGAGAGAAACAAATTGCAAAAACATTTTAGGCGACTTTGCCCAAATTCAGAGTTTGTGGACTCAGAACGCCATTCGTCGCGCTGAACACGTTGGCTATTTCCAAAGAGGCATTGGAGAGAAACAAATTGCAAAAACCTTTTCGACGAGTTCTCCCAAATTCGCAGTTTGGGGGCTCAGAACGCCCCATTCGTCGCGTTGAACCCGTTGGTTATTCCAAAGCAGCATTGGAGAGAATCAAATTCCTAAAACCTTTTGGGCGACTTTGCCCAAATTCGGAGTTTGGGGACTCAGAACGCCCCATTTGTCGCGCTGAACCCGTTGGTTATTCCAAAGCGGCATTGGAGAGAAAAAAGTGGCCAAAACCTTTTGGGCGACTTTGCCAAAATTCGGAGTTTGGGGACTCAGAACGCCCCATTTGTCTTGCTGAACCCGTTGGTTATTCCAAAGCAGCATTGGAGAGAAACAAATTGCAAAAACATTTTAGGCGACTTTGCCCAAATTCGGAGTTTGGGGACTCAGAACGCCCCATTCGTCGCGCTGAACCCGTTGGTTATTGCAAAGCGGCATTGGAGAGAAAAACATTGCAAAAACCTTTCAGGCGACTATGCCCAAATTCGGAGTTTGGGGACTCAGAACGCCCCATTTGTCGCGCTGAACCCGTTGGTTATTCCAAAGCGGCATTGGAGAGAAACAAATTCCTAAAACCTTTTGGCCGACTTTGCCCAAATTCGGAGTTTGGGGACTCAGAACGCCCCATTTGTCGCACTGAACCCGTTGGATATTCCAAAGCGGCATTGGAGAGAAAACAATTGCAAAAACCTTTTAGGCGACTTTGCCCAAATGCGGAGTTTGGGGACTCAGAACGCCACATTCGTCGCGCTGAACCCGTTGGTTATTCAAAAGCGGCATTGGAGATAAAAAACATTTCAAAAACCTTTTGGGAGACTTTGCCCAAATTCGGAGTTTGGGGACTCAGAACGCCACATTTGTCGCGCTGAACCCGTTGGTTATTCCAAAGTGGCATTGGAGAGAAAAAGAAAATTGCAAAAACCTTTTTGGGCGACTTTGCCCAAATTCGGAGTTTGGGGACTCAGAACGCCACATTTGTCGCGCTAAAACCGTTGGTTATTCCCAAGCGGCATTGGAGAGAGAAAAAAAAATGCAAAAACCATTTCTGTGACTTTGCTCAAATTCGGAGTTTGGGGACTCAGAACGCCCCATTTGTCGCGCTGAACCCGTTGGTTATTCCAAAGCGGCATTGGAGAGAAAAAAGTGGCAACAACCTTTTGGGCGACTTTGCCAAAATTCAGAGTTTGGGGACTCAGAACGCCCCATTTGTCGCGCTGAACCCGTTGGTTATTCCAGAGCGGCATTGGAGAGAAAAATATTGCAAAAACCTTTTGGGCGACTTTGCCCAAATTCGGAGTTTGGGGACTCAGAAAGCCACATTTGTCGCGCTGAAACCGTTGGTTATTCCCTAGCGGCATTGGAGAGAAAAAAATGGAAAAACCTTTTCCGCGACTTTGCCCAAATTCGGAGTTTGGGGACTCAGAACGCCACATTTGTCGCGCTGAACCCGTTGGTTATTCCAAAGCGGCATTGGAGAGAAAAACATTGCAAAAACCTTTCAGGCGACTATGCCCAAATTCGGAGTTTGGGGACTCAGAACGCCCCATTTGTCGCGCTGAACCCGTTGGTTATTCCAAAGCGGCATTGGAGAGAAACAAATTCCTAAAACCTTTTGGCCGACTTTGCCCAAATTCGGAGTTTGGGGACTCAGAACGCCCCATTTGTCGCACTGAACCCGTTGGATATTCCAAAGCGGCATTGGAGAGAAAACAATTGCAAAAACCTTTTAGGCGACTTTGCCCAAATGCGGAGTTTGGGGACTCAGAACGCCACATTCGTCGCGCTGAACCCGTTGGTTATTCAAAAGCGGCATTGGAGATAAAAAACATTTCAAAAACCTTTTGGGAGACTTTGCCCAAATTCGGAGTTTGGGGACTCAGAACGCCACATTTGTCGCGCTGAACCCGTTGGTTATTCCAAAGTGGCATTGGAGAGAAAAAGAAAATTGCAAAAACCTTTTTGGGCGACTTTGCCCAAATTCGGAGTTTGGGGACTCAGAACGCCACATTTGTCGCGCTAAAACCGTTGGTTATTCCCAAGCGGCATTGGCGAGAGAAAAAAAAATGCAAAAACCATTTCTGTGACTTTGCTCAAATTCGGAGTTTGGGGACTCAGAACGCCCCATTTGTCGCGCTGAACCCGTTGGTTATTCCAAAGCGGCATTGGAGAGAAAAAAGTGGCAACAACCTTTTGGGCGACTTTGCCAAAATTCAGAGTTTGGGGACTCAGAACGCCCCATTTGTCGCGCTGAACCCGTTGGTTATTCCAGAGCGGCATTGGAGAGAAAAATATTGCAAAAACCTTTTGGGCGACTTTGCCCAAATTCGGAGTTTGGGGACTCAGAAAGCCACATTTGTCGCGCTGAAACCGTTGGTTATTCCCAAGCGGCATTGGAGAGAAAAAAATGGAAAAACCTTTTCCGCGACTTTGCCCAAATTCGGAGTTTGGGGACTCAGAACGCCACATTTGTCGCGCTGAACCCGTTGGTTATTCCAAAGCGGCATTGGAGAGAAAAACATTGCAAAAACCTTTTGGGCGACTTTGCCCAAATTCGGAGTTTGGGGACTCAGAACGCCCCATTTGTCGCACTGAACCCGTTGGATATTCCAAAGCGGCATTGGAGAGAAAACAATTGCAAAAACCTTTTAGGCGACTTTGCCCAAATGCGGAGTTTGGGGACTCAGAACGCCACATTCGTCGCGCTGAACCCGTTGGTTATTCAAAAGCGGCATTGGAGATAAAAAACATTTCAAAAACCTTTTGGGAGACTTTGCCCAAATTCGGAGTTTGGGGACTCAGAACGCCACATTTGTCGCGCTGAACCCGTTGGTTATTCCAAAGTGGCATTGGAGAGAAAAAGAAAATTGCAAAAACCTTTTTGGGCGACTTTGCCCAAATTCGGAGTTTGGGGACTCAGAACGCCACATTTGTCGCGCTGAAACCGTTGGTTATTCCCAAGCGGCATTGGAGAGAGAAAAAAAAATGCAAAAACCATTTCGGTGACTTTGCTCAAATTCGGAGTTTGGGGACTCAGAACGCCCCATTTGTCGCGCTGAACCCGTTGGTTATTCCAAAGCGGCATTGGAGAGAAAAAAGTGGCAACAACCTTTTGGGCGACTTTGCCAAAATTCAGAGTTTGGGGACTCAGAACGCCCCATTTGTCGCGCTGAACCCGTTGGTTATTCCAGAGCGGCATTGGAGAGAAAAATATTGCAAAAACCTTTTGGGCGACTTTGCCCAAATTCGGAGTTTGGGGACTCAGAACGCCCCATTTGTCGCGCTGAACCCGTTGGTTATTCCAAAGCGGCATTGGAGAGAAAACAATTGCAAAAACCTTTTTTGGCGACTTTGCCCAAATTCGGAGTTTGGGGACTCAGAACGCCCCATTTGTCGCGCTGAACCCGTTGATTATTCCAAAGCAGCATTGGAGAGAAACAAATTGCAAAAACATTTTAGGCGACTTTGCCCAAATTCGGAGTTTGGGGACTCAGAACGCCCCATTCGTCGCGCTGAAACCGTTGGTTATTCCCAAGCGGCATTGGAGAGAAAAAAATGGAAAAACCTTTTCCGCGACTTTGCCCAAATTCGGAGTTTGGGGACTCAGAACGCCCCATTTGTCGCGCTGAACCCGTTGGTTATTCCAGAGCGGCATTGGAGAGAAAAATATTGCAAAAACCTTTTGGGCGACTTTGCCCAAATTCGGAGTTTGGGGACTCAGAACGCCCCATTTGTCGCGCTGAACCCGTTGGTTATTCCAAAGCGGCATTGGAGAGAAAAAAATTGCAAAAACCTTTTGGGCGACTTTGCCCAAATTCGGAGTTTGGGGACTCAGAACGCCACATTTGTTACGCTGAAACCGTTGGTTATTCCCAAGCGGCATTGGAGAGAAAAACAATGGAAAAACCTTTTCCGCGACTTTGCCCAAATTCGGAGTTTGGGGACTCAGAACGCCACATTTGTTGCGCTGAACCCGTTGGTTATTCCAAAGCGGCATTGGAGAGAAAAAGAAAATTGCAAAAACCTTTTTGGGCGACTTTGCCCAAATTCAGAGTTTGGGGACTCAGAACGCCCCATTTGTCGCGCTGAACACGTTGGTTATTCCAAAGCGGCATTGGAGAGAAACAAATTGCAAAAACATTTTAGGCGACTTTGCCCAAATTCGGAGTTTGTGGACTCAGAACGCCATTCGTCGCGCTGAACACGTTGGCTATTTCCAAAGAGGCATTGGAGAGAAACAAATTGCAAAAACCTTTTCGACGAGTTCTCCCAAATTCGCAGTTTGGGGGCTCAGAACGCCCCATTCGTCGCGTTGAACCCGTTGGTTATTCCAAAGCAGCATTGGAGAGAATCAAATTCCTAAAACCTTTTGGGCGACTTTGCCCAAATTCGGAGTTTGGGGACTCAGAACGCCCCATTTGTCGCGCTGAACCCGTTGGTTATTCCAAAGCGGCATTGGAGAGAAAAAAGTGGCCAAAACCTTTTGGGCGACTTTGCCAAAATTCGGAGTTTGGGGACTCAGAACGCCCCATTTGTCTTGCTGAACCCGTTGGTTATTCCAAAGCAGCATTGGAGAGAAACAAATTGCAAAAACATTTTAGGCGACTTTGCCCAAATTCGGAGTTTGGGGACTCAGAACGCCCCATTCGTCGCGCTGAACCCGTTGGTTATTGCAAAGCGGCATTGGAGAGAAAAACATTGCAAAAACCTTTCAGGCGACTATGCCCAAATTCGGAGTTTGGGGACTCAGAACGCCCCATTTGTCGCGCTGAACCCGTTGGTTATTCCAAAGCGGCATTGGAGAGAAACAAATTCCTAAAACCTTTTGGCCGACTTTGCCCAAATTCGGAGTTTGGGGACTCAGAACGCCCCATTTGTCGCACTGAACCCGTTGGATATTCCAAAGCGGCATTGGAGAGAAAACAATTGCAAAAACCTTTTAGGCGACTTTGCCCAAATGCGGAGTTTGGGGACTCAGAACGCCACATTCGTCGCGCTGAACCCGTTGGTTATTCAAAAGCGGCATTGGAGATAAAAAACATTTCAAAAACCTTTTGGGAGACTTTGCCCAAATTCGGAGTTTGGGGACTCAGAACGCCACATTTGTCGCGCTGAACCCGTTGGTTATTCCAAAGTGGCATTGGAGAGAAACAGAAAATTGCAAAAACCTTTTTGGGCGACTTTGCCCAAATTCGGAGTTTGGGGACTCAGAACGCCACATTTGTCGCGCTAAAACCGTTGGTTATTCCCAAGCGGCATTGGAGAGAGAAAAAAAAATGCAAAAACCATTTCTGTGACTTTGCTCAAATTCGGAGTTTGGGGACTCAGAACGCCCCATTTGTCGCGCTGAACCCGTTGGTTATTCCAAAGCGGCATTGGAGAGAAAAAAGTGGCAACAACCTTTTGGGCGACTTTGCCAAAATTCAGAGTTTGGGGACTCAGAACGCCCCATTTGTCGCGCTGAACCCGTTGGTTATTCCAAAGCGGCATTGGAGAGAAAACAATTGCAAAAACCTTTTTTGGCGACTTTGCCCAAATTCGGAGTTTGGGGACTCAGAACGCCCCATTTGTCGCGCTGAACCCGTTGATTATTCCAAAGCAGCATTGGAGAGAAACAAATTGCAAAAACATTTTAGGCGACTTTGCCCAAATTCGGAGTTTGGGGACTCAGAACGCCCCATTCGTCGCGCTGAAACCGTTGGTTATTCCCAAGCGGCATTGGAGAGAAAAAAATGGAAAAACCTTTTCCGCGACTTTGCCCAAATTCGGAGTTTGGGGACTCAGAACGCCCCATTTGTCGCGCTGAACCCGTTGGTTATTCCAGAGCGGCATTGGAGAGAAAAATATTGCAAAAACCTTTTGGGCGACTTTGCCCAAATTCGGAGTTTGGGGACTCAGAACGCCCCATTTGTCGCGCTGAACCCGTTGGTTATTCCAAAGCGGCATTGGAGAGAAAAAAATTGCAAAAACCTTTTGGGCGACTTTGCCCAAATTCGGAGTTTGGGGACTCAGAACGCCACATTTGTTACGCTGAAACCGTTGGTTATTCCCAAGCGGCATTGGAGAGAAAAACAATGGAAAAACCTTTTCCGCGACTTTGCCCAAATTCGGAGTTTGGGGACTCAGAACGCCACATTTGTTGCGCTGAACCCGTTGGTTATTCCAAAGCGGCATTGGAGAGAAAAAGAAAATTGCAAAAACCTTTTTGGGCGACTTTGCCCAAATTCAGAGTTTGGGGACTCAGAACGCCCCATTTGTCGCGCTGAACACGTTGGTTATTCCAAAGCGGCATTGGAGAGAAACAAATTGCAAAAACATTTTAGGCGACTTTGCCCAAATTCGGAGTTTGTGGACTCAGAACGCCATTCGTCGCGCTGAACACGTTGGCTATTTCCAAAGAGGCATTGGAGAGAAACAAATTGCAAAAACCTTTTCGACGAGTTCTCCCAAATTCGCAGTTTGGGGGCTCAGAACGCCCCATTCGTCGCGTTGAACCCGTTGGTTATTCCAAAGCAGCATTGGAGAGAATCAAATTCCTAAAACCTTTTGGGCGACTTTGCCCAAATTCGGAGTTTGGGGACTCAGAACGCCCCATTTGTCGCGCTGAACCCGTTGGTTATTCCAAAGCGGCATTGGAGAGAAAAAAGTGGCCAAAACCTTTTGGGCGACTTTGCCAAAATTCGGAGTTTGGGGACTCAGAACGCCCCATTTGTCTTGCTGAACCCGTTGGTTATTCCAAAGCAGCATTGGAGAGAAACAAATTGCAAAAACATTTTAGGCGACTTTGCCCAAATTCGGAGTTTGGGGACTCAGAACGCCCCATTCGTCGCGCTGAACCCGTTGGTTATTGCAAAGCGGCATTGGAGAGAAAAACATTGCAAAAACCTTTCAGGCGACTATGCCCAAATTCGGAGTTTGGGGACTCAGAACGCCCCATTTGTCGCGCTGAACCCGTTGGTTATTCCAAAGCGGCATTGGAGAGAAACAAATTCCTAAAACCTTTTGGCCGACTTTGCCCAAATTCGGAGTTTGGGGACTCAGAACGCCCCATTTGTCGCACTGAACCCGTTGGATATTCCAAAGCGGCATTGGAGAGAAAACAATTGCAAAAACCTTTTAGGCGACTTTGCCCAAATGCGGAGTTTGGGGACTCAGAACGCCACATTCGTCGCGCTGAACCCGTTGGTTATTCAAAAGCGGCATTGGAGATAAAAAACATTTCAAAAACCTTTTGGGAGACTTTGCCCAAATTCGGAGTTTGGGGACTCAGAACGCCACATTTGTCGCGCTGAACCCGTTGGTTATTCCAAAGTGGCATTGGAGAGAAAAAGAAAATTGCAAAAACCTTTTTGGGCGACTTTGCCCAAATTCGGAGTTTGGGGACTCAGAACGCCACATTTGTCGCGCTAAAACCGTTGGTTATTCCCAAGCGGCATTGGAGAGAGAAAAAAAAATGCAAAAACCATTTCTGTGACTTTGCTCAAATTCGGAGTTTGGGGACTCAGAACGCCCCATTTGTCGCGCTGAACCCGTTGGTTATTCCAAAGCGGCATTGGAGAGAAAAAAGTGGCAACAACCTTTTGGGCGACTTTGCCAAAATTCAGAGTTTGGGGACTCAGAACGCCCCATTTGTCGCGCTGAACCCGTTGGTTATTCCAGAGCGGCATTGGAGAGAAAAATATTGCAAAAACCTTTTGGGCGACTTTGCCCAAATTCGGAGTTTGGGGACTCAGAAAGCCACATTTGTCGCGCTGAAACCGTTGGTTATTCCCAAGCGGCATTGGAGAGAAAAAAATGGAAAAACCTTTTCCGCGACTTTGCCCAAATTCGGAGTTTGGGGACTCAGAACGCCACATTTGTCGCGCTGAACCCGTTGGTTATTCCAAAGCGGCATTGGAGAGAAAAACATTGCAAAAACCTTTTGGGCGACTTTGCCCAAATTCGGAGTTTGGGGACTCAGAACGCCCCATTTGTCGCACTGAACCCGTTGGATATTCCAAAGCGGCATTGGAGAGTAAACAATTGCAAAAACCTTTTAGGCGACTTTGCCCAAATGCGGAGTTTGGGGACTCAGAACGCCACATTCGTCGCGCTGAACCCGTTGGTTATTCAAAAGCGGCATTGGAGATAAAAAACATTTCAAAAACCTTTTGGGAGACTTTGCCCAAATTCGGAGTTTGGGGACTCAGAACGCCACATTTGTCGCGCTGAACCCGTTGGTTATTCCAAAGTGGCATTGGAGAGAAAAAGAAAATTGCAAAAACCTTTTTGGGCGACTTTGCCCAAATTCGGAGTTTGGGGACTCAGAACGCCACATTTGTCGCGCTGAAACCGTTGGTTATTCCCAAGCGGCATTGGAGAGAGAAAAAAAAATGCAAAAACCATTTCGGTGACTTTGCTCAAATTCGGAGTTTGGGGACTCAGAACGCCCCATTTGTCGCGCTGAACCCGTTGGTTATTCCAAAGCGGCATTGGAGAGAAAAAAGTGGCAACAACCTTTTGGGCGACTTTGCCAAAATTCAGAGTTTGGGGACTCAGAACGCCCCATTTGTCGCGCTGAACCCGTTGGTTATTCCAGAGCGGCATTGGAGAGAAAAATATTGCAAAAACCTTTTGGGCGACTTTGCCCAAATTCGGAGTTTGGGGACTCAGAACGCCCCATTTGTCGCGCTGAACCCGTTGGTTATTCCAAAGCGGCATTGGAGAGAAAACAATTGCAAAAACCTTTTGGGCGACTTTGCCCAAATTCGGAGTTTGGGGACTCAGAACGCCCCATTTGTCGCGCTGAACCCGTTGATTATTCCAAAGCAGCATTGGAGAGAAACAAATTGCAAAAACATTTTAGGCGACTTTGCCCAAATTCGGAGTTTGGGGACTCAGAACGCCCCATTCGTCGCGCTGAACCCGTTGGTTATTGCAAAGCGGCATTGGAGAGAAAAACATTGCAAAAACCTTTCAGGCGACTATGCCCAAATTCGGAGTTTGGGGACTCAGAACGCCCCATTTGTCGCGCTGAACCCGTTGGTTATTCCAAAGCGGCATTGGAGAGAAACAAATTCCTAAAACCTTTTGGCCGACTTTGCCCAAATTCGGAGTTTGGGGACTCAGAACGCCCCATTTGTCGCACTGAACCCGTTGGATATTCCAAAGCGGCATTGGAGAGAAAACAATTGCAAAAACCTTTTAGGCGACTTTTCCCAAATGCGGAGTTTGGGGACTCAGAACGCCACATTCGTCGCGCTGAACCCGTTGGTTATTCAAAAGCGGCATTGGAGATAAAAAACATTTCAAAAACCTTTTGGGAGACTTTGCCCAAATTCGGAGTTTGGGGACTCAGAACGCCACATTTGTCGCGCTGAACCCGTTGGTTATTCCAAAGTGGCATTGGAGAGAAAAAGAAAATTGCAAAAACCTTTTTGGGCGACTTTGCCCAAATTCGGAGTTTGGGGACTCAGAACGCCACATTTGTCGCGCTGAAACCGTTGGTTATTCCCAAGCGGCAATGGAGAGAGAAAAAAAAATGCAAAAACCATTTTTGTGACTTTGCTCAAATTCGGAGTTTGGGGACTCAGAACGCCCCATTTGTCGCGCTGAACCCGTTGGTTATTCCAAAGCGGCATTGGAGAGAAAAAAGTGGCAACAACCTTTTGGGCGACTTTGCCAAAATTCAGAGTTTGGGGACTCAGAACGCCCCATTTGTCGCGCTGAACCCGTTGGTTATTCCAGAGCGGCATTGGAGAGAAAAATATTGCAAAAACCTTTTCCGCGACTTTGCCCAAATTCGGAGTTTGGGGACTCAGAACGCCACATTTGTCGCGCAGAAACCGTTGGTTATTCCCAAGCGGCATTGGAGAGAAAAAAATGGAAAAACCTTTTCCGCGACTTTGCCCAAATTCGGAGTTTGGGGACTCAGAACGCCACATTTGTTACGCTGAACCCGTTGGTTATTCCAAAGCGGCATTGGAGAGAAAAAAATTGCAAAAACCTTTTGGGCGACTTTGCCCAAATTCAGAGTTTGGGGACTCAGAACGCCCCATTCGTCGAGCTGAACCCGTTGGTTATTCCAAAGCGGCATTGGAGAAAAGAAAATTGCAAAAACCTTTTGGGCGACTTTGCCCAAATTCGGAGTTTGGGGACTCAGAAAGCCACATTTGTCGCGCTGAAACCGTTGGTTATTCCCAAGCGGCATTGGAGAGAAAAAAATGGAAAAACCTTTTCCGCGACTTTGCCCAAATTCGGAGTTTGGGGACTCAGAACGCCACATTTGTCGCGCTGAACCCGTTGGTTATTCCAAAGCGGCATTGGAGAGAAAAACATTGCAAAAACCTTTTGGGCGACTTTGCCCAAATTCGGAGTTTGGGGACTCAGAACGCCCCATTTGTCGCACTGAACCCGTTGGATATTCCAAAGCGGCATTGGAGAGAAAACAATTGCAAAAACCTTTTAGGCGACTTTGCCCAAATGCGGAGTTTGGGGACTCAGAACGCCACATTCGTCGCGCTGAACCCGTTGGTTATTCAAAAGCGGCATTGGAGATAAAAAACATTTCAAAAACCTTTTGGGAGACTTTGCCCAAATTCGGAGTTTGGGGACTCAGAACGCCACATTTGTCGCGCTGAACCCGTTGGTTATTCCAAAGTGGCATTGGAGAGAAAAAGAAAATTGCAAAAACCTTTTTGGGCGACTTTGCCCAAATTCGGAGTTTGGGGACTCAGAACGCCACATTTGTCGCGCTGAAACCGTTGGTTATTCCCAAGCGGCATTGGAGAGAGAAAAAAAAATGCAAAAACCATTTCGGTGACTTTGCTCAAATTCGGAGTTTGGGGACTCAGAACGCCCCATTTGTCGCGCTGAACCCGTTGGTTATTCCAAAGCGGCATTGGAGAGAAAAAAGTGGCAACAACCTTTTGGGCGACTTTGCCAAAATTCAGAGTTTGGGGACTCAGAACGCCCCATTTGTCGCGCTGAACCCGTTGGTTATTCCAGAGCGGCATTGGAGAGAAAAATATTGCAAAAACCTTTTGGGCGACTTTGCCCAAATTCGGAGTTTGGGGACTCAGAACGCCCCATTTGTCGCGCTGAACCCGTTGGTTATTCCAAAGCGGCATTGGAGAGAAAACAATTGCAAAAACCTTTTGGGCGACTTTGCCCAAATTCGGAGTTTGGGGACTCAGAACGCCCCATTTGTCGCGCTGAACCCGTTGATTATTCCAAAGCGGCATTGGAGAGAAAAAAATTGCAAAAACCTTTTGGGCGACTTTGCCCAAATTCGGAGTTTGGGGACTCAGAACGCCACATTTGTTACGCTGAAACCGTTGGTTATTCCCAAGCGGCATTGGAGAGAAAAACAATGGAAAAACCTTTTCCGCGACTTTGCCCAAATTCGGAGTTTGGGGACTCAGAACGCCACATTTGTTGCGCTGAACCCGTTGGTTATTCCAAAGCGGCATTGGAGAGAAAAAGAAAATTGCAAAAACCTTTTTGGGCGACTTTGCCCAAATTCAGAGTTTGGGGACTCAGAACGCCCCATTTGTCGCGCTGAACACGTTGGTTATTCCAAAGCAGCATTGGAGAGAAACAAATTGCAAAAACATTTTAGGCGACTTTGCCCAAATTCGGAGTTTGTGGACTCAGAACGCCATTCGTCGCGCTGAACACGTTGGCTATTTCCAAAGAGGCATTGGAGAGAAACAAATTGCAAAAACCTTTTCGACGAGTTCTCCCAAATTCGCAGTTTGGGGGCGCAGAACGCCCCATTCGTCGCGTTGAACCCGTTGGTTATTCCAAAGCAGCATTGGAGAGAATCAAATTCCTAAAACCTTTTGGGCGACTTTGCCCAAATTCGGAGTTTGGGGACTCAGAACGCCCCATTTGTCGCGCTGAACCCGTTGGTTATTCCAAAGCGGCATTGGAGAGAAAAAAGTGGCCAAAACCTTTTGGGCGACTTTGCCAAAATTCGGAGTTTGGGGACTCAGAACGCCCCATTTGTCTTGCTGAACCCGTTGGTTATTCCAAAGCAGCATTGGAGAGAAACAAATTGCAAAAACATTGAAGGCGACTTTGCCCAAATTCGGAGTTTGGGGACTCAGAACGCCCCATTCGTCGCGCTGAACCCGTTGGTTATTGCAAAGCGGCATTGGAGAGAAAAACATTACAAAAACCTTTCAGGCGACTATGCCCAAATTCGGAGTTTGGGGACTCAGAACGCCCCATTTGTCGCGCTGAACCCGTTGGTTATTCCAAAGCGGCATTGGAGAGAAACAAATTCCTAAAACCTTTTGGCCGACTTTGCCCAAATTCGGAGTTTGGGGACTCAGAACGCCCCATTTGTCGCACTGAACCCGTTGGATATTCCAAAGCGGCATTGGAGAGAAAACAATTGCAAAAACCTTTTAGGCGACTTTGCCCAAATGCGGAGTTTGGGGACTCAGAACGCCACATTCGTCGCGCTGAACCCGTTGGTTATTCAAAAGCGGCATTGGAGATAAAAAACATTTCAAAAACCTTTTGGGAGACTTTGCCCAAATTCGGAGTTTGGGGACTCAGAACGCCACATTTGTCGCGCTGAACCCGTTGGTTATTCCAAAGTGGCATTGGAGAGAAAAAGAAAATTGCAAAAACCTTTTTGGGCGACTTTGCCCAAATTCGGAGTTTGGGGACTCAGAACGCCACATTTGTTACGCTGAAACCGTTGGTTATTCCCAAGCGGCATTGGAGAGAAAAACAATGGAAAAACCTTTTCCGCGACTTTGCCCAAATTCGGAGTTTGGGGACTCAGAACGCCACATTTGTTGCGCTGAACCCGTTGGTTATTCCAAAGCGGCATTGGAGAGAAAAAGAAAATTGCAAAAACCTTTTTGGGCGACTTTGCCCAAATTCAGAGTTTGGGGACTCAGAACGCCCCATTTGTCGCGCTGAACACGTTGGTTATTCCAAAGCAGCATTGGAGAGAAACAAATTGCAAAAACATTTTAGGCGACTTTGCCCAAATTCGGAGTTTGTGGACTCAGAACGCCATTCGTCGCGCTGAACACGTTGGCTATTTCCAAAGAGGCATTGGAGAGAAACAAATTGCAAAAACCTTTTCGACGAGTTCTCCCAAATTCGCAGTTTGGGGGCTCAGAACGCCCCATTCGTCGCGTTGAACCCGTTGGTTATTCCAAAGCAGCATTGGAGAGAATCAAATTCCTAAAACCTTTTGGGCGACTTTGCCCAAATTCGGAGTTTGGGGACTCAGAACGCCCCATTTGTCGCGCTGAACCCGTTGGTTATTCCAAAGCGGCATTGGAGAGAAAAAAGTGGCCAAAACCTTTTGGGCGACTTTGCCAAAATTCGGAGTTTGGGGACTCAGAACGCCCCATTTGTCTTGCTGAACCCGTTGGTTATTCCAAAGCAGCATTGGAGAGAAACAAATTGCAAAAACATTTTAGGCGACTTTGCCCAAATTCGGAGTTTGGGGACTCAGAACGCCCCATTCGTCGCGCTGAACCCGTTGGTTATTGCAAAGCGGCATTGGAGAGAAAAACATTGCAAAAACCTTTCAGGCGACTATGCCCAAATTCGGAGTTTGGGGACTCAGAACGCCCCATTTGTCGCGCTGAACCCGTTGGTTATTCCAAAGCGGCATTGGAGAGAAACAAATTCCTAAAACCTTTTGGCCGACTTTGCCCAAATTCGGAGTTTGGGGACTCAGAACGCCCCATTTGTCGCACTGAACCCGTTGGATATTCCAAAGCGGCATTGGAGAGAAAACAATTGCAAAAACCTTTTAGGCGACTTTGCCCAAATGCGGAGTTTGGGGACTCAGAACGCCACATTCGTCGCGCTGAACCCGTTGGTTATTCAAAAGCGGCATTGGAGATAAAAAACATTTCAAAAACCTTTTGGGAGACTTTGCCCAAATTCGGAGTTTGGGGACTCAGAACGCCACATTTGTCGCGCTGAACCCGTTGGTTATTCCAAAGTGGCATTGGAGAGAAAAAGAAAATTGCAAAAACCTTTTTGGGCGACTTTGCCCAAATTCGGAGTTTGGGGACTCAGAACGCCACATTTGTCGCGCTAAAACCGTTGGTTATTCCCAAGCGGCATTGGAGAGAGAAAAAAAAATGCAAAAACCATTTCTGTGACTTTGCTCAAATTCGGAGTTTGGGGACTCAGAACGCCCCATTTGTCGCGCTGAACCCGTTGGTTATTCCAAAGCGGCATTGGAGAGAAAAAAGTGGCAACAACCTTTTGGGCGACTTTGCCAAAATTCAGAGTTTGGGGACTCAGAACGCCCCATTTGTCGCGCTGAACCCGTTGGTTATTCCAGAGCGGCATTGGAGAGAAAAATATTGCAAAAACCTTTTCCGCGACTTTGCCCAAATTCGGAGTTTGGGGACTCAGAACGCCACATTTGTCGCGCAGAAACCGTTGGTTATTCCCAAGCGGCATTGGAGAGAAAAAAATGGAAAAACCTTTTCCGCGACTTTGCCCAAATTCAGAGTTTGGGGACTCAGAACGCCCCATTTGTCGCGCTGAACCCGTTGGTTATTCCCAAGCGGCATTGGAGAGAAAAAAATGGAAAAACCTTTTCCGCGACTTTGCCCAAATTCGGAGTTTGGGGACTCAGAACGCCCTATTTGTCGCGCTGAACCCGTTGGTTATTCCAAAGCGGCATTGGAGAGAAAAACATTGCAAAAACCTTTTGGGCGACTTTGCCCAAATTCGGAGTTTGGGGACTCAGAACGCCCCATTTGTCGCACTGAACCCGTTGGATATTCCAAAGCGGCATTGGAGAGAAAACAATTGCAAAAACCTTTTAGGCGACTTTGCCCAAATGCGGAGTTTGGGGACTCAGAACGCCACATTCGTCGCGCTGAACCCGTTGGTTATTCAAAAGCGGCATTGGAGATAAAAAACATTTCAAAAACCTTTTGGGAGACTTTGCCCAAATTCGGAGTTTGGGGACTCAGAACGCCACATTTGTCGCGCTGAACCCGTTGGTTATTCCAAAGTGGCATTGGAGAGAAAAAGAAAATTGCAAAAACCTTTTTGGGCGACTTTGCCCAAATTCGGAGTTTGGGGACTCAGAACGCCACATTTGTCGCGCTGAAACCGTTGGTTATTCCCAAGCGGCATTGGAGAGAGAAAAAAAAATGCAAAAACCATTTCGGTGACTTTGCTCAAATTCGGAGTTTGGGGACTCAGAACGCCCCATTTGTCGCGCTGAACCCGTTGGTTATTCCAAAGCGGCATTGGAGAGAAAAAAGTGGCAACAACCTTTTGGGCGACTTTGCCAAAATTCAGAGTTTGGGGACTCAGAACGCCCCATTTGTCGCGCTGAACCCGTTGGTTATTCCAGAGCGGCATTGGAGAGAAAAATATTGCAAAAACCTTTTGGGCGACTTTGCCCAAATTCGGAGTTTGGGGACTCAGAACGCCCCATTTGTCGCGCTGAACCCGTTGGTTATTCCAAAGCGGCATTGGAGAGAAAACAATTGCAAAAACCTTTTGGGCGACTTTGCCCAAATTCGGAGTTTGGGGACTCAGAACGCCCCATTTGTCGCGCTGAACCCGTTGATTATTCCAAAGCGGCATTGGAGAGAAAAAAATTGCAAAAACCTTTTGGGCGACTTTGCCCAAATTCGGAGTTTGGGGACTCAGAACGCCACATTTGTTACGCTGAAACCGTTGGTTATTCCCAAGCGGCATTGGAGAGAAAAACAATGGAAAAACCTTTTCCGCGACTTTGCCCAAATTCGGAGTTTGGGGACTCAGAACGCAACATTTGTTGCGCTGAACCCGTTGGTTATTCCAAAGCGGCATTGGAGAGAAAAAGAAAATTGCAAAAACCTTTTTGGGCGACTTTGCCCAAATTCAGAGTTTGGGGACTCAGAACGCCCCATTTGTCGCGCTGAACACGTTGGTTATTCCAAAGCAGCATTGGAGAGAAACAAATTGCAAAAACATTTTAGGCGACTTTGCCCAAATTCGGAGTTTGTGGACTCAGAACGCCATTCGTCGCGCTGAACACGTTGGCTATTTCCAAAGAGGCATTGGAGAGAAACAAATTGCAAAAACCTTTTCGACGAGTTCTCCCAAATTCGCAGTTTGGGGGCTCAGAACGCCCCATTCGTCGCGTTGAACCCGTTGGTTATTCCAAAGCAGCATTGGAGAGAATCAAATTCCTAAAACCTTTTGGGCGACTTTGCCCAAATTCGGAGTTTGGGGACTCAGAACGCCCCATTTGTCGCGCTGAACCCGTTGGTTATTCCAAAGCGGCATTGGAGAGAAAAAAGTGGCAAAAACCTTTTGGGCGACTTTGCCAAAATTCGGAGTTTGGGGACTCAGAACGCCCCATTTGTCTTGCTGAACCCGTTGGTTATTCAAAAGCAGCATTGGAGAGAAACAAATTGCAAAAACATTTTAGGCGACTTTGCCCAAATTCGGAGTTTGGGGACTCAGAACGCCCCATTCGTCGCGCTGAACCCGTTGGTTATTGCAAAGCGGCATTGGAGAAAAGAAAATTGCAAAAACCTTTTGGGCGACTTTGCCCAAATTCGGAGTTTGGGGACTCAGAAAGCCACATTTGTCGCGCTGAAACCGTTGGTTATTCCGAAGCGGCATTGGAGAGAAAAAAATGGAAAAACCTTTTCCGCGACTTTGCCCAAATTCGGAGTTTGGGGACTCAGAACGCCACATTTGTCGCGCTGAAACCGTTGGTTATTCCCAAGCGGCATTGGAGAGAAAAAAATGGAAAAACCTTTTCCGCGACTTTGCCCAAATTCGGAGTTTGGGGACTCAGAACGCCCTATTTGTCTCGCTGAACCCGTTGGTTATTCCAAAGCGGCATTGGAGAGAAAAAAATTGCAAAAACCTTTTGGGCGACTTTGCCTAAATTCGGAGTTTGGGGACTCAGAACGCCCCATTCGTCACGCTGAACCCGTTGGTTATTCCAAAGCGGCATTGGAGAGAAAAACATTGCAAAAACCTTTTCCGCGACTTTGCCCAAATTCGGAGTTTGGGGACTCAGAAAGCCACATTTGTCGCGCTGAAACAGTTGGTTATTCCCAAGCGGCATTGGAGAGAAAAAAATGGAAAAACCTTTTCCGCGACTTTGCCCAAATTCGGAGTTTGGGGACTCAGAACGCCACATTTGTCGCGCTGAAACCGTTGGTTATTCCCAAGCGGCATTGGAGAGAAAAAAATGGAAAAACCTTTTCCGCGACTTTGCCCAAATTCGGAGTTTGGGGACTGAGAACGCCCTATTTGTCGCGCTGAACCCGTTGGTTATTCCAAAGCGGCATTGGAGAGAAAAAAATTGCAAAAACCTTTTGGGCGACTTTGCCTAAATTCGGAGTTTGGGGACTCAGAACGCCCCATTCGTCACGCTGAACCCGTTGGTTATTCCAAAGCGGCATTGGAGAGAAAAACATTGCAAAAACCTTTTGGGCGACTTTGCCCAAATTCGGAGTTTGGGGACTCAGAACGCCCCATTTGTCGCACTGAACCCGTTGGATATTCCAAAGCGGCATTGGAGAGAAAACAATTGCAAAAACCTTTCAGGCGACTTTGCCCAAATGCGGAGTTTGGGGACTCAGAACGCCACATTCGTCGCGCTGAACCCGTTGGTTATTCAAAAGCGGCATTGGAGATAAAAAACATTTCAAAAACCTTTTGGGAGACTTTGCCCAAATTCGGAGTTTGGGGACTCAGAACGCCACATTTGTCGCGCTGAACCCGTTGGTTATTCCAAAGTGGCATTGGAGAGAAAAAGAAAATTGCAAAAACCTTTTTGGGCGACTTTGCCCAAATTCGGAGTTTGGGGACTCAGAACGCCACATTTGTGGCGCTGAAACCGTTGGTTATTCCCAAGCGGCATTGGAGAGAGAAAAAAAAATGCAAAAAACATTTCGGTGACTTTGCTCAAATTCGGAGTTTGGGGACTCAGAACGCCCCATTTGTCGCGCTGAACCCATTGGTTATTCCAAAGCGGCATTGGAGAGAAAAAAGTGGCAACAACCTTTTGGGCGACTTTGCCAAAATTCAGAGTTTGGGGACTCAGAACGCCCCATTTGTCGCGCTGAACCCGTTGGTTATTCCAGAGCGGCATTGGAGAGAAAAATATTGCAAAAACCTTTTGGGCGACTTTGCCCAAATTCGGAGTTTGGGGACTCAGAACGCCCCATTTGTCGCGCTGAACCCGTTGGTTATTCCGGAGCGGCATTGAAGAGAAAAATATTGCAAAAACCTTTTCCGCGACTTTGCCCAAATTCGGAGTTTGGGGACTCAGAACGCCACATTCGTCGAGCTGAACCCGTTGGTTATTCCAAAGCGGCATTGGAGAAAAGAAAATTGCAAAAACCTTTTGGGCGACTTTGCCCAAATTCGGAGTTTGGGGACTCAGAAAGCCACATTTGTCGCGCTGAAACCGTTGGTTATTCCCAAGCGGCATTGGAGAGAAAAAAATGGAAAAACCTTTTCCGCGACTTTGCCCAAATTCGGAGTTTGGGGACTCAGAACGCCACATTTGTCGCGCTGAAACCGTTGGTTATTCCCAAGCGGCATTGGAGAGAAAAAAATGGAAAAACCTTTTCCGCGACTTTGCCCAAATTCGGAGTTTGGGGACTCAGAACGCCCTATTTGTCGCCCTGAACCCGTTGGTTATTCCAAAGCGGCATTGGAGAGAAAAAAATTGCAAAAACCTTTTGGGCGACTTTGCCTAAATTCGGAGTTTGGGGACTCAGAACGCCCCATTCGTCACGCTGAACCCGTTGGTTATTCCAAAGCGGCATTGGAGAGAAAAACATTGCAAAAACCTTTTGGGCGACTTTGCCCAAATTCGGAGTTTGGGGACTCAGAACGCCACATTTGTTACGCTGAAACCGTTGGGTATTCCAAAGCGGCATTGGAGAGAAAAAAATGGAAAAACCATTTCCGCGACTTTGCCCAAATTCGGAGTTTGGGGACTCAGAACGCCCCATTTGTCGCGCTGAACCCGTTGGTTATTCCGGAGCGGCATTGAAGAGAAAAATATTGCAAAAACCTTTTGGGCGACTTTGCCCAAATTCGGAGTTTGGGGACTCAGAACGCCCCATTTGTCGCGCTGAACCCGTTGGTTATTCCGGAGCGGCATTGAAGAGAAAAATATTGCAAAAACCTTTTTGGGCGACTTTGCCCAAATTCGGAGTTTGGGGACTCAGAACGCCATTCGTCGCGCTGAACACGTTGGCTATTTCCAAAGAGGCATTGGAGAGAAACAAATTGCAAAAACCTTTTCGACGAGTTCTCCCAAATTCGCAGTTTGGGAGCTCAGAACGCCCCATTTGTCGCGCTGAACCCGTTGGTTATTCCAAAGCGGCATTAGAGAGAAACAAATTGAAAAAACCTTTTGGGCGACTTTGCCCAAATTCGGAGTTTGGGGACTCAGAACGCCACATTTGTCGTGCTGAAACCGTTGGTTATTCCCAAGCGGCATTGGAGAGAAAAAAAGGCAAAAACCTTTTGGGCGACTTTGCCCAAATTCGGAGTTTGGGGACTCAGAACGCCCCATTTGTCGCACTGAACCCGTTGGTTATTCAAAAGCAGCATTGGAGAGAAACAAATTCCAACAACCTTTTGGGCGACTTTGCCCAAATTCGGAGTTTGGGGACTCAGAACGCCCCATTCGTCGCGCTGAACCCGTTGGTTATTCCAAAGCGGCATTGGAGAGAAAAACATTGCAAAAACCTTTTGGGCGACTTTGCCCAAATTCGGAGTTTGGGGACTCAGAACGCCACATTTGTTGCGCTGAACCCGTTGGTTATTCCAAAGCGGCATTGGAGAGAAAAAGAAAATTGCAAAAACCTTTTCGGTGACTTTGCTCAAATTCGGAGTTTGGGGACTCAGAACGCCCCATTTGTCGCGCTGAACCCGTTGGTTATTCCAAAGCGGCATTGGAGAGAAAAAAGTGGCAACAACCTTTTGGGCGACTTTGCCAAAATTCAGAGTTTGGGGACTCAGAACGCCCCATTTGTCGCGCTGAACACGTTGGTTATTCCAAAGCAGCATTGGAGAGAAACAAATTGCAAAAACATTTTAGGCGACTTTGCCCAAATTCGGAGTTTGTGGACTCAGAACGCCATTCGTCGCGCTGAACACGTTGGCTATTTCCAAAGAGGCATTGGAGAGAAACAAATTGCAAAAACCTTTTCGACGAGTTCTCCCAAATTCGCAGTTTGGGGGCTCAGAACGCCCCATTCGTCGCGTTGAACCCGTTGGTTATTCCAAAGCAGCATTGGAGAGAATCAAATTCCTAAAACCTTTTGGGCGACTTTGCCCAAATTCGGAGTTTGGGGACTCAGAACGCCGCATTTGTCGCGCTGAACCCGTTGGTTATTCCAAAGCGGCATTGGAGAGAAAAAAGTGGCAAAAACCTTTTGGGCGACTTTGCCAAAATTCGGAGTTTGGGGACTCAGAACGCCCCATTTGTCTTGCTGAACCCGTTGGTTATTCCGAAGCGGCATTGGAGAGAAAAAAATGGAAAAACCTTTTCCGCGACTTTGCCCAAATTCGGAGTTTGGGGACTCAGAACGCCCCATTTGTCGCGCTGAACCCGTTGGTTATTCCGGAGCGGCATTGAAGAGAAAAATATTGCAAAAACCTTTTTGGGCGACTTTGCCCAAATTCGGAGTTTGGGGACTCAGAACGCCATTCGTCGCGCTGAACACGTTGGCTATTTCCAAAGAGGCATTGGAGAGAAACAAATTGCAAAAACCTTTTCGACGAGTTCTCCCAAATTCGCAGTTTGGGAGCTCAGAACGCCCCATTTGTCGCGCTGAACCCGTCGGTTATTCCAAAGCGGCATTAGAGAGAAACAAATTGAAAAAACCTTTTGGGCGACTTTGCCCAAATTCGGAGTTTGGGGACTCAGAACGCCACATTTGTCGTGCTGAAACCGTTGGTTATTCCCAAGCGGCATTGGAGAGAAAAAAAGGCAAAAACCTTTTGGGCGACTTTGCCCAAATTCGGAGTTTGGGGACTCAGAACGCCCCATTTGTCGCGCTGAACCCGTTGGTTATTCAAAAGCAGCATTGGAGAGAAACAAATTCCAACAACCTTTTGGGCGACTTTGCCCAAATTCGGAGTTTGGGGACTCAGAACGCCCCATTCGTCGCGCTGAACCCGTTGGTTATTCCAAAGCGGCATTGGAGAGAAAAACATTGCAAAAACCTTTTGGGCGACTTTGCCCAAATTCGGAGTTTGGGGACTCAGAACGCCACATTTGTTGCGCTGAACCCGTTGGTTATTCCAAAGCGGCATTGGAGAGAAAAAGAAAATTGCAAAAACCTTTTCGGGGACTTTGCTCAAATTCGGAGTTTGGGGACTCAGAACGCCCCATTTGTCGCGCTGAACCCGTTGGTTATTCCAAAGCGGCATTGGAGAGAAAAAAGTGGCAACAACCTTTTGGGCGACTTTGCCAAAATTCAGAGTTTGGGGACTCAGAACGCCCCATTTGTCGCGCTGAACACGTTGGTTATTCCAAAGCAGCATTGGAGAGAAACAAATTGCAAAAACATTTTAGGCGACTTTGCCCAAATTCGGAGTTTGTGGACTCAGAACGCCATTCGTCGCGCTGAACACGTTGGCTATTTCCAAAGAGGCATTGGAGAGAAACAAATTGCAAAAACCTTTTCGACGAGTTCTCCCAAATTCGCAGTTTGGGGGCTCAGAACGCCCCATTCGTCGCGTTGAACCCGTTGGTTATTCCAAAGCAGCATTGGAGAGAATCAAATTCCTAAAACCTTTTGGGCGACTTTGCCCAAATTCGGAGTTTGGGGACTCAGAACGCCCCATTTGTCGCGCTGAACCCGTTGGTTATTCCAAAGCGGCATTGGAGAGAAAAAAGTGGCAAAAACCTTTTGGGCGACTTTGCCAAAATTCGGAGTTTGGGGACTCAGAACGCCCCATTTGTCTTGCTGAACCCGTTGGTTATTCCAAAGCAGCATTGGAGAGAAACAAATTGCAAAAACATTTTAGGCGACTTTGCCCAAATTCGGAGTTTGGGGACTCAGAACGCCCCATTCGTCGCGCTGAACCCGTTGGTTATTGCAAAGCGGCATTGGAGAAAAGAAAATTGCAAAAACCTTTTGGGCGACTTTGCCCAAATTCGGAGTTTGGGGACTCAGAAAGCCACATTTGTCGCGCTGAAACCGTTGGTTATTCCGAAGCGGCATTGGAGAGAAAAAAATGGAAAAACCTTTTCCGCGACTTTGCCCAAATTCGGAGTTTGGGGACTCAGAACGCCACATTTGTCGCGCTGAAACCGTTGGTTATTCCCAAGCGGCATTGGAGAGAAAAAAATGGAAAAACCTTTTCCGCGACTTTGCCCAAATTCGGAGTTTGGGGACTCAGAACGCCCTATTTGTCGCCCTGAACCCGTTGGTTATTCCAAAGCGGCATTGGAGAGAAAAAAATTGCAAAAACCTTTTGGGCGACTTTGCCTAAATTCGGAGTTTGGGGACTCAGAACGCCCCATTCGTCACGCTGAACCCGTTGGTTATTCCAAAGCGGCATTGGAGAGAAAAACATTGCAAAAACCTTTTGGGCGACTTTGCCCAAATTCGGAGTTTGGGGACTCAGAACGCCACATTTGTTACGCTGAAACCGTTGGGTATTCCAAAGCGGCATTGGAGAGAAAAAAATGGAAAAACCATTTCCGCGACATTGCCCAAATTCGGAGTTTGGGGACTCAGAACGCCCCATTTGTCGCGCTGAACCCGTTGGTTATTCCGGAGCGGCATTGAAGAGAAAAATATTGCAAAAACCTTTTGGGCGACTTTGCCCAAATTCGGAGTTTGGGGACTCAGAACGCCCCATTTGTCGCGCTGAACCCGTTGGTTATTCCGGAGCGGCATTGAAGAGAAAAATATTGCAAAAACCTTTTTGGGCGACTTTGCCCAAATTCGGAGTTTGGGGACTCAGAACGCCATTCGTCGCGCTGAACACGTTGGCTATTTCCAAAGAGGCATTGGAGAGAAACAAATTGCAAAAACCTTTTCGACGAGTTCTCCCAAATTCGCAGTTTGGGAGCTCAGAACGCCCCATTTGTCGCGCTGAACCCGTTGGTTATTCCAAAGCGGCATTAGAGAGAAACAAATTGAAAAAACCTTTTGGGCGACTTTGCCCAAATTCGGAGTTTGGGGACTCAGAACGCCACATTTGTCGTGCTGAAACCGTTGGTTATTCCCAAGCGGCATTGGAGAGAAAAAAAGGCAAAAACCTTTTGGGCGACTTTGCCCAAATTCGGAGTTTGGGGACTCAGAACGCCCCATTTGTCGCACTGAACCCGTTGGTTATTCAAAAGCAGCATTGGAGAGAAACAAATTCCAACAACCTTTTGGGCGACTTTGCCCAAATTCGGAGTTTGGGACTCAGAACGCCCCATTCGTCGCGCTGAACCCGTTGGTTATTCCAAAGCGGCATTGGAGAGAAAAACATTGCAAAAACCTTTTGGGCGACTTTGCCCAAATTCGGAGTTTGGGGACTCAGAACGCCACATTTGTTGCGCTGAACCCGTTGGTTATTCCAAAGCGGCATTGGAGAGAAAAAGAAAATTGCAAAAACCTTTTCGGTGACTTTGCTCAAATTCGGAGTTTGGGGACTCAGAACGCCCCATTTGTCGCGCTGAACCCGTTGGTTATTCCAAAGCGGCATTGGAGAGAAAAAAGTGGCAACAACCTTTTGGGCGACTTTGCCAAAATTCAGAGTTTGGGGACTCAGAACGCCCCATTTGTCGCGCTGAACACGTTGGTTATTCCAAAGCAGCATTGGAGAGAAACAAATTGCAAAAACATTTTAGGCGACTTTGCCCAAATTCGGAGTTTGTGGACTCAGAACGCCATTCGTCGCGCTGAACACGTTGGCTATTTCCAAAGAGGCATTGGAGAGAAACAAATTGCAAAAACCTTTTCGACGAGTTCTCCCAAATTCGCAGTTTGGGGGCTCAGAACGCCCCATTCGTCGCGTTGAACCCGTTGGTTATTCCAAAGCAGCATTGGAGAGAATCAAATTCCTAAAACCTTTTGGGCGACTTTGCCCAAATTCGGAGTTTGGGGACTCAGAACGCCCCATTTGTCGCGCTGAACCCGTTGGTTATTCCAAAGCGGCATTGGAGAGAAAAAAGTGGCAAAAACCTTTTGGGCGACTTTGCCAAAATTCGGAGTTTGGGGACTCAGAACGCCCCATTTGTCTTGCTGAACCCGTTGGTTATTCCAAAGCAGCATTGGAGAGAAACAAATTGCAAAAACATTTTAGGCGACTTTGCCCAAATTCGGAGTTTGGGGACTCAGAACGCCCCATTCGTCGCGCTGAACCCGTTGGTTATTGCAAAGCGGCATTGGAGAAAAGAAAATTGCAAAAACCTTTTGGGCGACTTTGCCCAAATTCGGAGTTTGGGGACTCAGAAAGCCACATTTGTCGCGCTGAAACCGTTGGTTATTCCGAAGCGGCATTGGAGAGAAAAAAATGGAAAAACCTTTTCCGCGACTTTGCCCAAATTCGGAGTTTGGGGACTCAGAACGCCCCATTTGTCGCGCTGAACCCGTTGGTTATTCCGGAGCGGCATTGAAGAGAAAAATATTGCAAAAACCTTTTTGGGAGACTTTGCCCAAATTCGGAGTTTGGGGACTCAGAACGCCATTCGTCGCGCTGAACACGTTGGCTATTTCCAAAGAGGCATTGGAGAGAAACAAATTGCAAAAACCTTTTCGACGAGTTCTCCCAAATTCGCAGTTTGGGAGCTCAGAACGCCCCATTTGTCGCGCTGAACCCGTTGGTTATTCCAAAGCGGCATTAGAGAGAAACAAATTGCAAAAACCTTTTGGGCGACTTTGCCCAAATTCGGAGTTTGGGGACTCAGAACGCCACATTTGTTACGCTGAAACCGTTGGTTATTCCCAAGCGGCATTGGAGAGAAAAACAATGGAAAAACCTTTTCCGCGACTTTGCCCAAATTCGGAGTTTGGGGACTCAGAACGCAACATTTGTTGCGCTGAACCCGTTGGTTATTCCAAAGCGGCATTGGAGAGAAAAAGAAAATTGCAAAAACCTTTTTGGGCGACTTTGCCCAAATTCAGAGTTTGGGGACTCAGAACGCCCCATTTGTCGCGCTGAACACGTTGGTTATTCCAAAGCAGCATTGGAGAGAAACAAATTGCAAAAACATTTTAGGCGACTTTGCCCAAATTCGGAGTTTGTGGACTCAGAACGCCATTCGTCGCGCTGAACACGTTGGCTATTTCCAAAGAGGCATTGGAGAGAAACAAATTGCAAAAACCTTTTCGACGAGTTCTCCCAAATTCGCAGTTTGGGGGCTCAGAACGCCCCATTCGTCGCGTTGAACCCGTTGGTTATTCCAAAGCAGCATTGGAGAGAATCAAATTCCTAAAACCTTTTGGGCGACTTTGCCCAAATTCGGAGTTTGGGGACTCAGAACGCCCCATTTGTCGCGCTGAACCCGTTGGTTATTCCAAAGCGGCATTGGAGAGAAAAAAGTGGCAAAAACCTTTTGGGCGACTTTGCCAAAATTCGGAGTTTGGGGACTCAGAACGCCCCATTTGTCTTGCTGAACCCGTTGGTTATTCCAAAGCAGCATTGGAGAGAAACAAATTGCAAAAACATTTTAGGCGACTTTGCCCAAATTCGGAGTTTGGGGACTCAGAACGCCCCATTCGTCGCGCTGAACCCGTTGGTTATTGCAAAGCGGCATTGGAGAAAAGAAAATTGCAAAAACCTTTTGGGCGACTTTGCCCAAATTCGGAGTTTGGGGACTCAGAAAGCCACATTTGTCGCGCTGAAACCGTTGGTTATTCCGAAGCGGCATTGGAGAGAAAAAAATGGAAAAACCTTTTCCGCGACTTTGCCCAAATTCGGAGTTTGGGGACTCAGAACGCCACATTTGTCGCGCTGAAACCGTTGGTTATTCCCAAGCGGCATTGGAGAGAAAAAAATGGAAAAACCTTTTCCGCGACTTTGCCCAAATTCGGAGTTTGGGGACTCAGAACGCCCTATTTGTCGCGCTGAACCCGTTGGTTATTCCAAAGCGGCATTGGAGAGAAAAAAATTGCAAAAACCTTTTGGGCGACTTTGCCTAAATTCGGAGTTTGGGGACTCAGAACGCCCCATTCGTCACGCTGAACCCGTTGGTTATTCCAAAGCGGCATTGGAGAGAAAAACATTGCAAAAACCTTTTCCGCGACTTTGCCCAAATTCGGAGTTTGGGGACTCAGAAAGCCACATTTGTCGCGCTGAAACAGTTGGTTATTCCCAAGCGGCATTGGAGAGAAAAAAATGGAAAAACCTTTTCCGCGACTTTGCCCAAATTCGGAGTTTGGGGACTCAGAACGCCCTATTTGTCGCGCTGAACCCGTTGGTTATTCCAAAGCGGCATTGGAGAGAAAAAAATTGCAAAAACCTTTTGGGCGACTTTGCCTAAATTCGGAGTTTGGGGACTCAGAACGCCCCATTCGTCACGCTGAACCCGTTGGTTATTCCAAAGCGGCATTGGAGAGAAAAACATTGCAAAAACCTTTTGGGCGACTTTGCCCAAATTCGGAGTTTGGGGACTCAGAACGCCCCATTTGTCGCACTGAACCCGTTGGATATTCCAAAGCGGCATTGGAGAGAAAACAATTGCAAAAACCTTTTAGGCGACTTTGCCCAAATGCGGAGTTTGGGGACTCAGAACGCCACATTCGTCGCGCTGAACCCGTTGGTTATTCAAAAGCGGCATTGGAGATAAAAAACATTTCAAAAACCTTTTGGGAGACTTTGCCCAAATTCGGAGTTTGGGGACTCAGAACGCCACATTTGTCGCGCTGAACCCGTTGGTTATTCCAAAGTGGCATTGGAGAGAAAAAGAAAATTGCAAAAACCTTTTTGGGCGACTTTGCCCAAATTCGGAGTTTGGGGACTCAGAACGCCACATTTGTGGCGCTGAAACCGTTGGTTATTCCCAAGCGGCATTGGAGAGAGAAAAAAAAATGCAAAAAACATTTCGGTGACTTTGCTCAAATTCGGAGTTTGGGGACTCAGAACGCCCCATTTGTCGCGCTGAACCCATTGGTTATTCCAAAGCGGCATTGGAGAGAAAAAAGTGGCAACAACCTTTTGGGCGACTTTGCCAAAATTCAGAGTTTGGGGACTCAGAACGCCCCATTTGTCGCGCTGAACCCGTTGGTTATTCCAGAGCGGCATTGGAGAGAAAAATATTGCAAAAACCTTTTGGGCGACTTTGCCCAAATTCGGAGTTTGGGGACTCAGAACGCCCCATTTGTCGCGCTGAACCCGTTGGTTATTCCGGAGCGGCATTGAAGAGAAAAATATTGCAAAAACCTTTTCCGCGACTTTGCCCAAATTCGGAGTTTGGGGACTCAGAACGCCACATTTGTCGCGCTGAAACCGTTGGTTATTCCCAAGCGGCATTGGAGAGAAAAAAATGGAAAAACCTTTTCCGCGACTTTGCCCAAATTCGGAGTTTGGGGACTCAGAACGCCACATTTGTTACGCTGAACCCGTTGGTTATTCCAAAGCGGCATTGGAGAGAAAAAAATTGCAAAAACCTTTTGGGCGACTTTGCCCAAATTCAGAGTTTGGGGACTCAGAACGCCCCATTCGTCGAGCTGAACCCGTTGGTTATTCCAAAGCGGCATTGGAGAAAAGAAAATTGCAAAAACCTTTTGGGCGACTTTGCCCAAATTCGGAGTTTGGGGACTCAGAAAGCCACATTTGTCGCGCTGAAACCGTTGGTTATTCCCAAGCGGCATTGGAGAGAAAAAAATGGAAAAACCTTTTCCGCGACTTTGCCCAAATTCGGAGTTTGGGGACTCAGAACGCCACATTTGTCGCGCTGAAACCGTTGGTTATTCCCAAGCGGCATTGGAGAGAAAAAAATGGAAAAACCTTTTCCGCGACTTTGCCCAAATTCGGAGTTTGGGGACTCAGAACGCCCTATTTGTCGCCCTGAACCCGTTGGTTATTCCAAAGCGGCATTGGAGAGAAAAAAATTGCAAAAACCTTTTGGGCGACTTTGCCTAAATTCGGAGTTTGGGGACTCAGAACGCCCCATTCGTCACGCTGAACCCGTTGGTTATTCCAAAGCGGCATTGGAGAGAAAAACATTGCAAAAACCTTTTGGGCGACTTTGCCCAAATTCGGAGTTTGGGGACTCAGAACGCCACATTTGTTACGCTGAAACCGTTGGGTATTCCAAAGCGGCATTGGAGAGAAAAAAATGGAAAAACCATTTCCGCGACTTTGCCCAAATTCGGAGTTTGGGGACTCAGAACGCCCCATTTGTCGCGCTGAACCCGTTGGTTATTCCGGAGCGGCATTGAAGAGAAAAATATTGCAAAAACCTTTTGGGCGACTTTGCCCAAATTCGGAGTTTGGGGACTCAGAACGCCCCATTTGTCGCGCTGAACCCGTTGGTTATTCCGGAGCGGCATTGAAGAGAAAAATATTGCAAAAACCTTTTTGGGCGACTTTGCCCAAATTCGGAGTTTGGGGACTCAGAACGCCATTCGTCGCGCTGAACACGTTGGCTATTTCCAAAGAGGCATTGGAGAGAAACAAATTGCAAAAACCTTTTCGACGAGTTCTCCCAAATTCGCAGTTTGGGAGCTCAGAACGCCCCATTTGTCGCGCTGAACCCGTTGGTTATTCCAAAGCGGCATTAGAGAGAAAAAAATTGAAAAAACCTTTTGGGCGACTTTGCCCAAATTCGGAGTTTGGGGACTCAGAACGCCACATTTGTCGTGCTGAAACCGTTGGTTATTCCCAAGCGGCATTGGAGAGAAAAAAAGGCAAAAACCTTTTGGGCGACTTTGCCCAAATTCGGAGTTTGGGGACTCAGAACGCCCCATTTGTCGCACTGAACCCGTTGGTTATTCAAAAGCAGCATTGGAGAGAAACAAATTCCAACAACCTTTTGGGCGACTTTGCCCAAATTCGGAGTTTGGGGACTCAGAACGCCCCATTCGTCGCGCTGAACCCGTTGGTTATTCCAAAGCGGCATTGGAGAGAAAAACATTGCAAAAACCTTTTGGGCGACTTTGCCCAAATTCGGAGTTTGGGGACTCAGAACGCCACATTTGTTGCGCTGAACCCGTTGGTTATTCCAAAGCGGCATTGGAGAGAAAAAGAAAATTGCAAAAACCTTTTCGGTGACTTTGCTCAAATTCGGAGTTTGGGGACTCAGAACGCCCCATTTGTCGCGCTGAACCCGTTGGTTATTCCAAAGCGGCATTGGAGAGAAAAAAGTGGCAACAACCTTTTGGGCGACTTTGCCAAAATTCAGAGTTTGGGGACTCAGAACGCCCCATTTGTCGCGCTGAACACGTTGGTTATTCCAAAGCAGCATTGGAGAGAAACAAATTGCAAAAACATTTTAGGCGACTTTGCCCAAATTCGGAGTTTGTGGACTCAGAACGCCATTCGTCGCGCTGAACACGTTGGCTATTTCCAAAGAGGCATTGGAGAGAAACAAATTGCAAAAACCTTTTCGACGAGTTCTCCCAAATTCGCAGTTTGGGGGCTCAGAACGCCCCATTCGTCGCGTTGAACCCGTTGGTTATTCCAAAGCAGCATTGGAGAGAATCAAATTCCTAAAACCTTTTGGGCGACTTTGCCCAAATTCGGAGTTTGGGGACTCAGAACGCCCCATTTGTCGCGCTGAACCCGTTGGTTATTCCAAAGCGGCATTGGAGAGAAAAAAGTGGCAAAAACCTTTTGGGCGACTTTGCCAAAATTCGGAGTTTGGGGACTCAGAACGCCCCATTTGTCTTGCTGAACCCGTTGGTTATTCCAAAGCAGCATTGGAGAGAAACAAATTGCAAAAACATTTTAGGCGACTTTGCCCAAATTCGGAGTTTGGGGACTCAGAACGCCCCATTCGTCGCGCTGAACCCGTTGGTTATTGCAAAGCGGCATTGGAGAAAAGAAAATTGCAAAAACCTTTTGGGCGACTTTGCCCAAATTCGGAGTTTGGGGACTCAGAAAGCCACATTTGTCGCGCTGAAACCGTTGGTTATTCCGAAGCGGCATTGGAGAGAAAAAAATGGAAAAACCTTTTTCCGCGACTTTGCCCAAATTCGGAGTTTGGGGACTCAGAACGCCACATTTGTCGCGCTGAAACCGTTGGTTATTCCCAAGCGGCATTGGAGAGAAAAAAATGGAAAAACCTTTTCCGCGACTTTGCCCAAATTCGGAGTTTGGGGACTCAGAACGCCCTATTTGTCGCCCTGAACCCGTTGGTTATTCCAAAGCGGCATTGGAGAGAAAAAAATTGCAAAAACCTTTTGGGCGACTTTGCCTAAATTCGGAGTTTGGGGACTCAGAACGCCCCATTCGTCACGCTGAACCCGTTGGTTATTCCAAAGCGGCATTGGAGAGAAAAACATTGCAAAAACCTTTTGGGCGACTTTGCCCAAATTCGGAGTTTGGGGACTCAGAACGCCACATTTGTTACGCTGAAACCGTTGGGTATTCCAAAGCGGCATTGGAGAGAAAAAAATGGAAAAACCATTTCCGCGACTTTGCCCAAATTCGGAGTTTGGGGACTCAGAACGCCCCATTTGTCGCGCTGAACCCGTTGGTTATTCCGGAGCGGCATTGAAGAGAAAAATATTGCAAAAACCTTTTGGGCGACTTTGCCCAAATTCGGAGTTTGGGGACTCAGAACGCCCCATTTGTCGCGCTGAACCCGTTGGTTATTCCGGAGCGGCATTGAAGAGAAAAATATTGCAAAAACCTTTTTGGGCGACTTTGCCCAAATTCGGAGTTTGGGGACTCAGAACGCCATTCGTCGCGCTGAACACGTTGGCTATTTCCAAAGAGGCATTGGAGAGAAACAAATTGCAAAAACCTTTTCGACGAGTTCTCCCAAATTCGCAGTTTGGGAGCTCAGAACGCCCCATTTGTCGCGCTGAACCCGTTGGTTATTCCAAAGCGGCATTAGAGAGAAACAACTTGAAAAAACCTTTTGGGCGACTTTGCCCAAATTCGGAGTTTGGGGACTCAGAACGCCACATTTGTCGTGCTGAAACCGTTGGTTATTCCCAAGCGGCATTGGAGAGAAAAAAAGGCAAAAACCTTTTGGGCGACTTTGCCCAAATTCGGAGTTTGGGGACTCAGAACGCCCCATTTGTCGCACTGAACCCGTTGGTTATTCAAAAGCAGCATTGGAGAGAAACAAATTCCAACAACCTTTTGGGCGACTTTGCCCAAATTCGGAGTTTGGGGACTCAGAACGCCCCATTCGTCGCGCTGAACCCGTTGGTTATTCCAAAGCGGCATTGGAGAGAAAAACATTGCAAAAACCTTTTGGGCGACTTTGCCCAAATTCGGAGTTTGGGGACTCAGAACGCCACATTTGTTGCGCTGAACCCGTTGGTTATTCCAAAGCGGCATTGGAGAGAAAAAGAAAATTGCAAAAACCTTTTCGGTGACTTTGCTCAAATTCGGAGTTTGGGGACTCAGAACGCCCCATTTGTCGCGCTGAACCCGTTGGTTATTCCAAAGCGGCATTGGAGAGAAAAAAGTGGCAACAACCTTTTGGGCGACTTTGCCAAAATTCAGAGTTTGGGGACTCAGAACGCCCCATTTGTCGCGCTGAACACGTTGGTTATTCCAAAGCAGCATTGGAGAGAAACAAATTGCAAAAACATTTTAGGCGACTTTGCCCAAATTCGGAGTTTGTGGACTCAGAACGCCATTCGTCGCGCTGAACACGTTGGCTATTTCCAAAGAGGCATTGGAGAGAAACAAATTGCAAAAACCTTTTCGACGAGTTCTCCCAAATTCGCAGTTTGGGGGCTCAGAACGCCCCATTCGTCGCGTTGAACCCGTTGGTTATTCCAAAGCAGCATTGGAGAGAATCAAATTCCTAAAACCTTTTGGGCGACTTTGCCCACATTCGGAGTTTGGGGACTCAGAACGCCCCATTTGTCGCGCTGAACCCGTTGGTTATTCCAAAGCGGCATTGGAGAGAAAAAAGTGGCAAAAACCTTTTGGGCGACTTTGCCAAAATTCGGAGTTTGGGGACTCAGAACGCCCCATTTGTCTTGCTGAACCCGTTGGTTATTCCAAAGCAGCATTGGAGAGAAACAAATTGCAAAAACATTTTAGGCGACTTTGCCCAAATTCGGAGTTTGGGGACTCAGAACGCCCCATTCGTCGCGCTGAACCCGTTGGTTATTGCAAAGCGGCATTGGAGAAAATAAATTGCAAAAACCTTTTGGGCGACTTTGCCCAAATTCGGAGTTTGGGGACTCAGAAAGCCACATTTGTCGCGCTGAAACCGTTGGTTATTCCCAAGCGGCATTGGAGAGAAAAAAAGGCAAAAACCTTTTGGGCGACTTTGCCCAAATTCGGAGTTTGGGGACTCAGAACGCCCCATTTGTCGCGCTGAACCCGTTGGTTATTCAAAAGCAGCATTGGAGAGAAACAAATTCCAACAACCTTTTGGGCGACTTTGCCCAAATTCGGAGTTTGGGGACTCAGAACGCCCCATTCGTCGCGCTGAACCCGTTGGTTATTCCAAAGCGGCATTGGAGAGAAAAACATTGCAAAAACCTTTTGGGCGACTTTGCCCAAATTCGGAGTTTGGGGACTCAGAACGCCACATTTGTTGCGCTGAACCCGTTGGTTATTCCAAAGCGGCATTGGAGAGAAAAAGAAAATTGCAAAAACCTTTTCGGTGACTTTGCTCAAATTCGGAGTTTGGGGACTCAGAACGCCCCATTTGTCGCGCTGAACCCGTTGGTTATTCCAAAGCGGCATTGGAGAGAAAAAAGTGGCAACAACCTTTTGGGCGACTTTGCCAAAATTCAGAGTTTGGGGACTCAGAACGCCCCATTTGTCGCGCTGAACACGTTGGTTATTCCAAAGCAGCATTGGAGAGAAACAAATTGCAAAAACATTTTAGGCGACTTTGCCCAAATTCGGAGTTTGTGGACTCAGAACGCCATTCGTCGCGCTGAACACGTTGGCTATTTCCAAAGAGGCATTGGAGAGAAACAAATTGCAAAAACCTTTTCGACGAGTTCTCCCAAATTCGGAGTTTGGGGACTCAGAAAGCCACATTTGTCGCGCTGAAACCGTTGGTTATTCCGAAGCGGCATTGGAGAGAAAAAAATGGAAAAACCTTTTCCGCGACTTTGCCCAAATTCGGAGTTTGGGGACTCAGAACGCCACATTTGTCGCGCTGAAACCGTTGGTTATTCCCAAGCGGCATTGGAGAGAAAAAAATGGAAAAACCTTTTCCGCGACTTTGCCCAAATTCGGAGTTTGGGGACTCAGAACGCCCTATTTGTCGCGCTGAACCCGTTGGTTATTCCAAAGCGGCATTGGAGAGAAAAAAATTGCAAAAACCTTTTGGGCGACTTTGCCTAAATTCGGAGTTTGGGGACTCAGAACGCCCCATTCGTCACGCTGAACCCGTTGGTTATTCCAAAGCGGCATTGGAGAGAAAAACATTGCAAAAACCTTTTCCGCGACTTTGCCCAAATTCGGAGTTTGGGGAATCAGAAAGCCACATTTGTCGCGCTGAAACAGTTGGTTATTCCCAAGCGGCATTGGAGAGAAAAAAATGGAAAAACCTTTTCCGCGACTTTGCCCAAATTCGGAGTTTGGGGACTCAGAACGCCACATTTGTCGCGCTGAAACCGTTGGTTATTCCCAAGCGGCATTGGAGAGAAAAAAATGGAAAAACCTTTTCCGCGACTTTGCCCAAATTCGGAGTTTGGGGACTCAGAACGCCCTATTTGTCGCGCTGAACCCGTTGGTTATTCCAAAGCGGCATTGGAGAGAAAAAAATTGCAAAAACCTTTTGGGCGACTTTGCCTAAATTCGGAGTTTGGGGACTCAGAACGCCCCATTCGTCACGCTGAACCCGTTGGTTATTCCAAAGCGGCATTGGAGAGAAAAACATTGCAAAAACCTTTTGGGCGACTTTGCCCAAATTCGGAGTTTGGGGACTCAGAACGCCCCATTTGTCGCACTGAACCCGTTGGATATTCCAAAGCGGCATTGGAGAGAAAACAATTGCAAAAACCTTTTAGGCGACTTTGCCCAAATGCGGAGTTTGGGGACTCAGAACGCCACATTCGTCGCGCTGAACCCGTTGGTTATTCAAAAGCGGTATTGGAGATAAAAAACATTTCAAAAACCTTTTGGGAGACTTTGCCCAAATTCGGAGTTTGGGGACTCAGAACGCCACATTTGTCGCGCTGAACCCGTTGGTTATTCCAAAGTGGCATTGGAGAGAAAAAGAAAATTGCAAAAACCTTTTTGGGCGACTTTGCCCAAATTCGGAGTTTGGGGACTCAGAACGCCACATTTGTCGCGCTGAAACCGTTGGTTATTCCCAAGCGGCATTGGAGAGAGAAAAAAAAATGCAAAAACCATTTCGGTGACTTTGCTCAAATTCGGAGTTTGGGGACTCAGAACGCCCCATTTGTCGCGCTGAACCCATTGGTTATTCCAAAGCGGCATTGGAGAGAAAAAAGTGGCAACAACCTTTTGGGCGACTTTGCCAAAATTCAGAGTTTGGGGACTCAGAACGCCCCATTTGTCGCGCTGAACCCGTTGGTTATTCCGGAGCGGCATTCAAGAGAAAAATATTTCAAAAACCTTTTCCGCGACTTTGCCCAAATTCGGAGTTTGGGGACTCAGAACGCCACATTTGTTACGCTGAACCCGTTGGTTATTCCAAAGCGGCATTGGAGAGAAAAAAATTCCAAAAACCTTTTGGGCGACTTTGCCCAAATTCAGAGTTTGGGGACTCAGAACGCCCCATTCGTCGAGCTGAACCCGTTGGTTATTCCAAAGCGGCATTGGAGAAAAGAAAATTGCAAAAACCTTTTGGGCGACTTTGCCCAAATTCGGAGTTTGGGGACTCAGAAAGCCACATTTGTCGCGCTGAAACCGTTGGTTATTCCCAAGCGGCATTGGAGAGAAAAAAATGGAAAAACCTTTTCCGCGACTTTGCCCAAATTCGGAGTTTGGGGACTCAGAACGCCACATTTGTCGCGCTGAAACCGTTGGTTATTCCCAAGCGGCATTGGAGAGAAAAAAATGGAAAAACCTTTTCCGCGACTTTGCCCAAATTCGGAGTTTGGGGACTCAGAACGCCTTATTTGTCGCCCTGAACCCGTTGGTTATTCCAAAGCGGCATTGGAGAGAAAAAAATTGCAAAAACCTTTTGGGCGACTTTGCCTAAATTCGGAGTTTGGGGACTCAGAACGCCCCATTCGTCACGCTGAACCCGTTGGTTATTCCAAAGCGGCATTGGAGAGAAAAACATTGCAAAAACCTTTTGGGCGACTTTGCCCAAATTCGGAGTTTGGGGACTCAGAACGCCACATTTGTTACGCTGAAACCGTTGGGTATTCCAAAGCGGCATTGGAGAGAAAAAAATGGAAAAACCATTTCCGCGACTTTGCCCAAATTCGGAGTTTGGGGACTCAGAACGCCCCATTTGTCGCGCTGAACCCGTTGGTTATTCCGGAGCGGCATTGAAGAGAAAAATATTGCAAAAACCTTTTGGGCGACTTTGCCCAAATTCGGAGTTTGGGGACTCAGAACGCCCCATTTGTCGCGCTGAACCCGTTGGTTATTCCGGAGCGGCATTGAAGAGAAAAATATTGCAAAAACCTTTTTGGGCGACTTTGCCCAAATTCGGAGTTTGGGGACTCAGAACGCCATTCGTCGCGCTGAACACGTTGGCTATTTCCAAAGAGGCATTGGAGAGAAACAAATTGCAAAAACCTTTTCGACGAGTTCTCCCAAATTCGCAGTTTGGGAGCTCAGAACGCCCCATTTGTCGCGCTGAACCCGTTGGTTATTCCAAAGCGGCATTGGAGAGAAACAAATTGAAAAAACCTTTTGGGCGACTTTGCCCAAATTCGGAGTTTGGGGACTCAGAACGCCACATTTGTCGTGCTGAAACCGTTGGTTATTCCCAAGCGGCATTGGAGAGAAAAAAAGGCAAAAACCTTTTGGGCGACTTTGCCCAAATTCGGAGTTTGGGGACTCAGAACGCCCCATTTGTCGCGCTGAACCCGTTGGTTATTCAAAAGCAGCATTGGAGAGAAACAAATTCCAACAACCTTTTGGGCGACTTTGCCCAAATTCGGAGTTTGGGGACTCAGAACGCCCCATTCGTCGCGCTGAACCCGTTGGTTATTCCAAAGCGGCATTGGAGAGAAAAACATTGCAAAAACCTTTTGGGCGACTTTGCCCAAATTCGGAGTTTGGGGACTCAGAACGCCACATTTGTTGCGCTGAACCCGTTGGTTATTCCAAAGCGGCATTGGAGAGAAAAAGAAAATTGCAAAAACCTTTTCGGTGACTTTGCTCAAATTCGGAGTTTGGGGACTCAGAACGCCCCATTTGTCGCGCTGAACCCGTTGGTTATTCCAAAGCGGCATTGGAGAGAAAAAAGTGGCAACAACCTTTTGGGCGACTTTGCCAAAATTCAGAGTTTGGGGACTCAGAACGCCCCATTTGTCGCGCTGAACACGTTGGTTATTCCAAAGCAGCATTGGAGAGAAACAAATTGCAAAAACATTTTAGGCGACTTTGCCCAAATTCGGAGTTTGTGGACTCAGAACGCCATTCGTCGCGCTGAACACGTTGGCTATTTCCAAAGAGGCATTGGAGAGAAACAAATTGCAAAAACCTTTTCGACGAGTTCTCCCAAATTCGCAGTTTGGGGGCTCAGAACGCCCCATTTGTCGCGCTGAACCCGTTGGTTATTCCAAAGCGGCATTGGAGAGAAACAAATTGAAAAAACCTTTTGGGCGACTTTGCCCAAATTCGGAGTTTGGGGACTCAGAACGCCACATTTGTCGTGCTGAAACCGTTGGTTATTCCCAAGCGGCATTGGAGAGAAAAAAAGGCAAAAACCTTTTGGGCGACTTTGCCCAAATTCGGAGTTTGGGGACTCAGAACGCCCCATTTGTCGCGCTGAACCCGTTGGTTATTCCAAAGCGGCATTGGAGAGAAAAAGAAAATTGCAAAAACCTTTTCGGTGACTTTGCTCAAATTCGGAGTTTGGGGACTCAGAACGCCCCATTTGTCGCGCTGAACCCGTTGGTTATTCCAAAGCAGCATTGGAGAGAAACAAATTGCAAAAACATTTTAGGCGACTTTGCCCAAATTCGGAGTTTGTGGACTCAGAACGCCATTCGTCGCGCTGAACACGTTGGCTATTTCCAAAGAGGCATTGGAGAGAAACAAATTGCAAAAACCTTTTCGACGAGTTCTCCCAAATTCGCAGTTTGGGGGCTCAGAACGCCCCATTTGTCGCGCTGAACCCGTTGGTTATTCCAAAGCGGCATTGGAGAGAAACAAATTGAAAAAACCTTTTGGGCGACTTTGCCCAAATTCGGAGTTTGGGGACTCAGAACGCCACATTTGTCGTGCTGAAACCGTTGGTTATTCCCAAGCGGCATTGGAGAGAAAAAAAGGCAAAAACCTTTTCGGCGACTTTGCCCAAATTCGGAGTTTGGGGACTCAGAACGCCCCATTTGTCGCGCTGAACCCGTTGGTTATTCAAAAGCAGCATTGGAGAGAAACAAATTCCAAAAACCTTTTGGGCGACTTTGCCCAAATTCGGAGTTTGGGGACTCAGAACGCCCCATTTGTCGCGCTGAACCCGTTGGTTATTCCAAAGCGGCATTGGAGAGAAAAACATTGTAAAAACCTTTTGGGCGACTTTGCCCAAATTCGGATATTGGGGACTCAGAACGCCCCATTTGTCACGCTGAACCCGTTGGTTATTCCAAAGCGGCATTGGAGAGAAAAAAATGGCAAAAACCTTTTCGGTGACTTTGCCCAAATTCGGAGTTTGGGGACTCAGAACGCCCTATTTGTCGCGCTGAACCCGTTGGTTATTCCAAAGCGGCATTGGAGAGAAAAAAATTGCAATAACCTTTTGGGCGACTTTGCCTAAATTCGGAGTTTGGGGACTCAGAACGCCCCATTCGTCGCGCTGAACCCGTTGGTTATTCCAAAGCGGCATTGGAGAGAAAAACATTGCAAAAACCTTTTGGGCGACTTTGCCCAAATTCGGAGTTTGGGGACTCAGAACGCCACATTTGTTACGCTGAAACCGTTGGTTATTCCCAAGCGGCATTGGAGAGAAAAACAATGGAAAAACCTTTTCCGCGACTTTGCCCAAATTCGGAGTTTGGGGACTCAGAACGCCACATTTGTCGCGCTGAACCCGTCGGTTATTCCAAAGCGGCATTGGAGAGAAAAAGAAAATTGCAAAAACCTTTTTGGGCGACTTTGCCCAAATTCGGAGTTTGGGGACTCAGAACGCCACATTTGTTACGCTGAAACCGTTGGTTATTCCCAAGCGGCATTGGAGAGAAAAACAATGGAAAAACCTTTTCCGCGACTTTGCTCAAATTCGGAGTTTGGGGACTCAGAACGCCACATTTGTTGCGCTGAACCCGTTGGTTATTCCAAAGCGGCATTGGAGAGAAAAAGAAAATTGCAAAAACCTTTTAGGTGACTTTGCTCAAATTCGGAGTTTGGGGACTCAGAACGCCCCATTTGTCGCGCTGAACCCGTTGGTTATTCCAAAGCGGCATTGGAGAGAAAAAAGTGGCAACAACCTTTTGGGCGACTTTGCCAAAATTCAGAGTTTGGGGACTCTGAACGCCCCATTTGTCGCGCTGAACACGTTGGTTATTCCAAAGCAGCATTGGAGAGAAACAAATTGCAAAAACATTTTAGGCGACTTTGCCCAAATTCGGAGTTTGTGGACTCAGAACGCCATTCGTCGCGCTGAACACGTTGGCTATTTCCAAAGAGGCATTGGAGAGAAACAAATTGCAAAAACCTTTTCGACGAGTTCTCCCAAATTCGCAGTTTGGGGGCTCAGAACGCCCCATTCGTCGCGTTGAACCCGTTGGTTATTCCAAAGCAGCATTGGAGAGAATCAAATTCCTAAAACCTTTTGGGCGACTTTGCCCAAATTCGGAGTTTGGGGACTCAGAACGCCCCATTTGTCGCGCTGAACCCGTTGGTTATTCCAAAGCGGCATTGGAGAGAAAAAGTGGCAAAAACCTTTTGGGCGACTTTGCCAAAATTCGGAGTTTGGGGACTCAGAACGCCCCATTTGTCTTGCTGAACCCGTTGGTTATTCCAAGGCAGCATTGGAGAGAAACAAATTGCAAAAACATTTTAGGCGACTTTGCCCAAATTCGGAGTTTGGGGACTCAGAACGCCCCATTCGTCGCGCTGAACCCGTTGGTTATTGCAAAGCGGCATTGGAGAGAAAAACATTGCAAAAACGTTTTAGGCGACTATGCCCAAATTCGGAGTTTGGGGACTCAGAACGCCCCATTTGTCGCGCTGAACCCGTTGGTTATTCCAAAGCGGCATTGGAGAGAAACAAATTCCTAAAACCTTTTGGCCGACTTTGCCCAAATTCGGAGTTTGGGGACTCAGAACGCCCCATTTGTCGCAATGAACCCGTTGGATATTCCAAAGCGGCATTGGAGAAAAGAAAATTGCAAAAACCTTTTGGGCGACTTTGCCCAAATTCGGAGTTTGGGGACTCAGAAAGCCACATTTGTCGCGCTGAAACCGTTGGTTATTCCCAAGCGGCATTGGAGAGAAAAAAATGGAAAAACCTTTTCCGCGACTTTGCCCAAATTCGGAGTTTGGGGACTCAGAACGCCACATTTGTCGCGCTGAAACCGTTGGTTATTCCCAAGCGGCATTGGAGAGAAAAAAATGGAAAAACCTTTTCCGCGACTTTGCCCAAATTCGGAGTTTGGGGACTCAGAACGCCCTATTTGTCGCGCTGAACCCGTTGGTTATTCCAAAGCGGCATTGGAGAGAAAAAAATTGCAAAAACCTTTTGGGCGACTTTGCCTAAATTCGGAGTTTGGGGACTCAGAACGCCCAATTCGTCACGCTGAACCCGTTGGTTATTCCAAAGCGGCATTGGAGAGAAAAACATTGCAAAAACCTTTTGGGCGACTTTGCCCAAATTCGGAGTTTGGGGACTCAGAACGCCACATTTGTCACGCTGAAACCGTTGGGTATTCCAAAGCGGCATTGGAGAGAAAAAAATGGAAAAACCATTTCCGCGACTTTGCCCAAATTCGGAGTTTGGGGACTCAGAACGCCCCATTTGTCGCGCTGAACCCGTTGGTTATTCCGGAGCGGCATTGAAGAGAAAAATATTGCAAAAACCTTTTGGGCGACTTTGCCCAAATTCGGAGTTTGGGGACTCAGAACGCCCCATTTGTCGCGCTGATCCCGTTGGTTATTCCGGAGCGGCATTGAAGAGAAAAATATTGCAAAAACCTTTTCCGCGACTTTGCCCAAATTCGGAGTTTGGGGACTCAGAACGCCACATTTGTCGCGCTGAAACCGTTGGTTATTCCCAAGCGGCATTGGAGAGAAAAAAATGGAAAAACCTTTTCCGCGACTTTGCCCAAATTCGGAGTTTGGGGACTCAGAACGCCCCATTTGTCGCGCTGAACCCGTTGGTTATTCCAGAGCGGCATTGGAGAGAAAAATATTGCAAAAACCTTTTGGGCGACTTTGCCCAAATTCGGAGTTTGGGGACTCAGAACGCCCCATTTGTCGCGCTGAACCCGTTGGTTATTCCAAAGCGGCATTGGAGAGAAAACAATTGCAAAAACCTTTTGGGCGACTTTGCCCAAATTCGGAGTTTGGGGACTCAGAACGCCACATTCGTCGCGCTGAACCCGTTGGTTATTCAAAAGCGGCATTGGAGATAAAAAACATTTCAAAAACCTTTTGGGAGACTTTGCCCAAATTCGGAGTTTGGGGACTCAGAACGCCACATTTGTCGCGCTGAACCCGTTGGTTATTCCAAAGCGGCATTGGAGAGAAAAAGAAAATTGCAAAAACCTTTTTGGGCGACTTTGCCCAAATTCGGAGTTTGGGGACTCAGAACGCCACATTTGTCGGGCTGAAACCGTTGGTTATTGCCAAGCGGCATTGGAGAGAGAAAAAAAAATGCAAAAACCTTTTCGGTGACTTTGCTCAAATTCGGAGTTTGGGGACTCAGAACGCCCCATTTGTCGCGCTGAACCCGTTGGTTATTCCAAAGCGGCATTGGAGAGAAAAAAGTGGCAACAACCTTTTGGGCGACTTTGCCAAAATTCAGAGTTTGGGGACTCAGAACGCCCCGTTTGTCGCGCTGAACCCGTTGGTTATTCCAGAGCGGCATTGGAGAGAAAAATATTGCAAAAACCTTTTGGGCGACTTTGCCCAAATTCGGAGTTTGGGGACTCAGAACGCCCCATTTGTCGCGCTGAACCCGTTGGTTATTCCGGAGCGGCATTGAAGAGAAAAATATTGCAAAAACCTTTTCCGCGACTTTGCCCAAATTCGGAGTTTGGGGACTCAGAACGCCACATTTGTCGCGCTGAAACCGTTGGTTATTCCCAAGCGGCATTGGAGAGAAAAAAATGGAAAAACCTTTTCCGCGACTTTGCCCAAATTCGGAGTTTGGGGACTCAGAACGCCACATTTGTTACGCTGAACCCGTTGGTTATTCCAAAGCGGCATTGGAGAGAAAAAAATTGCAAAAACCTTTTGGGCGACTTTGCCCAAATTCAGAGTTTGGGGACTCAGAACGCCCCATTCGTCGAGCTGAACCCGTTGGTTATTCCAAAGCGGCATTGGAGAAAAGAAAATTGCAAAAACCTTTTGGGCGACTTTGCCCAAATTCGGAGTTTGGGGACTCAGAAAGCCACATTTGTCGCGCTGAAACCGTTGGTTATTCCCAAGCGGCATTGGAGAGAAAAAAATGGAAAAACCTTTTCCGCGACTTTGCCCAAATTCGGAGTTTGGGGACTCAGAACGCCACATTTGTCGCGCTGAAACCGTTGGTTATTCCCAAGCGGCATTGGAGAGAAAAAAATGGAAAAACCTTTTCCGCGACTTTGCCCAAATTCGGAGTTTGGGGACTCAGAACGCCCTATTTGTCGCGCTGAACCCGTTGGTTATTCCAAAGCGGCATTGGAGAGAAAAACATTGCAAAAACCTTTTGGGCGACTTTGCCCAAATTCGGAGTTTGGGGACTCAGAACGCCCCATTTGTCGCGCTGAACCCGTTGGTTATTCCAGAGCGGCATTGGAGAGAAAAATATTGCAAAAACCTTTTGGGCGACTTTGCCCAAATTCGGAGTTTGGGGACTCAGAACGCCCCATTTGTCGCGCTGAACCCGTTGGTTATTCCGGAGCGGCATTGAAGAGAAAAATATTGCAAAAACATTTTAGGCGACTTTGCCCAAATTCGGAGTTTGGGGACTCAGAACGCCCCATTCGTCGCGCTGAACCCGTTGGTTATTCCAAAGCAGCATGGGAGAGAAACAAATTGCAAAAACCTTTTGGGCGACTTTGCCCAATTACGGAGTTTGTGGACTCAGAACGCCATTCGTCGCGCTGAAAACGTTGGCTATTTCCAAAGAGGCATTGGAGAGAAACAAATTGCAAAAACCTTTTCGACGAGTTCTCCCAAATTCGCAGTTTGGGGGCTCAGAACGCCCCATTCGTCGCGTTGAACCCGTTGGTTATTCCAAAGCAGCATTGGAGAGAATCAAATTCCTAAAACCTTTTGGGCGACTTTGCCCAAATTCGGAGTTTGGGGACTCAGAACGCCCCATTTGTCGCGCTGAACCCGTTGGTTATTCCAAAGCGGCATTGGAGAGAAAAAAGTGGCAAAAACCTTTTGGGCGACTTTGCCAAAATTCGGAGTTTAGGGACTCAGAACGCCCGATTTGTCTTGCTGAACCCGTTGGTTATTCCAAAGCAGCATTGGAGAGAAACAAATTGCAAAAACATTTTAGGCGACTTTGCCCAAATTCGGAGTTTGGGGACTCAGAACGCCCCATTCGTCGCGCTGAACCCGTTGGTTATTGCAAAGCGGCATTGGAGAGAAAAACATTGCAAAAATCTTTTAGGCGACTATGCCCAAATTCGGAGTTTGGAAACTCAGAACGCCCCATTTGTCGCACTGAACCCGTTGGTTATTCCAAAGCGGCATTGGAGAGAAACAAATTCCTAAAACCTTTTGGCCGACTTTGCCCAAATTCGGAGTTTGGGGACTCAGAACGCCCCATTTGTCGCACTGAACCCGTTGGATATTCCAAAGCGGCATTGGAGAGAAAACAATTGCAAAAACCTTTTAGGCGACTTTGCCCAAATGCGGAGTTTGGGGACTCAGAACGCCACATTTGTCGCCTTGAAACCGTTGGTTATTCCCAAGCGGCATTGGAGAGAGAAAAAAAAATGCAAAAACCTTTTCGGTGACTTTGCTCAAATTCGGAGTTTGGGGACTCAGAACGCCCCATTTGTCGCGCTGAACCCGTTGGTTATTCCAAAGCGGCATTGGAGAGAAAAAAGTGGCAACAACCTTTTGGGCGACTTTGCAAAAATTCAGAGTTTGGGGACTCAGAACGCCCCATTTGTCGCGCTGAACACGTTGGTTATTCCAAAGCAGCATTGGAGAGAAACAAATTGCAAAAACATTTTAGGCGACTTTGCCCAAATTCGGAGTTTGTGGACTCAGAACGCCATTCGTCGCGCTGAACACGTTGGCTATTTCCAAAGAGGCATTGGAGAGAAACAAATTGCAAAAACCTTTTCGACGAGTTCTCCCAAATTCGCAGTTTGGGGGCTCAGAACGCCCCATTCGTCGCGTTGAACCCGTTGGTTATTCCAAAGCAGCATTGGAGAGAATCAAATTCATAAAACCTTTTGGGCGACTTTGCCCAAATTCGGAGTTTGGGGACTCAGAACGCCCCATTTGTCGCGCTGAACCCGTTGGTTATTCCAAAGCGGCATTGGAGAGAAAAAAGTGGCAAAAACCTTTTGGGCGACTTTGCCAAAATTCGGAGTTTGGGGACTCAGAACGCCCAATTCGTCACGCTGAACCCGTTGGTTATTCCAAAGCGGCATTGGAGAGAAAAACATTGCAAAAACCTTTTGGGCGACTTTGCCCAAATTCGGAGTTTGGGGACTCAGAACGCCACATTTGTCACGCTGAAACCGTTGGGTATTCCAAAGCGGCATTGGAGAGAAAAAAATGGAAAAACCATTTCCGCGACTTTGCCCAAATTCGGAGTTTGGGGACTCAGAACGCCCCATTTGTCGCGCTGAACCCGTTGGTTATTCCGGAGCGGCATTGAAGAGAAAAATATTGCAAAAACCTTTTGGGCGACTTTGCCCAAATTCGGAGTTTGGGGACTCAGAACGCCCCATTTGTCGCGCTGATCCCGTTGGTTATTCCGGAGCGGCATTGAAGAGAAAAATATTGCAAAAACCTTTTCCGCGACTTTGCCCAAATTCGGAGTTTGGGGACTCAGAACGCCACATTTGTCGCGCTGAAACCGTTGGTTATTCCCAAGCGGCATTGGAGAGAAAAAAATGGAAAAACCTTTTCCGCGACTTTGCCCAAATTCGGAGTTTGGGGACTCAGAACGCCCCATTTGTCGCGCTGAACCCGTTGGTTATTCCAGAGCGGCATTGGAGAGAAAAATATTGCAAAAACCTTTTGGGCGACTTTGCCCAAATTCGGAGTTTGGGGACTCAGAACGCCCCATTTGTCGCGCTGAACCCGTTGGTTATTCCAAAGCGGCATTGGAGAGAAAACAATTGCAAAAACCTTTTGGGCGACTTTGCCCAAATTCGGAGTTTGGGGACTCAGAACGCCACATTCGTCGCGCTGAACCCGTTGGTTATTCAAAAGCGGCATTGGAGATAAAAAACATTTCAAAAACCTTTTGGGAGACTTTGCCCAAATTCGGAGTTTGGGGACTCAGAACGCCACATTTGTCGCGCTGAACCCGTTGGTTATTCCAAAGCGGCATTGGAGAGAAAAAGAAAATTGCAAAAACCTTTTTGGGCGACTTTGCCCAAATTCGGAGTTTGGGGACTCAGAACGCCACATTTGTCGGGCTGAAACCGTTGGTTATTGCCAAGCGGCATTGGAGAGAGAAAAAAAAATGCAAAAACCTTTTCGGTGACTTTGCTCAAATTCGGAGTTTGGGGACTCAGAACGCCCCATTTGTCGCGCTGAACCCGTTGGTTATTCCAAAGCGGCATTGGAGAGAAAAAAGTGGCAACAACCTTTTGGGCGACTTTGCCAAAATTCAGAGTTTGGGGACTCAGAACGCCCCGTTTGTCGCGCTGAACCCGTTGGTTATTCCAGAGCGGCATTGGAGAGAAAAATATTGCAAAAACCTTTTGGGCGACTTTGCCCAAATTCGGAGTTTGGGGACTCAGAACGCCCCATTTGTCGCGCTGAACCCGTTGGTTATTCCGGAGCGGCATTGAAGAGAAAAATATTGCAAAAACCTTTTCCGCGACTTTGCCCAAATTCGGAGTTTGGGGACTCAGAACGCCACATTTGTCGCGCTGAAACCGTTGGTTATTCCCAAGCGGCATTGGAGAGAAAAAAATGGAAAAACCTTTTCCGCGACTTTGCCCAAATTCGGAGTTTGGGGACTCAGAACGCCACATTTGTTACGCTGAACCCGTTGGTTATTCCAAAGCGGCATTGGAGAGAAAAAAATTGCAAAAACCTTTTGGGCGACTTTGCCCAAATTCAGAGTTTGGGGACTCAGAACGCCCCATTCGTCGAGCTGAACCCGTTGGTTATTCCAAAGCGGCATTGGAGAAAAGAAAATTGCAAAAACCTTTTGGGCGACTTTGCCCAAATTCGGAGTTTGGGGACTCAGAAAGCCACATTTGTCGCGCTGAAACCGTTGGTTATTCCCAAGCGGCATTGGAGAGAAAAAAATGGAAAAACCTTTTCCGCGACTTTGCCCAAATTCGGAGTTTGGGGACTCAGAACGCCACATTTGTCGCGCTGAAACCGTTGGTTATTCCCAAGCGGCATTGGAGAGAAAAAAATGGAAAAACCTTTTCCGCGACTTTGCCCAAATTCGGAGTTTGGGGACTCAGAACGCCCTATTTTTTCGCGCTGAACCCGTTGGTTATTCCAAAGCGGCATTGGAGAGAAAAACATTGCAAAAACCTTTTGGGCGACTTTGCCCAAATTCGGAGTTTGGGGACTCAGAACGCCCCATTTGTCGCGCTGAACCCGTTGGTTATTCCAGAGCGGCATTGGAGAGAAAAATATTGCAAAAACCTTTTGGGCGACTTTGCCCAAATTCGGAGTTTGGGGACTCAGAACGCCCCATTTGTCGCGCTGAACCCGTTGGTTATTCCGGAGCGGCATTGAAGAGAAAAATATTGCAAAAACATTTTAGGCGACTTTGCCCAAATTCGGAGTTTGGGGACTCAGAACGCCCCATTCGTCGCGCTGAACCCGTTGGTTATTCCAAAGCAGCATGGGAGAGAAACAAATTGCAAAAACCTTTTGGGCGACTTTGCCCAATTACGGAGTTTGTGGACTCAGAACGCCATTCGTCGCGCTGAAAACGTTGGCTATTTCCAAAGAGGCATTGGAGAGAAACAAATTGCAAAAACCTTTTCGACGAGTTCTCCCAAATTCGCAGTTTGGGGGCTCAGAACGCCCCATTCGTCGCGTTGAACCCGTTGGTTATTCCAAAGCAGCATTGGAGAGAATCAAATTCCTAAAACCTTTTGGGCGACTTTGCCCAAATTCGGAGTTTGGGGACTCAGAACGCCCCATTTGTCGCGCTGAACCCGTTGGTTATTCCAAAGCGGCATTGGAGAGAAAAAAGTGGCAAAAACCTTTTGGGCGACTTTGCCAAAATTCGGAGTTTAGGGACTCAGAACGCCCGATTTGTCTTGCTGAACCCGTTGGTTATTCCAAAGCAGCATTGGAGAGAAACAAATTGCAAAAACATTTTAGGCGACTTTGCCCAAATTCGGAGTTTGGGGACTCAGAACGCCCCATTCGTCGCGCTGAACCCGTTGGTTATTGCAAAGCGGCATTGGAGAGAAAAACATTGCAAAAATCTTTTAGGCGACTATGCCCAAATTCGGAGTTTGGAAACTCAGAACGCCCCATTTGTCGCACTGAACCCGTTGGTTATTCCAAAGCGGCATTGGAGAGAAACAAATTCCTAAAACCTTTTGGCCGACTTTGCCCAAATTCGGAGTTTGGGGACTCAGAACGCCCCATTTGTCGCACTGAACCCGTTGGATATTCCAAAGCGGCATTGGAGAGAAAACAATTGCAAAAACCTTTTAGGCGACTTTGCCCAAATGCGGAGTTTGGGGACTCAGAACGCCACATTTGTCGCCTTGAAACCGTTGGTTATTCCCAAGCGGCATTGGAGAGAGAAAAAAAAATGCAAAAACCTTTTCGGTGACTTTGCTCAAATTCGGAGTTTGGGGACTCAGAACGCCCCATTTGTCGCGCTGAACCCGTTGGTTATTCCAAAGCGGCATTGGAGAGAAAAAAGTGGCAACAACCTTTTGGGCGACTTTGCAAAAATTCAGAGTTTGGGGACTCAGAACGCCCCATTTGTCGCGCTGAACACGTTGGTTATTCCAAAGCAGCATTGGAGAGAAACAAATTGCAAAAACATTTTAGGCGACTTTGCCCAAATTCGGAGTTTGTGGACTCAGAACGCCATTCGTCGCGCTGAACACGTTGGCTATTTCCAAAGAGGCATTGGAGAGAAACAAATTGCAAAAACCTTTTCGACGAGTTCTCCCAAATTCGCAGTTTGGGGGCTCAGAACGCCCCATTCGTCGCGTTGAACCCGTTGGTTATTCCAAAGCAGCATTGGAGAGAATCAAATTCATAAAACCTTTTGGGCGACTTTGCCCAAATTCGGAGTTTGGGGACTCAGAACGCCCCATTTGTCGCGCTGAACCCGTTGGTTATTCCAAAGCGGCATTGGAGAGAAAAAAGTGGCAAAAACCTTTTGGGCGACTTTGCCAAAATTCGGAGTTTGGGGACTCAGAACGCCCCATTTGTCTTGCTGAACCCGTTGGTTATTCCAAAGCAGCATTGGAGAGAAACAAATTGCAAAAACATTTTAGGCGACTTTGCCCAAATTCGGAGTTTGGGGACTCAGAACGCCCCATTTGTCGCGCTGAACCCGTTGGTTATTCCAAAGCAGCATTGGAGAGAAACAAATTGCAAAAACCTTTTTAGGCGACTTTGCCCAAATTCGGAGTTTGGGGACTCAGAACGCCCCATTTGTCGCGCTGAACCCGTTGGTTATTCCGGAGCGGCATTGAAGAGAAAAATATTGCAAAAACATTTTAGGCGACTTTGCCCAAATTCGGAGTTTGGGGACTCAGAACGCCCCATTCGTCGCGCTGAACCCGTTGGTTATTCCAAAGCAGCATGGGAGAGAAACAAATTCCAAAAACCTTTTGGGCGACTTTGCCCAATTACGGAGTTTGGGGACTCAGAACGCCATTCGTCGCGCTGAAAACGTTGGCTATTTCCAAAGAGGCATTGGAGAGAAACAAATTGCAAAAACCTTTTCGACGAGTTCTCCCAAATTCGCAGTTTGGGGGCTCAGAACGCCCCATTCGTCGCGTTGAACCCGTTGGTTATTCCAAAGCAGCATTGGAGAGAATCAAATTCCTAAAACCTTTTGGGCGACTTTGCCCAAATTCGGAGTTTGGGGACTCAGAACGCCCCATTTGTCGCGCTGAACCCGTTGGTTATTCCAAAGCGGCATTGGAGAGAAAAAAGTGGCAAAAACCTTTTGGGCGACTTTGCCAAAATTCGGAGTTTAGGGACTCAGAACGCCCGATTTGTCTTGCTGAACCCGTTGGTTATTCCAAAGCAGCATTGGAGAGAAACAAATTGCAAAAACATTTTAGGCGACTTTGCCCAAATTCGGAGTTTGGGGACTCAGAACGCCCCATTCGTCGCGCTGAACCCGTTGGTTATTGCAAAGCGGCATTGGAGAGAAAAACATTGCAAAAATCTTTTAGGCGACTATGCCCAAATTCGGAGTTTGGAAACTCAGAACGCCCCATTTGTCGCACTGAACCCGTTGGTTATTCCAAAGCGGCATTGGAGAGAAACAAATTCCTAAAACCTTTTGGCCGACTTTGCCCAAATTCGGAGTTTGGGGACTCAGAACGCCCCATTTGTCGCACTGAACCCGTTGGATATTCCAAAGCGGCATTGGAGAGAAAACAATTGCAAAAACCTTTTAGGCGACTTTGCCCAAATGCGGAGTTTGGGGACTCAGAACGCCACATTTGTCGCCTTGAAACCGTTGGTTATTCCCAAGCGGCATTGGAGAGAGAAAAAAAAATGCAAAAACCTTTTCGGTGACTTTGCTCAAATTCGGAGTTTGGGGACTCAGAACGCCCCATTTGTCGCGCTGAACCCGTTGGTTATTCCAAAGCGGCATTGGAGAGAAAAAAGTGGCAACAACCTTTTGGGCGACTTTGCAAAAATTCAGAGTTTGGGGACTCAGAACGCCCCATTTGTCGCGCTGAACACGTTGGTTATTCCAAAGCAGCATTGGAGAGAAACAAATTGCAAAAACATTTTAGGCGACTTTGCCCAAATTCGGAGTTTGTGGACTCAGAACGCCATTCGTCGCGCTGAACACGTTGGCTATTTCCAAAGAGGCATTGGAGAGAAACAAATTGCAAAAACCTTTTCGACGAGTTCTCCCAAATTCGCAGTTTGGGGGCTCAGAACGCCCCATTCGTCGCGTTGAACCCGTTGGTTATTCCAAAGCAGCATTGGAGAGAATCAAATTCATAAAACCTTTTGGGCGACTTTGCCCAAATTCGGAGTTTGGGGACTCAGAACGCCCCATTTGTCGCGCTGAACCCGTTGGTTATTCCAAAGCGGCATTGGAGAGAAAAAAGTGGCAAAAACCTTTTGGGCGACTTTGCCAAAATTCGGAGTTTGGGGACTCAGAACGCCCCATTTGTCTTGCTGAACCCGTTGGTTATTCCAAAGCAGCATTGGAGAGAAACAAATTGCAAAAACATTTTAGGCGACTTTGCCCAAATTCGGAGTTTGGGGACTCAGAACGCCCCATTTGTCGCGCTGAACCCGTTGGTTATTCCAAAGCAGCATTGGAGAGAAACAAATTGCAAAAACCTTTTTAGGCGACTTTGCCCAAATTCGGAGTTTGGGGACTCAGAACGCCACATTCGTCCCGCTGAACCCGTTGGTTATTGCAAAGCGGCATTGGAGAGAAAAACATTGCAAAAATCTTTTAGGCGACTATGCCCAAATTCGGAGTTTGGAAACTCAGAACGCCCCATTTGTCGCACTGAACCCGTTGGTTATTCCAAAGCGGCATTGGAGAGAAACAAATTCCTAAAACCTTTTGGCCGACTTTGCCCAAATTCGGAGTTTGGGGACTCAGAACGCCCCATTTGTCGCACTGAACCCGTTGGATATTCCAAAGCGGCATTGGAGAGAAAACAATTGCAAAAACCTTTTAGGCGACTTTGCCCAAATGCGGAGTTTGGGGACTCAGAACGCCACATTTGTCGCCTTGAAACCGTTGGTTATTCCCAAGCGGCATTGGAGAGAGAAAAAAAAATGCAAAAACCTTTTCGGTGACTTTGCTCAAATTCGGAGTTTGGGGACTCAGAACGCCCCATTTGTCGCGCTGAACCCGTTGGTTATTCCAAAGCGGCATTGGAGAGAAAAAAGTGGCAACAACCTTTTGGGCGACTTTGCAAAAATTCAGAGTTTGGGGACTCAGAACGCCCCATTTGTCGCGCTGAACACGTTGGTTATTCCAAAGCAGCATTGGAGAGAAACAAATTGCAAAAACATTTTAGGCGACTTTGCCCAAATTCGGAGTTTGTGGACTCAGAACGCCATTCGTCGCGCTGAACACGTTGGCTATTTCCAAAGAGGCATTGGAGAGAAACAAATTGCAAAAACCTTTTCGACGAGTTCTCCCAAATTCGCAGTTTGGGGGCTCAGAACGCCCCATTCGTCGCGTTGAACCCGTTGGTTATTCCAAAGCAGCATTGGAGAGAATCAAATTCATAAAACCTTTTGGGCGACTTTGCCCAAATTCGGAGTTTGCGGACTCAGAACGCCCCATTTGTCGCGCTGAACCCGTTGGTTATTCCAAAGCGGCATTGGAGAGGAAAAAGTGGCAAAAACCTTTTGGGCGACTTTGCCAAAATTCGGAGTTTGGGGACTCAGAACGCCACATTTGTCGCGCTGAAACCGTTGGTTATTCCCAAGCGGCATTGGAGAGAAAAAAATGGAAAAACCTTTTCCGCGACTTTGCCCAAATTCGGAGTTTGGGGACTCAGAACGCCACATTTGTTACGCTGAACCCGTTGGTTATTCCAAAGCGGCATTGGAGAGAAAAAAATTGCAAAAACCTTTTGGGCGACTTTGCCCAAATTCAGAGTTTGGGGACTCAGAACGCCCCATTCGTCGAGCTGAACCCGTTGGTTATTCCAAAGCGGCATTGGAGAAAAGAAAATTGCAAAAACCTTTTGGGCGACTTTGCCCAAATTCGGAGTTTGGGGACTCAGAAAGCCACATTTGTCGCGCTGAAACCGTTGGTTATTCCCAAGCGGCATTGGAGAGAAAAAAATGGAAAAACCTTTTCCGCGACTTTGCCCAAATTCGGAGTTTGGGGACTCAGAACGCCACATTTGTCGCGCTGAAACCGTTGGTTATTCCCAAGCGGCATTGGAGAGAAAAAAATGGAAAAACCTTTTCCGCGACTTTGCCCAAATTCGGAGTTTGGGGACTCAGAACGCCCTATTTGTCGCGCTGAACCCGTTGGTTATTCCAAAGCGGCATTGGAGAGAAAAACATTGCAAAAACCTTTTGGGCGACTTTGCCCAAATTCGGAGTTTGGGGACTCAGAACGCCCCATTTGTCGCGCTGAACCCGTTGGTTATTCCAGAGCGGCATTGGAGAGAAAAATATTGCAAAAACCTTTTGGGCGACTTTGCCCAAATTCGGAGTTTGGGGACTCAGAACGCCCCATTTGTCGCGCTGAACCCGTTGGTTATTCCGGAGCGGCATTGAAGAGAAAAATATTGCAAAAACATTTTAGGCGACTTTGCCCAAATTCGGAGTTTGGGGACTCAGAACGCCCCATTCGTCGCGCTGAACCCGTTGGTTATTCCAAAGCAGCATGGGAGAGAAACAAATTGCAAAAACCTTTTGGGCGACTTTGCCCAATTACGGAGTTTGTGGACTCAGAACGCCATTCGTCGCGCTGAAAACGTTGGCTATTTCCAAAGAGGCATTGGAGAGAAACAAATTGCAAAAACCTTTTCGACGAGTTCTCCCAAATTCGCAGTTTGGGGGCTCAGAACGCCCCATTCGTCGCGTTGAACCCGTTGGTTATTCCAAAGCAGCATTGGAGAGAATCAAATTCCTAAAACCTTTTGGGCGACTTTGCCCAAATTCGGAGTTTGGGGACTCAGAACGCCCCATTTGTCGCGCTGAACCCGTTGGTTATTCCAAAGCGGCATTGGAGAGAAAAAAGTGGCAAAAACCTTTTGGGCGACTTTGCCAAAATTCGGAGTTTAGGGACTCAGAACGCCCGATTTGTCTTGCTGAACCCGTTGGTTATTCCAAAGCAGCATTGGAGAGAAACAAATTGCAAAAACATTTTAGGCGACTTTGCCCAAATTCGGAGTTTGGGGACTCAGAACGCCCCATTCGTCGCGCTGAACCCGTTGGTTATTGCAAAGCGGCATTGGAGAGAAAAACATTGCAAAAATCTTTTAGGCGACTATGCCCAAATTCGGAGTTTGGAAACTCAGAACGCCCCATTTGTCGCACTGAACCCGTTGGTTATTCCAAAGCGGCATTGGAGAGAAACAAATTCCTAAAACCTTTTGGCCGACTTTGCCCAAATTCGGAGTTTGGGGACTCAGAACGCCCCATTTGTCGCACTGAACCCGTTGGATATTCCAAAGCGGCATTGGAGAGAAAACAATTGCAAAAACCTTTTAGGCGACTTTGCCCAAATGCGGAGTTTGGGGACTCAGAACGCCACATTTGTCGCCTTGAAACCGTTGGTTATTCCCAAGCGGCATTGGAGAGAGAAAAAAAAATGCAAAAACCTTTTCGGTGACTTTGCTCAAATTCGGAGTTTGGGGACTCAGAACGCCCCATTTGTCGCGCTGAACCCGTTGGTTATTCCAAAGCGGCATTGGAGAGAAAAAAGTGGCAACAACCTTTTGGGCGACTTTGCAAAAATTCAGAGTTTGGGGACTCAGAACGCCCCATTTGTCGCGCTGAACACGTTGGTTATTCCAAAGCAGCATTGGAGAGAAACAAATTGCAAAAACATTTTAGGCGACTTTGCCCAAATTCGGAGTTTGTGGACTCAGAACGCCATTCGTCGCGCTGAACACGTTGGCTATTTCCAAAGAGGCATTGGAGAGAAACAAATTGCAAAAACCTTTTCGACGAGTTCTCCCAAATTCGCAGTTTGGGGGCTCAGAACGCCCCATTCGTCGCGTTGAACCCGTTGGTTATTCCAAAGCAGCATTGGAGAGAATCAAATTCATAAAACCTTTTGGGCGACTTTGCCCAAATTCGGAGTTTGGGGACTCAGAACGCCCCATTTGTCGCGCTGAACCCGTTGGTTATTCCAAAGCGGCATTGGAGAGAAAAAAGTGGCAAAAACCTTTTGGGCGACTTTGCCAAAATTCGGAGTTTGGGGACTCAGAACGCCCCATTTGTCTTGCTGAACCCGTTGGTTATTCCAAAGCAGCATTGGAGAGAAACAAATTGCAAAAACATTTTAGGCGACTTTGCCCAAATTCGGAGTTTGGGGACTCAGAACGCCCCATTTGTCGCGCTGAACCCGTTGGTTATTCCAAAGCAGCATTGGAGAGAAACAAATTGCAAAAACCTTTTTAGGCGACTTTGCCCAAATTCGGAGTTTGGGGACTCAGAACGCCCCATTTGTCGCGCTGAACCCGTTGGTTATTCCGGAGCGGCATTGAAGAGAAAAATATTGCAAAAACATTTTAGGCGACTTTGCCCAAATTCGGAGTTTGGGGACTCAGAACGCCCCATTCGTCGCGCTGAACCCGTTGGTTATTCCAAAGCAGCATGGGAGAGAAACAAATTCCAAAAACCTTTTGGGCGACTTTGCCCAATTACGGAGTTTGTGGACTCAGAACGCCATTCGTCGCGCTGAAAACGTTGGCTATTTCCAAAGAGGCATTGGAGAGAAACAAATTGCAAAAACCTTTTCGACGAGTTCTCCCAAATTCGCAGTTTGGGGGCTCAGAACGCCCCATTCGTCGCGTTGAACCCGTTGGTTATTCCAAAGCAGCATTGGAGAGAATCAAATTCCTAAAACCTTTTGGGCGACTTTGCCCAAATTCGGAGTTTGGGGACTCAGAACGCCCCATTTGTCGCGCTGAACCCGTTGGTTATTCCAAAGCGGCATTGGAGAGAAAAAAGTGGCAAAAACCTTTTGGGCGACTTTGCCAAAATTCGGAGTTTAGGGACTCAGAACGCCCGATTTGTCTTGCTGAACCCGTTGGTTATTCCAAAGCAGCATTGGAGAGAAACAAATTGCAAAAACATTTTAGGCGACTTTGCCCAAATTCGGAGTTTGGGGACTCAGAACGCCCCATTCGTCGCGCTGAACCCGTTGGTTATTGCAAAGCGGCATTGGAGAGAAAAACATTGCAAAAATCTTTTAGGCGACTATGCCCAAATTCGGAGTTTGGAAACTCAGAACGCCCCATTTGTCGCACTGAACCCGTTGGTTATTCCAAAGCGGCATTGGAGAGAAACAAATTCCTAAAACCTTTTGGCCGACTTTGCCCAAATTCGGAGTTTGGGGACTCAGAACGCCCCATTTGTCGCACTGAACCCGTTGGATATTCCAAAGCGGCATTGGAGAGAAAACAATTGCAAAAACCTTTTAGGCGACTTTGCCCAAATGCGGAGTTTGGGGACTCAGAACGCCACATTTGTCGCCTTGAAACCGTTGGTTATTCCCAAGCGGCATTGGAGAGAGAAAAAAAAATGCAAAAACCTTTTCGGTGACTTTGCTCAAATTCGGAGTTTGGGGACTCAGAACGCCCCATTTGTCGCGCTGAACCCGTTGGTTATTCCAAAGCGGCATTGGAGAGAAAAAAGTGGCAACAACCTTTTGGGCGACTTTGCAAAAATTCAGAGTTTGGGGACTCAGAACGCCCCATTTGTCGCGCTGAACACGTTGGTTATTCCAAAGCAGCATTGGAGAGAAACAAATTGCAAAAACATTTTAGGCGACTTTGCCCAAATTCGGAGTTTGTGGACTCAGAACGCCATTCGTCGCGCTGAACACGTTGGCTATTTCCAAAGAGGCATTGGAGAGAAACAAATTGCAAAAACCTTTTCGACGAGTTCTCCCAAATTCGCAGTTTGGGGGCTCAGAACGCCCCATTCGTCGCGTTGAACCCGTTGGTTATTCCAAAGCAGCATTGGAGAGAATCAAATTCATAAAACCTTTTGGGCGACTTTGCCCAAATTCGGAGTTTGGGGACTCAGAACGCCCCATTTGTCGCGCTGAACCCGTTGGTTATTCCAAAGCGGCATTGGAGAGAAAAAAGTGGCAAAAACCTTTTGGGCGACTTTGCCAAAATTCGGAGTTTGGGGACTCAGAACGCCCCATTTGTCTTGCTGAACCCGTTGGTTATTCCAAAGCAGCATTGGAGAGAAACAAATTGCAAAAACATTTTAGGCGACTTTGCCCAAATTCGGAGTTTGGGGACTCAGAACGCCCCATTTGTCGCGCTGAACCCGTTGGTTATTCCAAAGCAGCATTGGAGAGAAACAAATTGCAAAAACCTTTTTAGGCGACTTTGCCCAAATTCGGAGTTTGGGGACTCAGAACGCCACATTCGTCCCGCTGAACCCGTTGGTTATTGCAAAGCGGCATTGGAGAGAAAAACATTGCAAAAATCTTTTAGGCGACTATGCCCAAATTCGGAGTTTGGAAACTCAGAACGCCCCATTTGTCGCACTGAACCCGTTGGTTATTCCAAAGCGGCATTGGAGAGAAACAAATTCCTAAAACCTTTTGGCCGACTTTGCCCAAATTCGGAGTTTGGGGACTCAGAACGCCCCATTTGTCGCACTGAACCCGTTGGATATTCCAAAGCGGCATTGGAGAGAAAACAATTGCAAAAACCTTTTAGGCGACTTTGCCCAAATGCGGAGTTTGGGGACTCAGAACGCCACATTTGTCGCCTTGAAACCGTTGGTTATTCCCAAGCGGCATTGGAGAGAGAAAAAAAAATGCAAAAACCTTTTCGGTGACTTTGCTCAAATTCGGAGTTTGGGGACTCAGAACGCCCCATTTGTCGCGCTGAACCCGTTGGTTATTCCAAAGCGGCATTGGAGAGAAAAAAGTGGCAACAACCTTTTGGGCGACTTTGCAAAAATTCAGAGTTTGGGGACTCAGAACGCCCCATTTGTCGCGCTGAACACGTTGGTTATTCCAAAGCAGCATTGGAGAGAAACAAATTGCAAAAACATTTTAGGCGACTTTGCCCAAATTCGGAGTTTGTGGACTCAGAACGCCATTCGTCGCGCTGAACACGTTGGCTATTTCCAAAGAGGCATTGGAGAGAAACAAATTGCAAAAACCTTTTCGACGAGTTCTCCCAAATTCGCAGTTTGGGGGCTCAGAACGCCCCATTCGTCGCGTTGAACCCGTTGGTTATTCCAAAGCAGCATTGGAGAGAATCAAATTCATAAAACCTTTTGGGCGACTTTGCCCAAATTCGGAGTTTGCGGACTCAGAACGCCCCATTTGTCGCGCTGAACCCGTTGGTTATTCCAAAGCGGCATTGGAGAGGAAAAAGTGGCAAAAACCTTTTGGGCGACTTTGCCAAAATTCGGAGTTTGGGGACTCAGAACGCCCCATTTGTCTTGCTGAACCCGTTGGTTATTCCAAAGCAGCATTGGAGAGAAACAAATTGCAAAAACATTTTAGGCGACTTTGCCCAAATTCGGAGTTTGGGGACTCAGAACGCCCCATTTGTCGCGCTGAACCCGTTGGTTATTCCAAAGCAGCATTGGAGAGAAACAAATTGCAAAAACCTTTTTAGGCGACTTTGCCCAAATTCGGAGTTTGGGGACTCAGAACGCCCCATTTGTCGCGCTGAACCCGTTGGTTATTCCGGAGCGGCATTGAAGAGAAAAATATTGCAAAAACATTTTAGGCGACTTTGCCCAAATTCGGAGTTTGGGGACTCAGAACGCCCCATTCGTCGCGCTGAACCCGTTGGTTATTCCAAAGCAGCATGGGAGAGAAACAAATTGCAAAAACCTTTTGGGCGACTTTGCCCAATTACGGAGTTTGTGGACTCAGAACGCCATTCGTCGCGCTGAAAACGTTGGCTATTTCCAAAGAGGCATTGGAGAGAAACAAATTGCAAAAACCTTTTCGACGAGTTCTCCCAAATTCGCAGTTTGGGGGCTCAGAACGCCCCATTCGTCGCGTTGAACCCGTTGGTTATTCCAAAGCAGCATTGGAGAGAATCAAATTCCTAAAACCTTTTGGGCGACTTTGCCCAAATTCGGAGTTTGGGGACTCAGAACGCCCCATTTGTCGCGCTGAACCCGTTGGTTATTCCAAAGCGGCATTGGAGAGAAAAAAGTGGCAAAAACCTTTTGGGCGACTTTGCCAAAATTCGGAGTTTAGGGACTCAGAACGCCCGATTTGTCTTGCTGAACCCGTTGGTTATTCCAAAGCAGCATTGGAGAGAAACAAATTGCAAAAACATTTTAGGCGACTTTGCCCAAATTCGGAGTTTGGGGACTCAGAACGCCCCATTCGTCGCGCTGAACCCGTTGGTTATTGCAAAGCGGCATTGGAGAGAAAAACATTGCAAAAATCTTTTAGGCGACTATGCCCAAATTCGGAGTTTGGAAACTCAGAACGCCCCATTTGTCGCACTGAACCCGTTGGTTATTCCAAAGCGGCATTGGAGAGAAACAAATTCCTAAAACCTTTTGGCCGACTTTGCCCAAATTCGGAGTTTGGGGACTCAGAACGCCCCATTTGTCGCACTGAACCCGTTGGATATTCCAAAGCGGCATTGGAGAGAAAACAATTGCAAAAACCTTTTAGGCGACTTTGCCCAAATGCGGAGTTTGGGGACTCAGAACGCCACATTTGTCGCCTTGAAACCGTTGGTTATTCCCAAGCGGCATTGGAGAGAGAAAAAAAAATGCAAAAACCTTTTCGGTGACTTTGCTCAAATTCGGAGTTTGGGGACTCAGAACGCCCCATTTGTCGCGCTGAACCCGTTGGTTATTCCAAAGCGGCATTGGAGAGAAAAAAGTGGCAACAACCTTTTGGGCGACTTTGCAAAAATTCAGAGTTTGGGGACTCAGAACGCCCCATTTGTCGCGCTGAACACGTTGGTTATTCCAAAGCAGCATTGGAGAGAAACAAATTGCAAAAACATTTTAGGCGACTTTGCCCAAATTCGGAGTTTGTGGACTCAGAACGCCATTCGTCGCGCTGAACACGTTGGCTATTTCCAAAGAGGCATTGGAGAGAAACAAATTGCAAAAACCTTTTCGACGAGTTCTCCCAAATTCGCAGTTTGGGGGCTCAGAACGCCCCATTCGTCGCGTTGAACCCGTTGGTTATTCCAAAGCAGCATTGGAGAGAATCAAATTCATAAAACCTTTTGGGCGACTTTGCCCAAATTCGGAGTTTGGGGACTCAGAACGCCCCATTTGTCGCGCTGAACCCGTTGGTTATTCCAAAGCAGCATTGGAGAGAAACAAATTGCAAAAACCTTTTTAGGCGACTTTGCCCAAATTCGGAGTTTGGGGACTCAGAACGCCACATTCGTCCCGCTGAACCCGTTGGTTATTGCAAAGCGGCATTGGAGAGAAAAACATTGCAAAAACCTGTTGGGCGACTTTGCCCAAATTCGGAGTTTGGGGACTCAGAACGCCCCATTTGTCGCGCTGAACCCGTTGGTTATTCCAAAGCGGCATTGGACAGAAACAAATTGAAAAAACCTTTTGGGCGACTTTGCCCAAATTCGGAGTTTGGGGACTCAGAACGCCACATTTGTCGCGCTGAAACCGTTGGTTATTCCCAAGCGGCATTGGAGAGAAAAAAAGGCAAAAACCTTTTGGGCGACTTTGCCCAAATTCGGAGTTTGGGGACTCAGAACGCCCCATTTGTCGCGCTGAACCCGTTGGTTATTCCAAAGCAGCATTGGAGAGAAACAAATTCCAAAAACCTTTTGGGCGACTTTGCCCAAATTCGGAGTTTGGGGACTCAGAACGCCCCATTTGTCGCGCTGAACCCGTTGGTTATTCCAAAGCGGCATTGGAGAGAAAAACATTGTAAAAACCTTTTGGGCGACTTTGCCCAAATTCGGAGATTGGGGACTCAGAACGCCCCATTTGTCGCGCTGAACCCGTTGGTTATTCCAAAGCGGCATTGGAGAGAAAAACATTGTAAAAACCTTTTGGGCGACTTTGCCCAAATTCGGAGTTTGGGGACTCAGAACGCCCCATTTGTCGCGCTGAACCCGTTGGTTATTCCAAAGCAGCATTGGAGAGAAACAAATTGCAAAAACCTTTTTAGGCGACTTTGCCCAAATTCGGAGTTTGGGGACTCAGAACGCCACATTCGTCCCGCTGAACCCGTTGGTTATTGCAAAGCGGCATTGGAGAGAAAAACATTGCAAAAACCTGTTGGGCGACTTTGCCCAAATTCGGAGTTTGGGGACTCAGAACGCCCCATTTGTCGCGCTGAACCCGTTGGTTATTCCAAAGCGGCATTGGACAGAAACAAATTGAAAAAACCTTTTGGGCGACTTTGCCCAAATTCGGAGTTTGGGGACTCAGAACGCCACATTTGTCGCGCTGAAACCGTTGGTTATTCCCAAGCGGCATTGGAGAGAAAAAAAGGCAAAAACCTTTTGGGCGACTTTGCCCAAATTCGGAGTTTGGGGACTCAGAACGCCCCATTTGTCGCGCTGAACCCGTTGGTTATTCCAAAGCAGCATTGGAGAGAAACAAATTCCAAAAACCTTTTGGGCGACTTTGCCCAAATTCGGAGTTTGGGGACTCAGAACGCCCCATTTGTCGCGCTGAACCCGTTGGTTATTCCAAAGCGGCATTGGAGAGAAAAACATTGTAAAAACCTTTTGGGCGACTTTGCCCAAATTCGGAGATTGGGGACTCAGAACGCCCCATTTGTCACGCTGAACCCGTTGGTTATTCCAAAGCGGCATTGGAGAGAAAAATATGGCAAAAACCTTTTGGGCGACTTTGCCCAAATTCGGAGTTTGGGGACTCAGAACGCCACATTTGTTTCGCTGAAACCGTTGGTTATTCCCAAGCGGCATTGGAGAGAAAAACAATGGAAAAACCTTTTCCGCGACTTTGCCCAAATTCGGAGTTTGGGGACTCAGAACGCCACATTTGTTGCGCTGAACCCGTTGGTTATTCCAAAGCGGCATTGGAGAGAAAAAGAAAATTGCAAAAACCTTTTTGGGCGACTTTGCCCAAATTCGGAGTTTGGGGACTCAGAACGCCACATTTGTTACGCTGAAACCGTTGGTTATTCCCAAGCGGCATTGGAGAGAAAAACAATGGAAAAACCTTTTCCGCGACTTTGCCCAAATTCGGAGTTTGGGGACTCAGAACGCCACATTTGTTGCGCTGAACCCGTTGGTTATTCCAAAGCGGCATTGGAGAGAAAAAGAAAATTGCAAAAACCTTTTCGGTGACTTTGCTCAAATTCGGAGTTTGGGGACTCAGAACGCCCCATTTGTCGCGCTGAACCCGTTGGTTATTCCAAAGCGGCATTGGAGAGAAAAAAGTGGCAACAACCTTTTGGGCGACTTTGCCAAAATTCAGAGTTTGGGGACTCAGAACGCCCCATTTGTCGCGCTGAACACGTTGGTTATTCCAAAGCAGCATTGGAGAGAAACAAATTGCAAAAACATTTTAGGCGACTTTGCCCAAATTCGGAGTTTGTGGACTCAGAACGCCATTCGTCGCGCTGAACACGTTGGCTATTTCCAAAGAGGCATTGGAGAGAAACAAATTGCAAAAACCTTTTCGACGAGTTCTCCCAAATTCGCAGTTTGGGGGCTCAGAACGCCCCATTTGTCGCGCTGAACCCGTTGGTTATTCCAAAGCGGCATTGGAGAGAAACAAATTGAAAAAACCTTTTGGGCGACTTTGCCCAAATTCGGAGTTTGGGGACTCAGAACGCCACATTTGTCGCGCTGAACCCGTTGGTTATTCAAAAGCAGCATTGGAGAGAAACAAATTCCAACAACCTTTTGGGCGACTTTGCCCAAATTCGGAGTTTGGGGACTCAGAACGCCCCATTCGTCGCGCTGAACCCGTTGGTTATTCCAAAGCGGCATTGGAGAGAAAAACATTGCAAAAACCGTTTGGGCGACTTTGCCCAAATTCGGAGTTTGGGGACTCAGAACGCCACATTTGTTGCGCTGAACCCGTTGGTTATTCCAAAGCGGCATTGGAGAGAAAAAGAAAATTGCAAAAACCTTTTCGGTGACTTTGCTCAAATTCGGAGTTTGGGGACTCAGAACGCCCCATTTGTCGCGCTGAACCCGTTGGTTATTCCAAAGCGGCATTGGAGAGAAAAAAGTGGCAACAACCTTTTGGGCGACTTTGCCAAAATTCAGAGTTTGGGGACTCAGAACGCCCCATTTGTCGCGCTGAACCCGTTGGTTATTCCAGAGCGGCATTGGAGAGAAAAATATTGCAAAAACCTTTTGGGCGACTTTGCCCAAATTCGGAGTTTGGGGACTCAGAACGCCCCATTTGTCGCGCTGAACCCGTTGGTTATTCCGGAGCGGCATTGAAGAGAAAAATATTGCAAAAACCTTTTCCGCGACTTTGCCCAAATTCGGAGTTTGGGGACTCAGAACGCCACATTTGTCGCGCTGAAACCGTTGGTTATTCCCAAGCGGCATTGGAGAGAAAAAAATGGAAAAACCTTTTCCGCGACTTTGCCCAAATTCGGAGTTTGGGGACTCAGAACGCCACATTTGTTACGCTGAACCCGTTGGTTATTCCAAAGCGGCATTGGAGAGAAAAAAATTGCAAAAACCTTTTGGGCGACTTTGCCCAAATTCAGAGTTTGGGGACTCAGAACGCCCCATTCGTCGAGCTGAACCCGTTGGTTATTCCAAAGCGGCATTGGAGAAAAGAAAATTGCAAAAACCTTTTGGGCGACTTTGCCCAAATTCGGAGTTTGGGGACTCAGAAAGCCACATTTGTCGCGCTGAAACCGTTGGTTATTCCCAAGCGGCATTGGAGAGAAAAAAATGGAAAAACCTTTTCCGCGACTTTGCCCAAATTCGGAGTTTGGGGACTCAGAACGCCACATTTGTCGCGCTGAAACCGTTGGTTATTCCCAAGCGGCATTGGAGAGAAAAAAATGGAAAAACCTTTTCCGCGACTTTGCCCAAGTTCGGAGTTTGGGGACTCAGAACGCCCTATTTGTCGCGCTGAACCCGTTGGTTATTCCAAAGCGGCATTGGAGAGAAAAAAATTGCAAAAACCTTTTGGGCGACTTTGCCTAAATTCGGAGTTTGGGGACTCAGAACGCCCAATTCGTCACGCTGAACCCGTTGGTTATTCCAAAGCGGCATTGGAGAGAAAAACATTGCAAAAACCTTTTGGGCGACTTTGCCCAAATTCGGAGTTTGGGGACTCAGAACGCCACATTTGTTACGCTGAAACCGTTGGGTATTCCAAAGCGGCATTGGAGAGAAAAAAATGGAAAAACCATTTCCGCGACTTTTCCCAAATTCGGAGTTTGGGGACTCAGAACGCCCCATTTGTCGCGCTGAACCCGTTGGTTATTCCGGAGCGGCATTGAAGAGAAAAATATTGCAAAAACCTTTTTTGCGACTTTGCCCAAATTCGGAGTTTGGGGACTCAGAACGCCCCATTTGTCGCGCTGAACCCGTTGGTTATTCCGGAGCGGCATTGAAGAGAAAAATATTGCAAAAACCTTTTCCGCGACTTTGCCCAAATTCGGAGTTTGGGGACTCAGAACGCCACATTTGTCGCGCTGAAACCGTTGGTTATTCCCAAGCGGCATTGGAGAGAAAAAAATGGAAAAACCTTTTCCGCGACTTTGCCCAAATTCGGAGTTTGGGGACTCAGAACGCCCCATTTGTCGCGCTGAACCCGTTGGTTATTCCAGAGCGGCATTGGAGAGAAAAATATTGCAAAAACCTTTTGGGCGACTTTGCCCAAATTCGGAGTTTGGGGACTCAGAACGCCCCATTTGTCGCGCTGAACCCGTTGGTTATTCCAAAGCGGCATTGGAGAGAAAACAATTGCAAAAACCTTTTGGGCGACTTTGCCCAAATTCGGAGTTTGGGGACTCAGAACGCCACATTCGTCGCGCTGAACCCGTTGGTTATTCAAAAGCGGCATTGGAGATAAAAAACATTTCAAAAACCTTTTGGGAGACTTTGCCCAAATTCGGAGTTTGGGGACTCAGAACGCCACATTTGTCGCGCTGAACCCGTTGGTTATTCCAAAGCGGCATTGGAGAGAAAAAGAAAATTGCAAAAACCTTTTTGGGCGACTTTGCCCAAATTCGGAGTTTGGGGACTCAGAACGCCACATTTGTCGCGCTGAAACCGTTGGTTATTGCCAAGCGGCATTGGAGAGAGAAAAAAAAATGCAAAAACCTTTTCGGTGACTTTGCTCAAATTCGGAGTCTGGGGACTCAGAACGCCCCATTTGTCGCGCTGAACCCGTTGGTTATTCCAAAGCGGCATTGGAGAGAAAAAAGTGGCAACAACCTTTTGGGCGACTTTGCCAAAATTCAGAGTTTGGGGACTCAGAACGCCCCGTTTGTCGCGCTGAACCCGTTGGTTATTCCAGAGCGGCATTGGAGAGAAAAATATTGCAAAAACCTTTTGGGCGACTTTGCCCAAATTCGGAGTTTGGGGACTCAGAACGCCCCATTTGTCGCGCTGAACCCGTTGGTTATTCCGGAGCGGCATTGAAGAGAAAAATATTGCAAAAACCTTTTCCGCGACTTTGCCCAAATTCGGAGTTTGGGGACTCAGAACGCCCCATTTGTCGCGCTGAACCCGTTGGTTATTCCAAAGCGGCATTGGAGAGAAACAAATTCCTAAAACCTTTTGGCCGACTTTGCCCAAATTCGGAGTTTGGGGACTCAGAACGCCCCATTTGTCGCAATGAACCCGTTGGATATTCCAAAGCGGCATTGGAGAGAAAACAATTGCAAAAACCTTTTAGGCGACTTTGCCCAAATGCGGAGTTTGGGGACTCAGAACGCCACATTCGTCGCGCTGAACCCGTTGGTTATTCAAAAGCGGCATTGGAGATAAAAAACATTTCAAAAACCTTTTGGGAGACTTTGCCCAAATTCGGAGTTTGGGGACTCAGAACGCCACATTTGTCGCGCTGAACCCGTTGGTTATTCCAAAGCGGCATTGGAGAGAAAAAGAAAATTGCAAAAACCTTTTTGGGCGACTTTGCCCAAATTCGGAGTTTGGGGACTCAGAAGGCCACATTTGTCGCGCTGAAACCGTTGGTTATTGCCAAGCGGCATTGGAGAGAGAAAAAAAAATGCAAAAACCTTTTCGGTGACTTTGCTCAAATTCGGAGTTTGGGGACTCAGAACGCCCCATTTGTCGCGCTGAACCCGTTGGTTATTCCAAAGCGGCATTGGAGAGAAAAAAGTGGCAACAACCTTTTGGGCGACTTTGCCAAAATTCAGAGTTTGGGGACTCAGAACGCCCCATTTGTCGCGCTGAACCCGTTGGTTATTCCAGAGCGGCATTGGTGAGAAAAATATTGCAAAAACCTTTTGGGCGACTTTGCCCAAATTCGGAGTTTGGGGACTCAGAACGCCACATTTGTTACGCTGAAACCGTTGGTTATTCCCAAGCGGCATTGGAGAGAAAAAAATGGAAAAACCTTTTCCGCGACTTTGCCCAAATTCGGAGTTTGGGGACTCAGAACGCCCTATTTGTCGCGCTGAACCCGTTGGTTATTCCAAAGCGGCATTGGAGAGAAAAAAATTGCAAAAACCTTTTGGGCGACTTTGCCTAAATTCGGAGTTTGGGGACTCAGAACGCCCCATTCGTCACGCTGAACCCGTTGGTTATTCCAAAGCGGCATTGGAGAGAAAAACATTGCAAAAACCTTTTGGGCGACTTTGCCCAAATTCGGAGTTTGGGGACTCAGAACGCCACATTTGTTACGCTGAAACCGTTGGGTATTCCAAAGCGGCATTGGAGAGAAAAAAATGGAAAAACCATTTCCGCGACTTTGCCCAAATTCGGAGTTTGGGGACTCAGAACGCCCCATTTGTCGCGCTGAACCCTTTGGTTATTCCGGAGCGGCATTGAAGAGAAAAATATTGCAAAAACCTTTTGGGCGACTTTGCCCAAATTCGGAGTTTGGGGACTCAGAACGCCCCATTTGTCGCGCTGAACCCGTTGGTTATTCCGGAGCGGCATTGAAGAGAAAAATATTGCAAAAACCTTTTCCGCGACTTTGCCCAAATTCGGAGTTTGGGGACTCAGAACGCCACATTTGTCGCGCTGAAACCGTTGGTTATTCCCAAGCGGCATTGGAGAGAAAAAAATGGAAAAACCTTTTCCGCGACTTTGCCCAAATTCGGAGTTTGGGGACTCAGAACGCCCCATTTGTCGCGCTGAACCCGTTGGTTATTCCAAAGCGGCATTGGAGAGAAAACAATTGCAAAAACCTTTTGGGCGACTTTGCCCAAATTCGGAGTTTGGGGACTCAGAACGCCCCATTTGTCGCGCTGAACCCGTTGATTATTCCAAAGCGGCATTGGAGAGAAAAAAATTGCAAAAACCTTTTGGGCGACTTTGCCCAAATTCGGAGTTTGGGGACTCAGAACGCCACATTTGTTACGCTGAAACCGTTGGTTATTCCCAAGCGGCATTGGAGAGAAAAACAATGGAAAAACCTTTTCCGCGACTTTGCCCAAATTCGGAGTTTGGGGACTCAGAACGCCACATTTGTTGCGCTGAACCCGTTGGTTATTCCAAAGCGGCATTGGAGAGAAAAAGAAAATTGCAAAAACCTTTTTGGGCGACTTTGCCCAAATTCAGAGTTTGGGGACTCAGAACGCCCCATTTGTCGCGCTGAACACGTTGGTTATTCCAAAGCAGCATTGGAGAGAAACAAATTGCAAAAACATTTTAGGCGACTTTGCCCAAATTCGGAGTTTGTGGACTCAGAACGCCATTCGTCGCGCTGAACACGTTGGCTATTTCCAAAGAGGCATTGGAGAGAAACAAATTGCAAAAACCTTTTCGACGAGTTCTCCCAAATTCGCAGTTTGGGGGCTCAGAACGCCCCATTCGTCGCGTTGAACCCGTTGGTTATTCCAAAGCAGCATTGGAGAGAATCAAATTCCTAAAACCTTTTGGGCGACTTTGCCCAAATTCCGAGTTTGGGGACTCAGAACGCCCCATTTGTCGCGCTGAACCCGTTGGTTATTCCAAAGCGGCATTGGAGAGAAAAAAGTGGCCAAAACCTTTTGGGCGACTTTGCCAAAATTCGGAGTTTGGGGACTCAGAACGCCCCATTTGTCTTGCTGAACCCGTTGGTTATTCCAAAGCAGCATTGGAGAGAAACAAATTGCAAAAACATTTTAGGCGACTTTGCCCAAATTCGGAGTTTGGGGACTCAGAACGCCCCATTCGTCGCGCTGAACCCGTTGGTTATTGCAAAGCGGCATTGGAGAGAAAAACATTGCAAAAACCTTTCAGGCGACTATGCCCAAATTCGGAGTTTGGGGACTCAGAACGCCCCATTTGTCGCGCTGAACCCGTTGGTTATTCCAAAGCGGCATTGGAGAGAAACAAATTCCTAAAACCTTTTGGCCGACTTTGCCCAAATTCGGAGTTTGGGAACTCAGAACGCCCCATTTGTCGCACTGAACCCGTTGGATATTCCAAAGCGGCATTGGAGAGAAAACTATTGCAAAAACCTTTTAGGCGACTTTGCCCAAATGCGGAGTTTGGGGACTCAGAACGCCACATTCGTCGCGCTGAACCCGTTGGTTATTCAAAAGCGGCATTGGAGATAAAAAACATTTCAAAAACCTTTTGGGAGACTTTGCCCAAATTCGGAGTTTGGGGACTCAGAACGCCACATTTGTCGCGCTGAACCCGTTGGTTATTCCAAAGTGGCATTGGAGAGAAAAAGAAAATTGCAAAAACCTTTTTGGGCGACTTTGCCCAAATTCGGAGTTTGGGGACTCAGAACGCCACATTTGTCGCGCTAAAACCGTTGGTTATTCCCAAGCGGCATTGGAGAGAGAAAAAAAAATGCAAAAACCATTTCTGTGACTTTGCTCAAATTCGGAGTTTGGGGACTCAGAACGCCCCATTTGTCTCGCTGAACCCGTTGGTTATTCCAAAGCGGCATTGGAGAGAAAAAAGTGGCAACAACCTTTTGGGCGACTTTGCCAAAATTCAGAGTTTGGGGACTCAGAACGCCCCATTTGTCGCGCTGAACCCGTTGGTTATTCCAGAGCGGCATTGGAGAGAAAAATATTGCAAAAACCTTTTCCGCGACTTTGCCCAAATTCGGAGTTTGGGGACTCAGAACGCCACATTTGTCGCGCAGAAACCGTTGGTTATTCCCAAGCGGCATTGGAGAGAAAAAAATGGAAAAACCTTTTCCGCGACTTTGCCCAAATTCGGAGTTTGGGGACTCAGAACGCCACATTTGTTACGCTGAACCCGTTGGTTATTCCAAAGCGGCATTGGAGAAAAAAAAATTGCAAAAACCTTTTGGGCGACTTTGCCCAAATTCAGAGTTTGGGGACTCAGAACGCCCCATTCGTCGAGCTGAACCCGTTGGTTATTCCAAAGCGGCATTGGAGAAAAGAAAATTGCAAAAACCTTTTGGGCGACTTTGCCCAAATTCGGAGTTTGGGGACTCAGAAAGCCACATTTGTCGCGCTGAAACCGTTGGTTATTCCCAAGCGGCATTGGAGAGAAAAAAATGGAAAAACCTTTTCCGCGACTTTGCCCAAATTCCGAGTTTGGGGACTCAGAACGCCACATTTGTCGCGCTGAAACCGTTGGTTATTCCCAAGCGGCATTGGAGAGAAAAAAATGGAAAAACCTTTTCCGCGACTTTGCCCAAATTCGGAGTTTGGGGACTCAGAACGCCCTATTTGTCGCGCTGAACCCGTTGGTTATTCCAAAGCGGCATTGGAGAGAAAAACATTGCAAAAACCTTTTTGGCGACTTTGCCCAAATTCGGAGTTTGGGGACTCAGAACGCCCCATTTGTCGCACTGAACCCGTTGGATATTCCAAAGCGGCATTGGAGAGAAAACAATTGCAAAAACCTTTTAGGCGACTTTGCCCAAATGCGGAGTTTGGGGACTCAGAACGCCACATTCGTCGCGCTGAACCCGTTGGTTATTCAAAAGCGGCATTGGAGATAAAAAACATTTCAAAAACCTTTTGGGAGACTTTGCCCAAATTCGGAGTTTGGGGACTCAGAACGCCACATTTGTCGCGCTGAACCCGTTGGTTATTCCAAAGTGGCATTGGAGAGAAACAGAAAATTGCAAAAACCTTTTTGGGCGACTTTGCCCAAATTCGGAGTTTGGGGACTCAGAACGCCACATTTGTCGCGCTGAAACCGTTGGTTATTCCCAAGCGGCATTGGAGAGAGAAAAAAAAATGCAAAAACCATTTCGGTGACTTTGCTCAAATTCGGAGTTTGGGGACTCAGAACGCCCCATTTGTCGCGCTGAACCCGTTGGTTATTCCAAAGCGGCATTGGAGAGAAAAAAGTGGCAACAACCTTTTGGGCGACTTTGCCAAAATTCAGAGTTTGGGGACTCAGAACGCCCCATTTGTCGCGCTGAACCCGTTGGTTATTCCAGAGCGGCATTGGAGAGAAAAATATTGCAAAAACCTTTTGGGCGACTTTGCCCAAATTCGGAGTTTGGGGACTCAGAACGCCCCATTTGTCGCGCTGAACCCGTTGGTTATTCCAAAGCGGCATTGGAGAGAAAACAATTGCAAAAACCTTTTGGGCGACTTTGCCCAAATTCGGAGTTTGGGGACTCAGAACGCCCCATTTGTCGCGCTGAACCCGTTGATTATTCCAAAGCGGCATTGGAGAGAAAAAAATTGCAAAAACCTTTTGGGCGACTTTGCCCAAATTCGGAGTTTGGGGACTCAGAACGCCCCATTCGTCGCGCTGAACCCGTTGGTTATTCCAAAGCGGCATTGGAGAGAAAAAGAAAATTGCAAAAACCTTTTTGGGCGACTTTGCCCAAATTCAGAGTTTGGGGACTCAGAACGCCCCATTTGTCGCGCTGAACACGTTGGTTATTCCAAAGCAGCATTGGAGAGAAACAAATTGCAAAAACATTTTAGGCGACTTTGCCCAAATTCGGAGTTTGTGGACTCAGAACGCCATTCGTCGCGCTGAACACGTTGGCTATTTCCAAAGAGGCATTGGAGAGAAACAAATTGCAAAAACCTTTTCGACGAGTTCTCCCAAATTCGCAGTTTGGGGGCTCAGAACGCCCCATTCGTCGCGTTGAACCCGTTGGTTATTCCAAAGCAGCATTGGAGAGAATCAAATTCCTAAAACCTTTTGGGCGACTTTGCCCAAATTCGGAGTTTGGGGACTCAGAACGCCCCATTTGTCGCGCTGAACCCGTTGGTTATTCCAAAGCGGCATTGGAGAGAAAAAAGTGGCAAAAACCTTTTGGGCGACTTTGCCAAAATTCGGAGTTTGGGGACTCAGAACGCCCCATTTGTCTTGCTGAACCCGTTGGTTATTCCAAAGCAGCATTGGAGAGAAACAAATTGCAAAAACATTTTAGGCGACTTTGCCCAAATTCGGAGTTTGGGGACTCAGAACGCCCCATTCGTCGCGCTGAACCCGTTGGTTATTGCAAAGCGGCATTGGAGAAAAGAAAATTGCAAAAACCTTTTGGGCGACTTTGCCCAAATTCGGAGTTTGGGGACTCAGAAAGCCACATTTGTCGCGCTGAAACCGTTGGTTATTCCGAAGCGGCATTGGAGAGAAAAAAATGGAAAAACCTTTTCCGCGACTTTGCCCAAATTCGGAGTTTGGGGACTCAGAACGCCACATTTGTCGCGCTGAAACCGTTGGTTATTCCCAAGCGGCATTGGAGAGAAAAAAATGGAAAAACCTTTTCCGCGACTTTGCCCAAATTCGGAGTTTGGGGACTCAGAACGCCCTATTTGTCGCGCTGAACCCGTTGGTTATTCCAAAGCGGCATTGGAGAGAAAAAAATTGCAAAAACCTTTTGGGCGACTTTGCCTAAATTCGGAGTTTGGGGACTCAGAACGCCCCATTCGTCACGCTGAACCCGTTGGTTATTCCAAAGCGGCATTGGAGAGAAAAACATTGCAAAAACCTTTTCCGCGACTTTGCCCAAATTCGGAGTTTGGGGACTCAGAAAGCCACATTTGTCGCGCTGAAACAGTTGGTTATTCCCAAGCGGCATTGGAGAGAAAAAAATGGAAAAACCTTTTCCGCGACTTTGCCCAAATTCGGAGTTTGGGGACTCAGAACGCCACATTTGTCGCGCTGAAACCGTTGGTTATTCCCAAGCGGCATTGGAGAGAAAAAAATGGAAAAACCTTTTCCGCGACTTTGCCCAAATTCGGAGTTTGGGGACTCAGAACGCCCTATTTGTCGCGCTGAACCCGTTGGTTATTCCAAAGCGGCATTGGAGAGAAAAAAATTGCAAAAACCTTTTGGGCGACTTTGCCTAAATTCGGAGTTTGGGGACTCAGAACGCCCCATTCGTCACGCTGAACCCGTTGGTTATTCCAAAGCGGCATTGGAGAGAAAAACATTGCAAAAACCTTTTGGGCGACTTTGCCCAAATTCGGAGTTTGGGGACTCAGAACGCCCCATTTGTCGCACTGAACCCGTTGGATATTCCAAAGCGGCATTGGAGAGAAAACAATTGCAAAAACCTTTTAGGCGACTTTGCCCAAATGCGGAGTTTGGAGACTCAGAACGCCACATTCGTCGCGCTGAACCCGTTGGTTATTCAAAAGCGGCATTGGAGATAAAAAACATTTCAAAAACCTTTTGGGAGACTTTGCCCAAATTCGGAGTTTGGGGACTCAGAACGCCACATTTGTCGCGCTGAACCCGTTGGTTATTCCAAAGTGGCATTGGAGAGAAAAAGAAAATTGCAAAAACCTTTTTGGGCGACTTTGCCCAAATTCGGAGTTTGGGGACTCAGAACGCCACATTTGTCGCGCTGAAACCGTTGGTTATTCCCAAGCGGCATTGGAGAGAGAAAAAAAAATGCAAAAACCATTTCGGTGACTTTGCTCAAATTCGGAGTTTGGGGACTCAGAACGCCCCATTTGTCGCGCTGAACCCGTTGGTTATTCCAAAGCGGCATTGGAGAGAAAAAAGTGGCAACAACCTTTTGGGCGACTTTGCCAAAATTCAGAGTTTGGGGACTCAGAACGCCCCATTTGTCGCGCTGAACCCGTTGGTTATTCCAGAGCGGCATTGGAGAGAAAAATATTGCAAAAACCTTTTGGGCGACTTTGCCCAAATTCGGAGTTTGGGGACTCAGAACGCCCCATTTGTCGCGCTGAACCCGTTGGTTATTCCGGAGCGGCATTGAAGAGAAAAATATTGCAAAAACCTTTTCCGCGACTTTGCCCAAATTCGGAGTTTGGGGACTCAGAACGCCACATTTGTCGCGCTGAAACCGTTGGTTATTCCCAAGCGGCATTGGAGAGAAAAAAATGGAAAAACCTTTTCCGCGACTTTGCCCAAATTCGGAGTTTGGGGACTCAGAACGCCACATTTGTTACGCTGAACCCGTTGGTTATTCCAAAGCGGCATTGGAGAGAAAAAAATTGCAAAAACCTTTTGGGCGACTTTGCCCAAATTCAGAGTTTGGGGACTCAGAACGCCCCATTCGTCGAGCTGAACCCGTTGGTTATTCCAAAGCGGCATTGGAGAAAAGAAAATTGCAAAAACCTTTTGGGCGACTTTGCCCAAATTCGGAGTTTGGGGACTCAGAAAGCCACATTTGTCGCGCTGAAACCGTTGGTTATTCCCAAGCGGCATTGGAGAGAAAAAAATGGAAAAACCTTTTCCGCGACTTTGCCCAAATTCGGAGTTTGGGGACTCAGAACGCCCTATTTGTCGCGCTGAACCCGTTGGTTATTCCAAAGCGGCATTGGAGAGAAAAAAATTGCAAAAACCTTTTGGGCGACTTTGCCTAAATTCGGAGTTTGGGGACTCAGAACGCCCCATTCGTCACGCTGAACCCGTTGGTTATTCCAAAGCGGCATTGGAGAGAAAAACATTGCAAAAACCTTTTGGGCGACTTTGCCCAAATTCGGAGTTTGGGGACTCAGAACGCCACATTTGTTACGCTGAAACCGTTGGGTATTCCAAAGCGGCATTGGAGAGAAAAAAATGGAAAAACCATTTCCGCGACTTTGCCCAAATTCGGAGTTTGGGGACTCAGAACGCCCCATTTGTCGCGCTGAACCCGTTGGTTATTCCGGAGCGGCATTGAAGAGAAAAATATTGCAAAAACCTTTTGGGCGACTTTGCCCAAATTCGGAGTTTGGGGACTCAGAACGCCCCATTTGTCGCGCTGAACCCGTTGGTTATTCCGGAGCGGCATTGAAGAGAAAAATATTGCAAAAACCTTTTTGGGCGACTTTGCCCAAATTCGGAGTTTGGGGACTCAGAACGCCACATTTGTCGCGCTGAAACCGTTGGTTATTCCCAAGCGGCATTGGAGAGAAAAAAATGGAAAAACCTTTTCCGCGACTTTGCCCAAATTCGGAGTTTGGGGACTCAGAACGCCCCATTTGTCGCGCTGAACCCGTTGGTTATTCCAGAGCGGCATTGGAGAGAAAAATATTGCAAAAACCTTTTGGGCGACTTTGCCCAAATTCGGAGTTTGGGGACTCAGAACGCCCCATTTGTCGCGCTGAACCCGTTGGTTATTCCAAAGCGGCATTGGAGAGAAAACAATTGCAAAAACCTTTCGGGCGACTTTGCCCAAATTCGGAGTTTGGGGACTCAGAACGCCCCATTTGTCGCGCTGAACCCGTTGATTATTCCAAAGCGGCATTGGAGAGAAAAAAATTGCAAAATCCTTTTGGGCGACTTTGCCCAAATTCGGAGTTTGGGGACTCAGAACGCCACATTTGTTGCGCTGAACCCGTTGGTTATTCCAAAGCGGCATTGGAGAGAAAAAGAAAATTGCAAAAACCTTTTTGGGCGACTTTGCCCAAATTCAGAGTTTGGGGACTCAGAACGCCCCATTTGTCGCGCTGAACACGTTGGTTATTCCACAGCAGCATTGGAGAGAAACAAATTGCAAAAACATTTTAGGCGACTTTGCCCAAATTCGGAGTTTGTGGACTCAGAACGCCATTCGTCGCGCTGAACACGTTGGCTATTTCCAAAGAGGCATTGGAGAGAAACAAATTGCAAAAACCTTTTCGACGAGTTCTCCCAAATTCGCAGTTTGGGGGCTCAGAACGCCCCATTCGTCGCGTTGAACCCGTTGGTTATTCCAAAGCAGCATTGGAGAGAATCAAATTCCTAAAACCTTTTGGGCGACTTTGCCCAAATTCGGAGTTTCGGGACTCAGAACGCCCCATTTGTCTTGCTGAACCCGTTGGTTATTCCAAAGCAGCATTGGAGAGAAACAAATTGCAAAAACATTTTAGGCGACTTTGCCCAAATTCGGAGTTTGGGGACTCAGAACGCCCCATTCGTCGCGCTGAACCCGTTGGTTATTGCAAAGCGGCATTGGAGAGAAAAACATTGCAAAAACCTTTTAGGCGACTATGCCCAAATTCGGAGTTTGGGGACTCAGAACGCCCCATTTGTCGCGCTGAACCCGTTGGTTATTCCAAAGCGGCATTGGAGAGAAACAAATTCCTAAAACCTTTTGGCCGACTTTGCCCAAATTCGGAGTTTGGGGACTCAGAACGCCCCATTTGTCGCACTGAACCCGTTGGATATTCCAAAGCGGCATTGGAGAGAAAACAATTGCAAAAACCTTTTAGGCGACTTTGCCCAAATGCGGAGTTTGCGGACTCAGAACGCCACATTCGTCGCGCTGAACCCGTTGGTTATTCAAAAGCGGCATTGGAGATAAAAAACATTTCAAAAACCTTTTGGGAGACTTTGCCCAAATTCGGAGTTTGGGGACTCAGAACGCCACATTTGTCGCGCTGAACCCGTTGGTTATTCCAAAGTGGCATTGGAGAGAAAAAGAAAATTGCAAAAACCTTTTTGGGCGACTTTGCCCAAATTCGGAGTTTGGGGACTCAGAACGCCACATTTGTCGCACTGAAACCGTTGGTTATTCCCAAGCGGCATTGGAGAGAGAAAAAAAAATGCAAAAACCATTTCGGTGACTTTGCTCAAATTCGGAGTTTGGGGACTCAGAACGCCCCATTTGTCGCGCTGAACCCGTTGGTTATTCCAAAGCGGCATTGGAGAGAAAAAAGTGGCAACAACCTTTTGGGCGACTTTGCCAAAATTCAGAGTTTGGGGACTCAGAACGCCCCATTTGTCGCGCTGAACCCGTTGGTTATTCCAGAGCAGCATTGGAGAGAAAAAAATGAAAAACCTTTTGGGCGACTTTGCCCAAATTCGGAGTTTGGGGACTCAGAACGCCCCATTTGTCGCGCTGAACCCGTTGGTTATTCCAAAGCAGCATTGGAGAGAAAACAATTGCAAAAACCTTTTGGGCGACTTTGCCCAAATTCGGAGTTTGGGGACTCAGAACGCCCCATTCGTCGCGCTGAACCCGTTGGGTATTCCATAGCGGCATTGGAGAGAAAAAAAATGCAAATACCTTTTGGGCGACTTTGCCCAAATTCGGAGTTTGGGGACTCAGAACGCCACATTTGTCGCGCTGAAACCGTTGGTTATTCCCAAGCGGCATTGGAGAGAAAAAAATGGAAAAAACAATTCCGCGACTTTGCCCAAATTCGGAGTTTGGGGACTCAGAACGCCACATTTGTCGCGCTGAAACCGTTGGTTATTCCCAAGCGGCATTGGAGAGAAAAAAATGGAAAAACCTTTTCCGCGACTTTGCCCAAATTCGGAGTTTGGGGACTCAGAACGCCCCATTTGTCGCGCTGAACCCGTTGGTTATTCCAGAGCGGCATTGGAGAGAAAAATATTGCAAAAACATTTTGGGCGACTTTGCCCAAATTCGGAGTTTGGGGACTCAGAACGCCCCATTTGTCGCGCTGAACCCGTTGGTTATTCCAAAGCAGCATTGGAGAGAAACAAATAGCAAAAACCTTTTGGGCGACTTTGCCCAAATTCGGAGTTTGGGGACTCAGAACGCCCCATTTGTCGCGCTGAACCCGTTGGTTATTCCAAAGCAGCATTGGAGAGAAAACAATTGCAAAAACCTTTTGGGCGACTTTGCCCAAATTCGGAGTTTGGGGACTCAGAACGCCCCATTCGTCGCGCTGAACCCGTTGGGTATTCCAAAGCGGCATTGGAGAGAAAAAAAATGCAAACACCTTTTGGGCGACTTTGCCCAAATTCGGAGTTTGGGGACTCATAACGCCCTATTTGTCGCGCTGAACCTGTTGGTTATTCCGGAGCGGCATTGAAGAGAAAAATATTGCAAAAACCTTTTCCGCGACTTTGCCCAAATTCGGAGTTTGGGGACTCAGAACGCCACATTTGTCGCGCTGAAACCGTTGGTTATTCCCAAGCGGCATTGGAGAGAAAAAAATGGAAAAACCTTTTCCGCGACTTTGCCCAAATTCGGAGTTTGGGGACTCAGAACGCCCCATTCGTCGTGCTGAACCCGTTGGTTATTCCAAAGCGGCATTGGAGAAAAAAAAAATGAAAAACCGTTTTCGCGACTTTGCCCAAATTCGGAGTTTGGGGACTCAGACTAGAACGCCACATTTGTCGCGCTGAACCCGTTGGTTATTCCCAAGCGGCATTGGAGAGAAAAAAATGGAAAAAACAATTCCGCGACTTTGCCCAAATTCGGAGTTTGGGGACTCAGAACGCCCTATTTGTCGCGCTGAACCTGTTGGTTATTCCGGAGCGGCATTGAAGAGAAAAATTTTGCAAAAACCTTTTGGGCGACTTTGCCCAAATTCGGAGTTTGGGGACTCAGAACGCCCCATTTGTCGCGCTGAACCCGTTGGTTATTCCAAAGCGGCATTGGAGAGAAAAACATTGCAAAAACCTTTTGGGCGACTTTGCCCAAATTCGGAGTTTGGGGACTCAGAACGCCCCATTTGTCGCGCTGAACCCGTTGGTTATTCCAAAGCAGCATTGGAGAGAAAACAATTGCAAAAACCTTTTCGGCGACTTTGCCCAAATTCGGAGTTTGGGGACTCAGAACGCCCCATTCGTCGCGCTGAACCCGTTGGTTATTCCGGAGCGGCATTGAAGAGAAAAATATTGCAAAAACCTTTTGGGCGACTTTGCCCAAATTCGGAGTTTGGGGACTCAGAACGCCCCATTTGTCGCGCTGAACCCGTTGGTTATTCCGGAGCGGCATTGAAGAGAAAAATATTGCAAAAACCTTTTTGGGCGACTTTGCCCAAATTCGGAGTTTGGGGACTCAGAACGCCACATTTGTCGCGCTGAAACCGTTGGTTATTCCCAAGCGGCATTGGAGAGAAAAAAATGGAAAAACCTTTTCCGCGACTTTGCCCAAATTCGGAGTTTGGGGACTCAGAACGCCCCATTTGTCGCGCTGAACCCGTTGGTTATTCCAGAGCGGCATTGGAGAGAAAAATATTGCAAAAACCTTTTGGGCGACTTTGCCCAAATTCGGAGTTTGGGGACTCAGAACGCCCCATTTGTCGCGCTGAACCCGTTGGTTATTCCAAAGCGGCATTGGAGAGAAAACAATTGCAAAAACCTTTTGGGCGACTTTGCCCAAATTCGGAGTTTGGGGACTCAGAACGCCACATTTGTTGCGCTGAACCCGTTGGTTATTCCAAAGCGGTATTGGAGAGAAAAAGAAAATTGCAAAAACCTTTTTGGGCGACTTTGCCCAAATTCAGAGTTTGGGGACTCAGAACGCCCCATTTGTCGCGCTGAACACGTTGGTTATTCCACAGCAGCATTGGAGAGAAACAAATTGCAAAAACATTTTAGGCGACTTTGCCCAAATTCGGAGTTTGTGGACTCAGAACGCCATTCGTCGCGCTGAACACGTTGGCTATTTCCAAAGAGGCATTGGAGAGAAACAAATTGCAAAAACCTTTTCGACGAGTTCTCCCAAATTCGCAGTTTGGGGGCTCAGAACGCCCCATTCGTCGCGCTGAACCCGTTGGTTATTGCAAAGCGGCATTGGAGAGAAAAACATTGCAAAAACCTTTTAGGCGACTATGCCCAAATTCGGAGTTTGGGGACTCAGAACGCCCCATTTGTCGCGCTGAACCCGTTGGTTATTCCAAAGCGGCATTGGAGAGAAACAAATTCCTAAAACCTTTTGGCCGACTTTGCCCAAATTCGGAGTTTGGGGACTCAGAACGCCCCATTTGTCGCACTGAACCCGTTGGATATTCCAAAGCGGCATTGGAGAGAAAACAATTGCAAAAACCTTTTAGGCGACTTTGCCCAAATGCGGAGTTTGGGGACTCAGAACGCCACATTCGTCGCGCTGAACCCGTTGGTTATTCAAAAGCGGCATTGGAGATAAAAAACTTTTCAAAAACCTTTTGGGAGACTTTGCCCAAATTCGGAGTTTGGGGACTCAGAACGCCACATTTGTCGCGCTGAACCCGTTGGTTATTCCAAAGTGGCATTGGAGAGAAAAAGAAAATTGCAAAAACCTTTTTGGGCGACTTTGCCCAAATTCGGAGTTTGGGGACTCAGAACGCCACATTTGTCGCGCTGAAACCGTTGGTTATTCCCAAGCGGCATTGGAGAGAGAAAAAAAAATGCAAAAACCATTTCGGTGACTTTGCTCAAATTCGGAGTTTGGGGACTCAGAACGCCCCATTTGTCGCGCTGAACCCGTTGGTTATTCCAAAGCGGCATTGGAGAGAAACAAATTCCTAAAACCTTTTGGCCGACTTTGCCCAAATTCGGAGTTTGGGGACTCAGAACGCCCCATTTGTCGCACTGAACCCGTTGGATATTCCAAAGCGGCATTGGAGAGAAAACAATTGCAAAAACCTTTTAGGCGACTTTGCCCAAATGCGGAGTTTGGGGACTCAGAACGCCACATTCGTCGCGCTGAACCCGTTGGTTATTCAAAAGCGGCATTGGAGATAAAAAACATTTCAAAAACCTTTTGGGAGACTTTGCCCAAATTCGGAGTTTGGGGACTCAGAACGCCACATTTGTCGCGCTGAACCCGTTGATTATTCCAAAGTGGCATTGGAGAGAAAAAGAAAATTGCAAAAACCTTTTTGGGCGACTTTGCCCAAATTCGGAGTTTGGGGACTCAGAACGCCCCATTCGTCGCGCTGAACCCGTTGGTTATTGCAAAGCGGCATTGGAGAGAAAAACATTGCAAAAACCTTTTAGGCGACTATGCCCAAATTCGGAGTTTGGGGACTCAGAACGCCCCATTTGTCGCGCTGAACCCGTTGGTTATTCCAAAGCGGCATTGGAGAGAAACAAATTCCTAAAACCTTTTGGCCGACTTTGCCCAAATTCGGAGTTTGGGGACTCAGAACGCCCCATTTGTCGCACTGAACCAGTTGGATATTCCAAAGCGGCATTGGAGAGAAAACAATTGCAAAAACCTTTTAGGCGACTTTGCCCAAATGCGGAGTTTGCGGACTCAGAACGCCACTTTCGTCGCGCTGAACCCGTTGGTTATTCAAAAGCGGCATTGGAGATAAAAAACATTTCAAAAACCTTTTGGGAGACTTTGCCCAAATTCGGAGTTTGGGGACTCAGAACGCCACATTTGTCGCGCTGAACCCGTTGGTTATTCCAAAGTGGCATTGGAGAGAAAAAGAAAATTGCAAAAACCTTTTTGGGCGACTTTGCCCAAATTCGGAGTTTGGGGACTCAGAACGCCACATTTGTCGCGCTGAAACCGTTGGTTATTCCCAAGCGGCATTGGAGAGAGAAAAAAAAATGCAAAAACCATTTCGGTGACTTTGCTCAAATTCGGAGTTTGGGGACTCAGAACGCCCCATTTGTCGCGCTGAACCCGTTGGTTATTCCAAAGCGGCATTGGAGAGAAAAAAGTGGCAACAACCTTTTGGGCGACTTTGCCAAAATTCAGAGTTTGGGGACTCAGAACGCCCCATTTGTCGCGCTGAACCCGTTGGTTATTCCAGAGCAGCATTGGAGAGAAAAACAATGAAAAACCTTTTGGGCGACTTTGCCCAAATTCGGAGTTTGGGGACTCAGAACGCCCCATTTGTCGCGCTGAACCCGTTGGTTATTCCAAAGCAGCATTGGAGAGAAAACAATTGCAAAAACCTTTTGGGCGACTTTGCCCAAATTCGGAGTTTGGGGACTCAGAACGCCCCATTCGTCGCGCTGAACCCGTTGGGTATTCCAAAGCGGCATTGGAGAGAAAAAAAATGCAAATACCTTTTGGGCGACTTTGCCCAAATTCGGAGTTTGGGGACTCAGAACGCCACATTTGTCGCGCTGAACCCGTTGGTTATTCCAAAGCGGCATTGGAGAGAAACAAATTCCTAAAACCTTTTGGCCGACTTTGCCCAAATTCGGAGTTTGGGGACTCAGAACGCCCCATTTGTCGCACTGAACCCGTTGGATATTCCAAAGCGGCATTGGAGAGAAAACAATTGCAAAAACCTTTTAGGCGACTTTGCCCAAATGCGGAGTTTGGGGACTCAGAACGCCACATTCGTCGCGCTGAACCCGTTGGTTATTCAAAAGCGGCATTGGAGATAAAAAACATTTCAAAAACCTTTTGGGAGACTTTGCCCAAATTCGGAGTTTGGGGACTCAGAACGCCACATTTGTCGCGCTGAACCCGTTGATTATTCCAAAGTGGCATTGGAGAGAAAAAGAAAATTGCAAAAACCTTTTTGGGCGACTTTGCCCAAATTCGGAGTTTGGGGACTCAGAACGCCCCATTCGTCGCGCTGAACCCGTTGGTTATTGCAAAGCGGCATTGGAGAGAAAAACATTGCAAAAACCTTTTAGGCGACTATGCCCAAATTCGGAGTTTGGGGACTCAGAACGCCCCATTTGTCGCGCTGAACCCGTTGGTTATTCCAAAGCGGCATTGGAGAGAAACAAATTCCTAAAACCTTTTGGCCGACTTTGCCCAAATTCGGAGTTTGGGGACTCAGAACGCCCCATTTGTCGCACTGAACCCGTTGGATATTCCAAAGCGGCATTGGAGAGAAAACAATTGCAAAAACCTTTTAGGCGACTTTGCCCAAATGCGGAGTTTGCGGACTCAGAACGCCACATTCGTCGCGCTGAACCCGTTGGTTATTCAAAAGCGGCATTGGAGATAAAAAACATTTCAAAAACCTTTTGGGAGACTTTGCCCAAATTCGGAGTTTGGGGACTCAGAACGCCACATTTGTCGCGCTGAACCCGTTGGTTATTCCAAAGTGGCATTGGAGAGAAAAAGAAAATTGCAAAAACCTTTTTGGGCGACTTTGCCCAAATTCGGAGTTTGGGGACTCAGAACGCCACATTTGTCGCGCTGAAACCGTTGGTTATTCCCAAGCGGCATTGGAGAGAGAAAAAAAAATGCAAAAACCATTTCGGTGACTTTGCTCAAATTCGGAGTTTGGGGACTCAGAACGCCCCATTTGTCGCGCTGAACCCGTTGGTTATTCCAAAGCGGCATTGGAGAGAAAAAAGTGGCAACAACCTTTTGGGCGACTTTGCCAAAATTCAGAGTTTGGGGACTCAGAACGCCCCATTTGTCGCGCTGAACCCGTTGGTTATTCCAGAGCAGCATTGGAGAGAAAAACAATGAAAAACCTTTTGGGCGACTTTGCCCAAATTCGGAGTTTGGGGACTCAGAACGCCCCATTTGTCGCGCTGAACCCGTTGGTTATTCCAAAGCAGCATTGGAGAGAAAACAATTGCAAAAACCTTTTGGGCGACTTTGCCCAAATTCGGAGTTTGGGGACTCAGAACGCCCCATTCGTCGCGCTGAACCCGTTGGGTATTCCAAAGCGGCATTGGAGAGAAAAAAAATGCAAATACCTTTTGGGCGACTTTGCCCAAATTCGGAGTTTGGGGACTCAGAACGCCACATTTGTCGCGCTGAAACCGTTGGTTATTCCCAAGCGGCATTGGAGAGAAAAAAATGGAAAAAACAATTCCGCGACTTTGCCCAAATTCGGAGTTTGGGGACTCAGAACGCCCTATTTGTCGCGCTGAACCTGTTGGTTATTCCGGAGCGGCATTGAAGAGAAAAATATTGCAAAAACCTTTTCCGCGACTTTGCCCAAATTCGGAGTTTGGGGACTCAGAACGCCACATTTGTCGCGCTGAAACCGTTGGTTATTCCCAAGCGGCATTGGAGAGAAAAAAATGGAAAAACCTTTTCCGCGACTTTGCCCAAATTCGGAGTTTGGGGACTCAGAACGCCCCATTTGTCGCGCTGAACCCGTTGGTTATTCCAGAGCGGCATTGGAGAGAAAAATATTGCAAAAACATTTTGGGCGACTTTGCCCAAATTCGGAGTTTGGGGACTCAGAACGCCCCATTTGTCGCGCTGAACCCGTTGGTTATTCCAAAGCAGCATTGGAGAGAAACAAATAGCAAAAACCTTTTGGGCGACTTTGCCCAAATTCGGAGTTTGGGGACTCAGAACGCCCCATTTGTCGCGCTGAACCCGTTGGTTATTCCAAAGCAGCATTGGAGAGAAAACAATTGCAAAAACCTTTTCGGCGACTTTGCCCAAATTCGGAGTTTGGGGACTCAGAACGCCCCATTCGTCGCGCTGAACCCGTTGGTTATTCCGGAGCGGCATTGAAGAGAAAAATATTGCAAAAACCTTTTGGGCGACTTTGCCCAAATTCGGAGTTTGGGGACTCAGAACGCCCCATTTGTCGCGCTGAACCCGTTGGTTATTCCGGAGCGGCATTGAAGAGAAAAATATTGCAAAAACCTTTTTGGGCGACTTTGCCCAAATTCGGAGTTTGGGGACTCAGAACGCCACATTTGTCGCGCTGAAACCGTTGGTTATTCCCAAGCGGCATTGGAGAGAAAAAAATGGAAAAACCTTTTCCGCGACTTTGCCCAAATTCGGAGTTTGGGGACTCAGAACGCCCCATTTGTCGCGCTGAACCCGTTGGTTATTCCAGAGCGGCATTGGAGAGAAAAATATTGCAAAAACCTTTTGGGCGACTTTGCCCAAATTCGGAGTTTGGGGACTCAGAACGCCCCATTTGTCGCGCTGAACCCGTTGGTTATTCCAAAGCGGCATTGGAGAGAAAACAATTGCAAAAACCTTTTGGGCGACTTTGCCCAAATTCGGAGTTTGGGGACTCAGAACGCCACATTTGTTGCGCTGAACCCGTTGGTTATTCCAAAGCGGTATTGGAGAGAAAAAGAAAATTGCAAAAACCTTTTTGGGCGACTTTGCCCAAATTCAGAGTTTGGGGACTCAGAACGCCCCATTTGTCGCGCTGAACACGTTGGTTATTCCACAGCAGCATTGGAGAGAAACAAATTGCAAAAACATTTTAGGCGACTTTGCCCAAATTCGGAGTTTGTGGACTCAGAACGCCATTCGTCGCGCTGAACACGTTGGCTATTTCCAAAGAGGCATTGGAGAGAAACAAATTGCAAAAACCTTTTCGACGAGTTCTCCCAAATTCGCAGTTTGGGGGCTCAGAACGCCCCATTCGTCGCGCTGAACCCGTTGGTTATTGCAAAGCGGCATTGGAGAGAAAAACATTGCAAAAACCTTTTAGGCGACTATGCCCAAATTCGGAGTTTGGGGACTCAGAACGCCCCATTTGTCGCGCTGAACCCGTTGGTTATTCCAAAGCGGCATTGGAGAGAAACAAATTCCTAAAACCTTTTGGCCGACTTTGCCCAAATTCGGAGTTTGGGGACTCAGAACGCCCCATTTGTCGCACTGAACCCGTTGGATATTCCAAAGCGGCATTGGAGAGAAAACAATTGCAAAAACCTTTTAGGCGACTTTGCCCAAATGCGGAGTTTGGGGACTCAGAACGCCACATTCGTCGCGCTGAACCCGTTGGTTATTCAAAAGCGGCATTGGAGATAAAAAACTTTTCAAAAACCTTTTGGGAGACTTTGCCCAAATTCGGAGTTTGGGGACTCAGAACGCCACATTTGTCGCGCTGAACCCGTTGGTTATTCCAAAGTGGCATTGGAGAGAAAAAGAAAATTGCAAAAACCTTTTTGGGCGACTTTGCCCAAATTCGGAGTTTGGGGACTCAGAACGCCACATTTGTCGCGCTGAAACCGTTGGTTATTCCCAAGCGGCATTGGAGAGAGAAAAAAAAATGCAAAAACCATTTCGGTGACTTTGCTCAAATTCGGAGTTTGGGGACTCAGAACGCCCCATTTGTCGCGCTGAACCCGTTGGTTATTCCAAAGCGGCATTGGAGAGAAACAAATTCCTAAAACCTTTTGGCCGACTTTGCCCAAATTCGGAGTTTGGGGACTCAGAACGCCCCATTTGTCGCACTGAACCCGTTGGATATTCCAAAGCGGCATTGGAGAGAAAACAATTGCAAAAACCTTTTAGGCGACTTTGCCCAAATGCGGAGTTTGGGGACTCAGAACGCCACATTCGTCGCGCTGAACCCGTTGGTTATTCAAAAGCGGCATTGGAGATAAAAAACATTTCAAAAACCTTTTGGGAGACTTTGCCCAAATTCGGAGTTTGGGGACTCAGAACGCCACATTTGTCGCGCTGAACCCGTTGATTATTCCAAAGTGGCATTGGAGAGAAAAAGAAAATTGCAAAAACCTTTATGGGCGACTTTGCCCAAATTCGGAGTTTGGGGACTCAGAACGCCCCATTCGTCGCGCTGAACCCGTTGGTTATTGCAAAGCGGCATTGGAGAGAAAAACATTGCAAAAACCTTTTAGGCGACTATGCCCAAATTCGGAGTTTGGGGACTCAGAACGCCCCATTTGTCGCGCTGAACCCGTTGGTTATTCCAAAGCGGCATTGGAGAGAAACAAATTCCTAAAACCTTTTGGCCGACTTTGCCCAAATTCGGAGTTTGGGGACTCAGAACGCCCCATTTGTCGCACTGAACCCGTTGGATATTCCAAAGCGGCATTGGAGAGAAAACAATTGCAAAAACCTTTTAGGCGACTTTGCCCAAATGCGGAGTTTGCGGACTCAGAACGCCACATTCGTCGCGCTGAACCCGTTGGTTATTCAAAAGCGGCATTGGAGATAAAAAACATTTCAAAAACCTTTTGGGAGACTTTGCCCAAATTCGGAGTTTGGGGACTCAGAACGCCACATTTGTCGCGCTGAACCCGTTGGTTATTCCAAAGTGGCATTGGAGAGAAAAAGAAAATTGCAAAAACCTTTTTGGGCGACTTTGCCCAAATTCGGAGTTTGGGGACTCAGAACGCCACATTTGTCGCGCTGAAACCGTTGGTTATTCCCAAGCGGCATTGGAGAGAGAAAAAAAAATGCAAAAACCATTTCGGTGACTTTGCTCAAATTCGGAGTTTGGGGACTCAGAACGCCCCATTTGTCGCGCTGAACCCGTTGGTTATTCCAAAGCGGCATTGGAGAGAAAAAAGTGGCAACAACCTTTTGGGCGACTTTGCCAAAATTCAGAGTTTGGGGACTCAGAACGCCCCATTTGTCGCGCTGAACCCGTTGGTTATTCCAGAGCAGCATTGGTGAGAAAAACAATGAAAAACCTTTTGGGCGACTTTGCCCAAATTCGGAGTTTGGGGACTCAGAACGCCCCATTTGTCGCGCTGAACCCGTTGGTTATTCCAAAGCAGCATTGGAGAGAAAACAATTGCAAAAACCTTTTGGGCGACTTTGCCCAAATTCGGAGTTTGGGGACTCAGAACGCCCCATTCGTCGCGCTGAACCCGTTGGGTATTCCAAAGCGGCATTGGAGAGAAAAAAAATGCAAATACCTTTTGGGCGACTTTGCCCAAATTCGGAGTTTGGGGACTCAGAACGCCACATTTGTCGCGCTGAAACCGTTGGTTATTCCCAAGCGGCATTGGAGAGAAAAAAATGGAAAAAACAATTCCGCGACTTTGCCCAAATTCGGAGTTTGGGGACTCAGAACGCCCTATTTGTCGCGCTGAACCTGTTGGTTATTCCGGAGCGGCATTGAAGAGAAAAATATTGCAAAAACCTTTTCCGCGACTTTGCCCAAATTCGGAGTTTGGGGACTCAGAACGCCACATTTGTCGCGCTGAAACCGTTGGTTATTCCCAAGCGGCATTGGAGAGAAAAAAATGGAAAAACCTTTTCCGCGACTTTGCCCAAATTCGGAGTTTGGGGACTCAGAACGCCCCATTTGTCGCGCTGAACCCGTTGGTTATTCCAGAGCGGCATTGGAGAGAAAAATATTGCAAAAACATTTTGGGCGACTTTGCCCAAATTCGGAGTTTGGGGACTCAGAACGCCCCATTTGTCGCGCTGAACCCGTTGGTTATTCCAAAGCAGCATTGGAGAGAAACAAATAGCAAAAACCTTTTGGGCGACTTTGCCCAAATTCGGAGTTTGGGGACTCAGAACGCCCCATTTGTCGCGCTGAACCCGTTGGTTATTCCAAAGCAGCATTGGAGAGAAAACAATTGCAAAAACCTTTTCGGCGACTTTGCCCAAATTCGGAGTTTGGGGACTCAGAACGCCCCATTCGTCGCGCTGAACCCGTTGGTTATTCCGGAGCGGCATTGAAGAGAAAAATATTGCAAAAACCTTTTGGGCGACTTTGCCCAAATTCGGAGTTTGGGGACTCAGAACGCCCCATTTGTCGCGCTGAACCCGTTGGTTATTCCGGAGCGGCATTGAAGAGAAAAATATTGCAAAAACCTTTTTGGGCGACTTTGCCCAAATTCGGAGTTTGGGGACTCAGAACGCCACATTTGTCGCGCTGAAACCGTTGGTTATTCCCAAGCGGCATTGGAGAGAAAAAAATGGAAAAACCTTTTCCGCGACTTTGCCCAAATTCGGAGTTTGGGGACTCAGAACGCCCCATTTGTCGCGCTGAACCCGTTGGTTATTCCAGAGCGGCATTGGAGAGAAAAATATTGCAAAAACCTTTTGGGCGACTTTGCCCAAATTCGGAGTTTGGGGACTCAGAACGCCCCATTTGTCGCGCTGAACCCGTTGGTTATTCCAAAGCGGCATTGGAGAGAAAACAATTGCAAAAACCTTTTGGGCGACTTTGCCCAAATTCGGAGTTTGGGGACTCAGAACGCCACATTTGTTGCGCTGAACCCGTTGGTTATTCCAAAGCGGTATTGGAGAGAAAAAGAAAATTGCAAAAACCTTTTTGGGCGACTTTGCTCAAATTCGGAGTTTGGGGACTCAGAACGCCCCATTTGTCGCGCTGAACCCGTTGGTTATTCCAAAGCGGCATTGGAGAGAAACAAATTCCTAAAACCTTTTGGCCGACTTTGCCCAAATTCGGAGTTTGGGGACTCAGAACGCCCCATTTGTCGCACTGAACCCGTTGGATATTCCAAAGCGGCATTGGAGAGAAAACAATTGCAAAAACCTTTTAGGCGACTTTGCCCAAATGCGGAGTTTGGGGACTCAGAACGCCACATTCGTCGCGCTGAACCCGTTGGTTATTCAAAAGCGGCATTGGAGATAAAAAACATTTCAAAAACCTTTTGGGAGACTTTGCCCAAATTCGGAGTTTGGGGACTCAGAACGCCACATTTGTCGCGCTGAACCCGTTGATTATTCCAAAGTGGCATTGGAGAGAAAAAGAAAATTGCAAAAACCTTTTTGGGCGACTTTGCCCAAATTCGGAGTTTGGGGACTCAGAACGCCCCATTCGTCGCGCTGAACCCGTTGGTTATTGCAAAGCGGCATTGGAGAGAAAAACATTGCAAAAACCTTTTAGGCGACTATGCCCAAATTCGGAGTTTGGGGACTCAGAACGCCCCATTTGTCGCGCTGAACCCGTTGGTTATTCCAAAGCGGCATTGGAGAGAAACAAATTCCTAAAACCTTTTGGCCGACTTTGCCCAAATTCGGAGTTTGGGGACTCAGAACGCCCCATTTGTCGCACTGAACCCGTTGGATATTCCAAAGCGGCATTGGAGAGAAAACAATTGCAAAAACCTTTTAGGCGACTTTGCCCAAATGCGGAGTTTGCGGACTCAGAACGCCACTTTCGTCGCGCTGAACCCGTTGGTTATTCAAAAGCGGCATTGGAGATACAAAACATTTCAAAAACCTTTTGGGAGACTTTGCCCAAATTCGGAGTTTGGGGACTCAGAACGCCACATTTGTCGCGCTGAACCCGTTGGTTATTCCAAAGTGGCATTGGAGAGAAAAAGAAAATTGCAAAAACCTTTTTGGGCGACTTTGCCCAAATTCGGAGTTTGGGGACTCAGAACGCCACATTTGTCGCGCTGAAACCGTTGGTTATTCCCAAGCGGCATTGGAGAGAGAAAAAAAAATGCAAAAACCATTTCGGTGACTTTGCTCAAATTCGGAGTTTGGGGACTCAGAACGCCCCATTTGTCGCGCTGAACCCGTTGGTTATTCCAAAGCGGCATTGGAGAGAAAAAAGTGGCAACAACCTTTTGGGCGACTTTGCCAAAATTCAGAGTTTGGGGACTCAGAACGCCCCATTTGTCGCGCTGAACCCGTTGGTTATTCCAGAGCAGCATTGGAGAGAAAAACAATGAAAAACCTTTTGGGCGACTTTGCCCAAATTCGGAGTTTGGGGACTCAGAACGCCCCATTTGTCGCGCTGAACCCGTTGGTTATTCCAAAGCAGCATTGGAGAGAAAACAATTGCAAAAACCTTTTGGGCGACTTTGCCCAAATTCGGAGTTTGGGGACTCAGAACGCCCCATTCGTCGCGCTGAACCCGTTGGGTATTCCAAAGCGGCATTGGAGAGAAAAAAAATGCAAATACCTTTTGGGCGACTTTGCCCAAATTCGGAGTTTGGGGACTCAGAACGCCACATTTGTCGCGCTGAACCCGTTGGTTATTCCAAAGCGGCATTGGAGAGAAACAAATTCCTAAAACCTTTTGGCCGACTTTGCCCAAATTCGGAGTTTGGGGACTCAGAACGCCCCATTTGTCGCACTGAACCCGTTGGATATTCCAAAGCGGCATTGGAGAGAAAACAATTGCAAAAACCTTTTAGGCGACTTTGCCCAAATGCGGAGTTTGGGGACTCAGAACGCCACATTCGTCGCGCTGAACCCGTTGGTTATTCAAAAGCGGCATTGGAGATAAAAAACATTTCAAAAACCTTTTGGGAGACTTTGCCCAAATTCGGAGTTTGGGGACTCAGAACGCCACATTTGTCGCGCTGAACCCGTTGATTATTCCAAAGTGGCATTGGAGAGAAAAAGAAAATTGCAAAAACCTTTTTGGGCGACTTTGCCCAAATTCGGAGTTTGGGGACTCAGAACGCCCCATTCGTCGCGCTGAACCCGTTGGTTATTGCAAAGCGGCATTGGAGAGAAAAACATTGCAAAAACCTTTTAGGCGACTATGCCCAAATTCGGAGTTTGGGGACTCAGAACGCCCCATTTGTCGCGCTGAACCCGTTGGTTATTCCAAAGCGGCATTGGAGAGAAACAAATTCCTAAAACCTTTTGGCCGACTTTGCCCAAATTCGGAGTTTGGGGACTCAGAACGCCCCATTCGTCGCGCTGAACCCGTTGGGTATTCCAAAGCGGCATTGGAGAGAAAAAAAATGCAAATACCTTTTGGGCGACTTTGCCCAAATTCGGAGTTTGGGGACTCAGAACGCCACATTTGTCGCGCTGAACCCGTTGGTTATTCCAAAGCGGCATTGGAGAGAAACAAATTCCTAAAACCTTTTGGCCGACTTTGCCCAAATTCGGAGTTTGGGGACTCAGAACGCCCCATTTGTCGCACTGAACCCGTTGGATATTCCAAAGCGGCATTGGAGAGAAAACAATTGCAAAAACCTTTTAGGCGACTTTGCCCAAATGCGGAGTTTGGGGACTCAGAACGCCACATTCGTCGCGCTGAACCCGTTGGTTATTCAAAAGCGGCATTGGAGATAAAAAACATTTCAAAAACCTTTTGGGAGACTTTGCCCAAATTCGGAGTTTGGGGACTCAGAACGCCACATTTGTCGCGCTGAACCCGTTGATTATTCCAAAGTGGCATTGGAGAGAAAAAGAAAATTGCAAAAACCTTTTTGGGCGACTTTGCCCAAATTCGGAGTTTGGGGACTCAGAACGCCCCATTCGTCGCGCTGAACCCGTTGGTTATTGCAAAGCGGCATTGGAGAGAAAAACATTGCAAAAACCTTTTAGGCGACTATGCCCAAATTCGGAGTTTGGGGACTCAGAACGCCCCATTTGTCGCGCTGAACCCGTTGGTTATTCCAAAGCGGCATTGGAGAGAAACAAATTCCTAAAACCTTTTGGCCGACTTTGCCCAAATTCGGAGTTTGGGGACTCAGAACGCCCCATTTGTCGCACTGAACCCGTTGGATATTCCAAAGCGGCATTGGAGAGAAAACAATTGCAAAAACCTTTTAGGCGACTTTGCCCAAATGCGGAGTTTGCGGACTCAGAACGCCACATTCGTCGCGCTGAACCCGTTGGTTATTCAAAAGCGGCATTGGAGATAAAAAACATTTCAAAAACCTTTTGGGAGACTTTGCCCAAATTCGGAGTTTGGGGACTCAGAACGCCACATTTGTCGCGCTGAACCCGTTGGTTATTCCAAAGTGGCATTGGAGAGAAAAAGAAAATTGCAAAAACCTTTTTGGGCGACTTTGCCCAAATTCGGAGTTTGGGGACTCAGAACGCCACATTTGTCGCGCTGAAACCGTTGGTTATTCCCAAGCGGCATTGGAGAGAGAAAAAAAAATGCAAAAACCATTTCGGTGACTTTGCTCAAATTCGGAGTTTGGGGACTCAGAACGCCCCATTTGTCGCGCTGAACCCGTTGGTTATTCCAAAGCGGCATTGGAGAGAAAAAAGTGGCAACAACCTTTTGGGCGACTTTGCCAAAATTCAGAGTTTGGGGACTCAGAACGCCCCATTTGTCGCGCTGAACCCGTTGGTTATTCCAGAGCAGCATTGGAGAGAAAAACAATGAAAAACCTTTTGGGCGACTTTGCCCAAATTCGGAGTTTGGGGACTCAGAACGCCCCATTTGTCGCGCTGAACCCGTTGGTTATTCCAAAGCAGCATTGGAGAGAAAACAATTGCAAAAACCTTTTGGGCGACTTTGCCCAAATTCGGAGTTTGGGGACTCAGAACGCCCCATTCGTCGCGCTGAACCCGTTGGGTATTCCAAAGCGGCATTGGAGAGAAAAAAAATGCAAATACCTTTTGGGCGACTTTGCCCAAATTCGGAGTTTGGGGACTCAGAACGCCACATTTGTCGCGCTGAAACCGTTGGTTATTCCCAAGCGGCATTGGAGAGAAAAAAATGGAAAAAACAATTCCGCGACTTTGCCCAAATTCGGAGTTTGGGGACTCAGAACGCCCTATTTGTCGCGCTGAACCTGTTGGTTATTCCGGAGCGGCATTGAAGAGAAAAATATTGCAAAAACCTTTTCCGCGACTTTGCCCAAATTCGGAGTTTGGGGACTCAGAACGCCACATTTGTCGCGCTGAAACCGTTGGTTATTCCCAAGCGGCATTGGAGAGAAAAAAATGGAAAAACCTTTTCCGCGACTTTGCCCAAATTCGGAGTTTGGGGACTCAGAACGCCCCATTTGTCGCGCTGAACCCGTTGGTTATTCCAGAGCGGCATTGGAGAGAAAAATATTGCAAAAACATTTTGGGCGACTTTGCCCAAATTCGGAGTTTGGGGACTCAGAACGCCCCATTTGTCGCGCTGAACCCGTTGGTTATTCCAAAGCAGCATTGGAGAGAAACAAATAGCAAAAACCTTTTGGGCGACTTTGCCCAAATTCGGAGTTTGGGGACTCAGAACGCCCCATTTGTCGCGCTGAACCCGTTGGTTATTCCAAAGCAGCATTGGAGAGAAAACAATTGCAAAAACCTTTTGGGCGACTTTGCCCAAATTCGGAGTTTGGGGACTCAGAACGCCCCATTCGTCGCGCTGAACCCGTTGGGTATTCCAAAGCGGCATTGGAGAGAAAAAAAATGCAAACACCTTTTGGGCGACTTTGCCCAAATTCGGAGTTTGGGGACTCATAACGCCCTATTTGTCGCGCTGAACCTGTTGGTTATTCCGGAGCGGCATTGAAGAGAAAAATATTGCAAAAACCTTTTCCGCGACTTTGCCCAAATTCGGAGTTTGGGGACTCAGAACGCCACATTTGTCGCGCTGAAATCGTTGGTTATTCCCAAGCGGCATTGGAGAGAAAAAAATGGAAAAACCTTTTCCGCGACTTTGCCCAAATTCGGAGTTTGGGGACTCAGAACGCCCCATTCGTCGTGCTGAACCCGTTGGTTATTCCAAAGCGGCATTGGAGAGAAAAAAAATGAAAAACCGTTTTCGCGACTTTGCCCAAATTCGGAGTTTGGGGACTCAGACTAGAACGCCACATTTGTCGCGCTGAACCCGTTGGTTATTCCCAAGCGGCATTGGAGAGAAAAAAAATGGAAAAAACAATTCCGCGACTTTGCCCAAATTCGGAGTTTGGGGACTCAGAACGCCCCATTCGTCGCGCTGAACCCGTTGGTTATTCCGGAGCGGCATTGAAGAGAAAAATATTGCAAAAACCTTTTGGGCGACTTTGCCCAAATTCGGAGTTTGGGGACTCAGAACGCCCCATTTGTCGTGCTGAACCCGTTGGTTATTCCGGAGCGGCATTGAAGAGAAAAATATTGCAAAAACCTTTTTGGGCGACTTTGCCCAAATTCGGAGTTTGGGGACTCAGAACGCCACATTTGTCGCGCTGAAACCGTTGGTTATTCCCAAGCGGCATTGGAGAGAAAAAAATGGAAAAACCTTTTCCGCGACTTTGCCCAAATTCGGAGTTTGGGGACTCAGAACGCCCCATTTGTCGCGCTGAACCTGTTGGTTATTCCGGAGCGGCATTGAAGAGAAAAATATTGCAAAAACCTTTTCCGCGACTTTGCCCAAATTCGGAGTTTGGGGACTCAGAACGCCACATTTGTCGCGCTGAAATCGTTGGTTATTCCCAAGCGGCATTGGAGAGAAAAAAATGGAAAAACCTTTTCCGCGACTTTGCCCAAATTCGGAGTTTGGGGACTCAGAACGCCCCATTCGTCGTGCTGAACCCGTTGGTTATTCCAAAGCGGCATTGGAGAGAAAAAAAATGAAAAACCGTTTTCGCGACTTTGCCCAAATTCGGAGTTTGGGGACTCAGACTAGAACGCCACATTTGTCGCGCTGAACCCGTTGGTTATTCCCAAGCGGCATTGGAGAGAAAAAAAATGGAAAAAACAATTCCGCGACTTTGCCCAAATTCGGAGTTTGGGGACTCAGAACGCCCCATTCGTCGCGCTGAACCCGTTGGTTATTCCGGAGCGGCATTGAAGAGAAAAATATTGCAAAAACCTTTTGGGCGACTTTGCCCAAATTCGGAGTTTGGGGACTCAGAACGCCCCATTTGTCGTGCTGAACCCGTTGGTTATTCCGGAGCGGCATTGAAGAGAAAAATATTGCAAAAACCTTTTTGGGCGACTTTGCCCAAATTCGGAGTTTGGGGACTCAGAACGCCACATTTGTCGCGCTGAAACCGTTGGTTATTCCCAAGCGGCATTGGAGAGAAAAAAATGGAAAAACCTTTTCCGCGACTTTGCCCAAATTCGGAGTTTGGGGACTCAGAACGCCCCATTTGTCGCGCTGAACCCGTTGGTTATTCCAGAGCGGCATTGGAGAGAAAAATATTGCAAAAACCTTTTGGGCGACTTTGCCCAAATTCGGAGTTTGGGGACTCAGAACGCCCCATTTGTCGCGCTGAACCCGTTGGTTATTCCAAAGCGGCATTGGAGAGAAAAAGAAAATTGCAAAAACCTTTTTGGGCGACTTTGCCCAAATTCAGAGTTTGGGGACTCAGAACGCCCCATTTGTCGCGCTGAACACGTTGGTTATTCCACAGCAGCATTGGAGAGAAACAAATTGCAAAAACATTTTAGGCGACTTTGCCCAAATTCGGAGTTTGTGGACTCAGAACGCCATTCGTCGCGCTGAACACGTTGGCTATTTCCAAAGAGGCATTGGAGAGAAACAAATTGCAAAAACCTTTTCGACGAGTTCTCCCAAATTCGCAGTTTGGGGGCTCATAACGCCCCATTCGTCGCGTTGAACCCGTTGGTTATTCCAAAGCAGCATTGGAGAGAATCAAATTCCTAAAACCTTTTGGGCGACTTTGCCCAAATTCGGAGTTTGGGGACTCAGAACGCCACATTTGTCTTGCTGAACCCGTTGGTTATTCCAAAGCAGCATTGGAGAGAAACAAATTGCAAAAACATTTTAGGCGACTTTGCCCAAATTCGGAGTTTGGGGACTCAGAACGCCCCATTCGTCGCGCTGAACCCGTTGGTTATTGCAAAGCGGCATTGGAGAGAAAAACATTGCAAAAACCTTTTAGGCGACTATGCCCAAATTCGGAGTTTGGGGACTCAGAACGCCCCATTTGTCGCGCTGAACCCGTTGGTTATTCCAAAGCGGCATTGGAGAGAAACAAATTCCTAAAACCTTTTGGCCGACTTTGCCCAAATTCGGAGTTTGGGGACTCAGAACGCCCCATTTGTCGCACTGAACCCGTTGGATATTCCAAAGCGGCATTGGAGAGAAAACAATTGCAAAAACCTTTTAGGCGACTTTGCCCAAATGCGGAGTTTGGGGACTCAGAACGCCACATTCGTCGCGCTGAACCCGTTGGTTATTCAAAAGCGGCATTGGAGATAAAAAACATTTCAAAAACCTTTTGGGAGACTTTGCCCAAATTCGGAGTTTGGGGACTCAGAACGCCACATTTGTCGCGCTGAACCCGTTGGTTATTCCAAAGTGGCATTGGAGAGAAAAAGAAAATTGCAAAAACCTTTTTGGGCGACTTTGCCCAAATTCGGAGTTTGGGGACTCAGAACGCCCCATTTGTCGCGCTGAACCCGTTGGTTATTCCAAAGCGGCATTGGAGATAAAAAACATTTCAAAAACCTTTTGGGAGACTTTGCCCAAATTCGGAGTTTGGGGACTCAGAACGCCACATTTGTCGCGCTGAACCCGTTGGTTATTCCAAAGTGGCATTGGAGAGAAAAAGAAAATTGCAAAAACCTTTTTGGGCGACTTTGCCCAAATTCGGAGTTTGGGGACTCAGAACGCCACATTTGTCGCGCTGAAACCGTTGGTTATTCCCAAGCGGCATTGGAGAGAGAAAAAAAAATGCAAAAACCATTTCGGTGACTTTGCTCAAATTCGGAGTTTGGGGACTCAGAACGCCCCATTTGTCGCGCTGAACCCGTTGGTTATTCCAAAGCGGCATTGGAGAGAAACAAATTCCTAAAACCTTTTGGCCGACTTTGCCCAAATTCGGAGTTTGGGGACTCAGAACGCCCCATTTGTCGCACTGAACCCGTTGGATATTCCAAAGCGGCATTGGAGAGAAAACAATTGCAAAAACCTTTTAGGCGACTTTGCCCAAATGCGGAGTTTGGGGACTCAGAACGCCACATTCGTCGCGCTGAACCCGTTGGTTATTCAAAAGCGGCATTGGAGATAAAAAACATTTCAAAAACCTTTTGGGAGACTTTGCCCAAATTCGGAGTTTGGGGACTCAGAACGCCACATTTGTCGCGCTGAACCCGTTGGTTATTCCAAAGTGGCATTGGAGAGAAAAAGAAAATTGCAAAAACCTTTTTGGGCGACTTTGCCCAAATTCGGAGTTTGGGGACTCAGAACGCCCCATTTGTCGCGCTGAACCCGTTGGTTATTCCAAAGCGGCATTGGAGAGAAAAAAGTGGCAACAACCTTTTGGGCGACTTTGCCAAAATTCAGAGTTTGGGGACTCAGAACGCCCCATTTGTCGCGCTGAACCCGTTGGTTATTCCAGAGCAGCATTGGAGAGAAAAACAATGAAAAACCTTTTGGGCGACTTTGCCCAAATTCGGAGTTTGGGGACTCAGAACGCCCCATTTGTCGCGCTGAACCCGTTGGTTATTCCAAAGCAGCATTGGAGAGAAAACAATTGCAAAAACCTTTTGGGCGACTTTGCCCAAATTCGGAGTTTGGGGACTCAGAACGCCCCATTCGTCGCGCTGAACCCGTTGGGTATTCCAAAGCGGCATTGGAGAGAAAAAAATGCAAACACCTTTTGGGCGACTTTGCCCAAATTCGGAGTTTGGGGACTCAGAACGCCACATTTGTCGCGCTGAAACCGTTGGTTATTCCCAAGCGGCATTGGAGAAAAAAAAATGGAAAAACCTTTTCCGCGACTTTGCCCAAATTCGGAGTTTGGGAACTCAGAACGCCCCATTTGTCGCGCTGAACCCGTTGGTTATTCCAAAGCAGCATTGGAGAGAAACAAATTGCAAAAACCTTTTGGGCGACTTTGCCCAAATTCGGAGTTTGGGGACTCAGAACGCCCCATTTGTCGCGCTGAACCCGTTGGTTATTCCAAAGCAGCATTGGAGAGAAAACAATTGCAAAAACCTTTTGGGCGACTTTGCCCAAATTCGGAGTTTGGGGACTCAGAACGCCCCATTCGTCGCGCTGAACCCGTTGGGTATTCCAAAGCGGCATTGGAGAGAAAAAAAATGCAAACACCTTTTGGGCGACTTTGCCCAAATTCGGAGTTTGGGGACTCATAACGCCCTATTTGTCGCGCTGAACCTGTTGGTTATTCCGGAGCGGCATTGAAGAGAAAAATATTGCAAAAACCTTTTCCGCGACTTTGCCCAAATTCGGAGTTTGGGGACTCAGAACGCCACATTTGTCGCGCTGAAACCGTTGGTTATTCCCAAGCGGCATTGGAGAGAAAAAAATGGAAAAACCTTTTCCGCGACTTTGCCCAAATTCGGAGTTTGGGGACTCAGAACGCCCCATTCGTCGTGCTGAACCCGTTGGTTATTCCAAAGCGGCATTGGAGAGAAAAAAAATGAAAAACCGTTTTCGCGACTTTGCCCAAATTCGGAGTTTGGGGACTCAGACTAGAACGCCACATTTGTCGCGCTGAACCCGTTGGTTATTCCAAAGCGGCATTGGAGAGAAAAACATTGCAAAAACCTTTTGGGCGACTTTGCCCAAATTCGGAGTTTGGGGACTCAGAACGCCCCATTCGTCGTGCTGAAACCGTTGGTTATTCCCAAGCGGCATTGGAGAGAAAAAAATGGAAAAACCTTTTCCGCGACTTTGCCCAAATTCGGAGTTTGGGGACTCAGAACGCCCCATTTGTCACGCTGAACCCGTTGGTTATTCCAAAGCAGCATTGGAGAGAAAACAATTGCAAAAACCTTTTGGGCGACTTTGCCCAAATTCGGAGTTTGGGGACTCAGAACGCCCCATTCGTCGCGCTGAACCCGTTGGGTATTCCAAAGCGGCATTGGAGAGAAAAAAAATGCAAACACCTTTTGGGCGACTTTGCCCAAATTCGGAGTTTGGGGACTCAGAACGCCACATTTGTCGCGCTGAAACCGTTGGTTATTCCCAAGCGGCATTGGAGAGAAAAAAATGGAAAAAACAATTCCGCGACTTTGCCCAAATTCGGAGTTTGGGGACTCAGAACGCCCTATTTGTCGCGCTGAACCTGTTGGTTATTCCGGAGCGGCATTGAAGAGAAAAATATTGCAAAAACCTTTTCCGCGACTTTGCCCAAATTCGGAGTTTGGGGACTCAGAACGCCACATTTGTCGCGCTGAAACCGTTGGTTATTCCCAAGCGGCATTGGAGAGAAAAAAATGGAAAAACCTTTTCCGCGACTTTGCCCAAATTCGGAGTTTGGGGACTCAGAACGCCCCATTTGTCGCGCTGAACCCGTTGGTTATTCCAGAGCGGCATTGGAGAGACAAATATTGCAAAAACATTTTGGGCGACTTTGCCCAAATTCGGAGTTTGGGGACTCAGAACGCCCCATTTGTCGCGCTGAACCCGTTGGTTATTCCAAAGCAGCATTGGAGAGAAACAAATAGCAAAAACCTTTTGGGCGACTTTGCCCAAATTCGGAGTTTGGGGACTCAGAACGCCCCATTTGTCGCGCTGAACCCGTTGGTTATTCCAAAGCAGCATTGGAGAGAAAACAATTGCAAAAACCTTTTGGGCGACTTTGCCCAAATTCGGAGTTTGGGGACTCAGAACGCCCCATTCGTCGCGCTGAACCCGTTGGGTATTCCAAAGCGGCATTGGAGAGAAAAAAATGGAAAAACCTTTTCCGCGACTTTGCCCAAATTCGGAGTTTGGGGACTCAGAACGCCCCATTCGTCGTGCTGAACCCGTTGGTTATTCCAAAGCGGCATTGGAGAGAAAAAAAATGAAAAACCGTTTTCGCGACTTTGCCCAAATTCGGAGTTTGGGGACTCAGACTAGAACGCCACATTTGTCGCGCTGAACCCGTTGGTTATTCCAAAGCGGCATTGGAGAGAAAAACATTGCAAAAACCTTTTGGGCGACTTTGCCCAAATTCGGAGTTTGGGGACTCAGAACGCCCCATTCGTCGTGCTGAACCCGTTGGTTATTCCGAAGCGGCATTGGAGAGAAAAACAATGAAAAACCTTTTTCGCGACTTTGCCCAAATTCGGAGTTTGGGGACTCAGAACGCCACATTTGTCGCGCTGAAACCGTTGGTTATTCCCAAGCGGCATTGGAGAGAAAAAAATGGAAAAACCTTTTCCGCGACTTTGCCCAAATTCGGAGTTTGGGGACTCAGAACGCCACATTTGTCGCGCTGAAACCGTTGGTTATTCCCAAGCGGCATTGGAGAGAAAAAAATGGAAAAAACAATTCCGCGACTTTGCCCAAATTCGGAGTTTGGGGACTCAGAACGCCCTATTTGTCGCGCTGAACCTGTTGGTTATTCCGGAGCGGCATTGAAGAGAAAAATATTGCAAAAACCTTTTGGGCGACTTTGCCCAAATTCGGAGTTTGGGGACTCAGAACGCCACATTTGTCGCGCTGAAACCGTTGGTTATTCCCAAGCGGCATTGGAGAGAGAAAAAAAAATGCAAAAACCATTTCGGTGACTTTGCTCAAATTCGGAGTTTGGGGACTCAGAACGCCCCATTTGTCGCGCGGAACCCGTTGGTTATTCCAAAGCGGCATTGGAGAGAAAAAAGTGGCAACAACCTTTTGGGCGACTTTGCCAAAATTCAGAGTTTGGGGACTCAGAACGCCCCATTTGTCGCGCTGAACCCGTTGGTTATTCCAGAGCAGCATTGGAGAGAAAAACAATGAAAAACCTTTTGGGCGACTTTGCCCAAATTCGGAGTTTGGGGACTCAGAACGCCCCATTTGTCGCGCTGAACCCGTTGGTTATTCCAAAGCAGCATTGGAGAGAAACAAATTGCAAAAACATTTTAGGCGACTTTGCCCAAATTCGGAGTTTGTGGACTCAGAACGCCATTCGTCGCGCTGAACACGTTGGCTATTTCCAAAGAGGCATTGGAGAAAAACAAATTGCAAAAACCTTTTCGACGAGTTCTCCCAAATTCGCAGTTTGGGGGCTCAGAACGCCCCATTCGTCGCGTTGAACCCGTTGGTTATTCCAAAGCAGCATTGGAGAGAATCAAATTCCTAAAACCTTTTGGGCGACTTTGCCCAAATTCGGAGTTTGGGGACTCAGAACGCCCCATTTGTCTTGCTGAACCCGTTGGTTATTCCAAAGCAGCATTGGAGAGAAACAAATTGCAAAAACATTTTAGGCGACTTTGCCCAAATTCGGAGTTTGGGGACTCAGAACGCCCCATTCGTCGCGCTGAACCCGTTGGTTATTGCAAAGCGGCATTGGAGAGAAAAACATTGCAAAAACCTTTTAGGCGACTATGCCCAAATTCGGAGTTTGGGGACTCAGAACGCCCCATTTGTCGCGCTGAACCCGTTGGTTATTCCAAAGCGGCATTGGAGAGAAACAAATTCCTAAAACCTTTTGGCCGACTTTGCCCAAATTCGGAGTTTGGGGACTCAGAACGCCCCATTTGTCGCACTGAACCCGTTGGATATTCCAAAGCGGCATTGGAGAGAAAACAATTGCAAAAACCTTTTAGGCGACTTTGCCCAAATGCGGAGTTTGGGGACTCAGAACGCCACATTCGTCGCGCTGAACCTGTTGGTTATTCAAAAGCGGCATTGGAGATAAAAAACATTTCAAAAACCTTTTGGGAGACTTTGCCCAAATTCGGAGTTTGGGGACTCAGAACGCCACATTTGTCGCGCTGAACCCGTTGGTTATTCCAAAGTGGCATTGGAGAGAAAAAGAAAATTGCAAAAACCTTTTTGGGCGACTTTGCCCAAATTCGGAGTTTGGGGACTCAGAACGCCACATTTGTCGCGCTGAAACCGTTGGTTATTCCCAAGCGGCATTGGAGAGAGAAAAAAAAATGCAAAAACCATTTCGGTGACTTTGCTCAAATTCGGAGTTTGGGGACTCAGAACGCCCCATTTGTCGCGCTGAACCCGTTGGTTATTCCAAAGCGGCATTGGAGAGAAACAAATTCCTAAAACCTTTTGGCCGACTTTGCCCAAATTCGGAGTTTGGGGACTCAGAACGCCCCATTTGTCGCACTGAACCCGTTGGATATTCCAAAGCGGCATTGGAGAGAAAACAATTGCAAAAACCTTTTAGGCGACTTTGCCCAAATGCGGAGTTTGGGGACTCAGAACGCCACATTCGTCGCGCTGAACCCGTTGGTTATTCAAAAGCGGCATTGGAGATAAAAAACACTTCAAAAACCTTTTGGGAGACTTTGCCCAAATTCGGAGTTTGGGGACTCAGAACGCCACATTTGTCGCGCTGAACCCGTTGGTTATTCCAAAGTGGCATTGGAGAGAAAAAGAAAATTGCAAAAACCTTTTTGGGCGACTTTGCCCAAATTCGGAGTTTGGGGACTCAGAACGCCCCATTTGTCGCGCTGAACCCGTTGGTTATTCCAAAGCGGCATTGGAGAGAAAAAAGTGGCAACAACCTTTTGGGCGACTTTGCCAAAATTCAGAGTTTGGGGACTCAGAACGCCCCATTTGTCGCGCTGAACCCGTTGGTTATTCCAGAGCAGCATTGGAGAGAAAAACAATGAAAAACCTTTTGGGCGACTTTGCCCAAATTCGGAGTTTGGGGACTCAGAACGCCCCATTTGTCGCGCTGAACCCGTTGGTTATTCCAAAGCAGCATTGGAGAGAAAACAATTGCAAAAACCTTTTGGGCGACTTTGCCCAAATTCGGAGTTTGGGGACTCAGAACGCCCCATTCGTCGCGCTGAACCCGTTGGGTATTCCGGAGCGGCATTGGAGAGAAAAAAAATGCAAACACCTTTTGGGCGACTTTGCCCAAATTCGGAGTTTGGGGACTCAGAACGCCACATTTGTCGCGCTGAACCCGTTGGTTATTCCAAAGTGGCATTGGAGAGAAAAAGAAAATTGCAAAAACCTTTTTGGGCGACTTTGCCCAAATTCGGAGTTTGGGGACTCAGAACGCCACATTTGTCGCGCTGAAACCGTTGGTTATTCCCAAGCGGCATTGGAGAGAGAAAAAAAAATGCAAAAACCATTTCGGTGACTTTGCTCAAATTCGGAGTTTGGGGACTCAGAACGCCCCATTTGTCGCGCTGAACCCGTTGGTTATTCCAAAGCGGCATTGGAGAGAAACAAATTCCTAAAACCTTTTGGCCGACTTTGCCCAAATTCGGAGTTTGGGGACTCAGAACGCCCCATTTGTCGCACTGAACCCGTTGGATATTCCAAAGCGGCATTGGAGAGAAAACAATTGCAAAAACCTTTTAGGCGACTTTGCCCAAATGCGGAGTTTGGGGACTCAGAACGCCACATTCGTCGCGCTGAACCCGTTGGTTATTCAAAAGCGGCATTGGAGATAAAAAACACTTCAAAAACCTTTTGGGAGACTTTGCCCAAATTCGGAGTTTGGGGACTCAGAACGCCACATTTGTCGCGCTGAACCCGTTGGTTATTCCAAAGTGGCATTGGAGAGAAAAAGAAAATTGCAAAAACCTTTTTGGGCGACTTTGCCCAAATTCGGAGTTTGGGGACTCAGAACGCCCCATTTGTCGCGCTGAACCCGTTGGTTATTCCAAAGCGGCATTGGAGAGAAAAAAGTGGCAACAACCTTTTGGGCGACTTTGCCAAAATTCAGAGTTTGGGGACTCAGAACGCCCCATTTGTCGCGCTGAACCCGTTGGTTATTCCAGAGCAGCATTGGAGAGAAAAACAATGAAAAACCTTTTGGGCGACTTTGCCCAAATTCGGAGTTTGGGGACTCAGAACGCCCCATTTGTCGCGCTGAACCCGTTGGTTATTCCAAAGCAGCATTGGAGAGAAAACAATTGCAAAAACCTTTTGGGCGACTTTGCCCAAATTCGGAGTTTGGGGACTCAGAACGCCCCATTCGTCGCGCTGAACCCGTTGGGTATTCCGGAGCGGCATTGGAGAGAAAAAAAATGCAAACACCTTTTGGGCGACTTTGCCCAAATTCGGAGTTTGGGGACTCAGAACGCCACATTTGTCGCGCTGAAACCGTTGGTTATTCCCAAGCGGCATTGGAGAGAAAAAAATGGAAAAAACAATTCCGCGACTTTGCCCAAATTCGGAGTTTGGGGACTCAGAACGCCCTATTTGTCGCGCTGAACCTGTTGGTTATTCCGGAGCGGCATTGAAGAGAAAAATATTGCAAAAACCTTTTCCGCGACTTTGCCCAAATTCGGAGTTTGGGGACTCAGAACGCCACATTTGTCGCGCTGAAACCGTTGGTTATTCCCAAGCGGCATTGGAGAGAAAAAAATGGAAAAACCTTTTCCGCGACTTTGCCCAAATTCGGAGTTTGGGGACTCAGAACGCCCCATTTGTCGCGCTGAACCCGTTGGTTATTCCAAAGCAGCATTGGAGAGAAACAAATTGCAAAAACCTTTTGGGCGACTTTGCCCAAATTCGGAGTTTGGGGACTCAGAACGCCCCATTTGTCGCGCTGAACCCGTTGGTTATTCCAAAGCAGCATTGGAGAGAAAACAATTGCAAAAACCTTTTGGGCGACTTTGCCCAAATTCGGAGTTTGGGGACTCAGAACGCCCCATTCGTCGCGCTGAACCCGTTGGGTATTCCAAAGCGGCATTGGAGAGAAAAAAAATGCAAACACCTTTTGGGCGACTTTGCCCAAATTCGGAGTTTGGGGACTCAGAACGCCACATTTGTCGCGCTGAAACCGTTGGTTATTCCCAAGCGGCATTGGAGAGAAAAAAATGGAAAAAACAATTCCGCGACTTTGCCCAAATTCGGAGTTTGGGGACTCAGAACGCCCTATTTGTCGCGCTGAACCTGTTGGTTATTCCGGAGCGGCATTGAAGAGAAAAATATTGCAAAAACCTTTTCCGCGACTTTGCCCAAATTCGGAGTTTGGGGACTCAGAACGCCACATTTGTCGCGCTGAAACCGTTGGTTATTCCCAAGCGGCATTGGAGAAAAAAAAATGGAAAAACCTTTTCCGCGACTTTGCCCAAATTCGGAGTTTGGGAACTCAGAACGCCCCATTTGTCGCGCTGAACCCGTTGGTTATTCCAAAGCAGCATTGGAGAGAAACAAATTGCAAAAACCTTTTTTGGCGACTTTGCCCAAATTCGGAGTTTGGGGACTCAGAACGCCCCATTTGTCGCGCTGAACCCGTTGGTTATTCCAAAGCAGCATTGGAGAGAAAACAATTGCAAAAACCTTTTGGGCGACTTTGCCCAAATTCGGAGTTTGGGGACTCAGAACGCCCCATTCGTCGCGCTGAACCCGTTGGGTATTCCAAAGCGGCATTGGAGAGAAAAAAAATGCAAACACCTTTTGGGCGACTTTGCCCAAATTCGGAGTTTGGGGACTCATAACGCCCTATTTGTCGCGCTGAACCTGTTGGTTATTCCGGAGCGGCATTGAAGAGAAAAATATTGCAAAAACCTTTTCCGCGACTTTGCCCAAATTCGGAGTTTGGGGACTCAGAACGCCACATTTGTCGCGCTGAAACCGTTGGTTATTCCCAAGCGGCATTGGAGAGAAAAAAATGGAAAAACCTTTTCCGCGACTTTGCCCAAATTCGGAGTTTGGGGACTCAGAACGCCCCATTCGTCGTGCTGAACCCGTTGGTTATTCCAAAGCGGCATTGGAGAGAAAAAAAATGAAAAACCGTTTTCGCGACTTTGCCCAAATTCGGAGTTTGGGGACTCAGACTAGAACGCCACATTTGTCGCGCTGAACCCGTTGGTTATTCCAAAGCGGCATTGGAGAGAAAAACATTGCAAAAACCTTTTGGGCGACTTTGCCCAAATTCGGAGTTTGGGGACTCAGAACGCCCCATTCGTCGTGCTGAAACCGTTGGTTATTCCCAAGCGGCATTGGAGAGAAAAAAATGGAAAAACCTTTTCCGCGACTTTGCCCAAATTCGGAGTTTGGGGACTCAGAACGCCCCATTTGTCACGCTGAACCCGTTGGTTATTCCAAAGCAGCATTGGAGAGAAAACAATTGCAAAAACCTTTTGGGCGACTTTGCCCAAATTCGGAGTTTGGGGACTCAGAACGCCCCATTCGTCGCGCTGAACCCGTTGGGTATTCCAAAGCGGCATTGGAGAGAAAAAAAATGCAAACACCTTTTGGGCGACTTTGCCCAAATTCGGAGTTTGGGGACTCAGAACGCCCCATTTGTCGCACTGAACCCGTTGGATATTCCAAAGCGGCATTGGAGAGAAAACAATTGCAAAAACCTTTTAGGCGACTTTGCCCAAATGCGGAGTTTGGGGACTCAGAACGCCACATTCGTCGCGCTGAACCCGTTGGTTATTCAAAAGCGGCATTGGAGATAAAAAACACTTCAAAAACCTTTTGGGAGACTTTGCCCAAATTCGGAGTTTGGGGACTCAGAACGCCACATTTGTCGCGCTGAACCCGTTGGTTATTCCAAAGTGGCATTGGAGAGAAAAAGAAAATTGCAAAAACCTTTTTGGGCGACTTTGCCCAAATTCGGAGTTTGGGGACTCAGAACGCCCCATTTGTCGCGCTGAACCCGTTGGTTATTCCAAAGCGGCATTGGAGAGAAAAAAGTGGCAACAACCTTTTGGGCGACTTTGCCAAAATTCAGAGTTTGGGGACTCAGAACGCCCCATTTGTCGCGCTGAACCCGTTGGTTATTCCAGAGCAGCATTGGAGAGAAAAACAATGAAAAACCTTTTGGGCGACTTTGCCCAAATTCGGAGTTTGGGGACTCAGAACGCCCCATTTGTCGCGCTGAACCCGTTGGTTATTCCAAAGCAGCATTGGAGAGAAAACAATTGCAAAAACCTTTTGGGCGACTTTGCCCAAATTCGGAGTTTGGGGACTCAGAACGCCCCATTCGTCGCGCTGAACCCGTTGGGTATTCCGGAGCGGCATTGGAGAGAAAAAAAATGCAAACACCTTTTGGGCGACTTTGCCCAAATTCGGAGTTTGGGGACTCAGAACGCCACATTTGTCGCGCTGAAACCGTTGGTTATTCCCAAGCGGCATTGGAGAGAAAAAAATGGAAAAAACAATTCCGCGACTTTGCCCAAATTCGGAGTTTGGGGACTCAGAACGCCCTATTTGTCGCGCTGAACCTGTTGGTTATTCCGGAGCGGCATTGAAGAGAAAAATATTGCAAAAACCTTTTCCGCGACTTTGCCCAAATTCGGAGTTTGGGGACTCAGAACGCCACATTTGTCGCGCTGAAACCGTTGGTTATTCCCAAGCGGCATTGGAGAGAAAAAAATGGAAAAACCTTTTCCGCGACTTTGCCCAAATTCGGAGTTTGGGGACTCAGAACGCCCCATTTGTCGCGCTGAACCCGTTGGTTATTCCAAAGCAGCATTGGAGAGAAACAAATTGCAAAAACCTTTTGGGCGACTTTGCCCAAATTCGGAGTTTGGGGACTCAGAACGCCCCATTTGTCGCGCTGAACCCGTTGGTTATTCCAAAGCAGCATTGGAGAGAAAACAATTGCAAAAACCTTTTGGGCGACTTTGCCCAAATTCGGAGTTTGGGGACTCAGAACGCCCCATTCGTCGCGCTGAACCCGTTGGGTATTCCAAAGCGGCATTGGAGAGAAAAAAAATGCAAACACCTTTTGGGCGACTTTGCCCAAATTCGGAGTTTGGGGACTCAGAACGCCACATTTGTCGCGCTGAAACCGTTGGTTATTCCCAAGCGGCATTGGAGAGAAAAAAATGGAAAAAACAATTCCGCGACTTTGCCCAAATTCGGAGTTTGGGGACTCAGAACGCCCTATTTGTCGCGCTGAACCTGTTGGTTATTCCGGAGCGGCATTGAAGAGAAAAATATTGCAAAAACCTTTTCCGCGACTTTGCCCAAATTCGGAGTTTGGGGACTCAGAACGCCACATTTGTCGCGCTGAAACCGTTGGTTATTCCCAAGCGGCATTGGAGAAAAAAAAATGGAAAAACCTTTTCCGCGACTTTGCCCAAATTCGGAGTTTGGGAACTCAGAACGCCCCATTTGTCGCGCTGAACCCGTTGGTTATTCCAAAGCAGCATTGGAGAGAAACAAATTGCAAAAACCTTTTTTGGCGACTTTGCCCAAATTCGGAGTTTGGGGACTCAGAACGCCCCATTTGTCGCGCTGAACCCGTTGGTTATTCCAAAGCAGCATTGGAGAGAAAACAATTGCAAAAACCTTTTGGGCGACTTTGCCCAAATTCGGAGTTTGGGGACTCAGAACGCCCCATTCGTCGCGCTGAACCCGTTGGGTATTCCAAAGCGGCATTGGAGAGAAAAAAAATGCAAACACCTTTTGGGCGACTTTGCCCAAATTCGGAGTTTGGGGACTCATAACGCCCTATTTGTCGCGCTGAACCTGTTGGTTATTCCGGAGCGGCATTGAAGAGAAAAATATTGCAAAAACCTTTTCCGCGACTTTGCCCAAATTCGGAGTTTGGGGACTCAGAACGCCACATTTGTCGCGCTGAAACCGTTGGTTATTCCCAAGCGGCATTGGAGAGAAAAAAATGGAAAAACCTTTTCCGCGACTTTGCCCAAATTCGGAGTTTGGGGACTCAGAACGCCCCATTCGTCGTGCTGAACCCGTTGGTTATTCCAAAGCGGCATTGGAGAGAAAAAAAATGAAAAACCGTTTTCGCGACTTTGCCCAAATTCGGAGTTTGGGGACTCAGACTAGAACGCCACATTTGTCGCGCTGAACCCGTTGGTTATTCCAAAGCGGCATTGGAGAGAAAAACATTGCAAAAACCTTTTGGGCGACTTTGCCCAAATTCGGAGTTTGGGGACTCAGAACGCCCCATTCGTCGTGCTGAAACCGTTGGTTATTCCCAAGCGGCATTGGAGAGAAAAAAATGGAAAAACCTTTTCCGCGACTTTGCCCAAATTCGGAGTTTGGGGACTCAGAACGCCCCATTTGTCACGCTGAACCCGTTGGTTATTCCAAAGCAGCATTGGAGAGAAAACAATTGCAAAAACCTTTTGGGCGACTTTGCCCAAATTCGGAGTTTGGGGACTCAGAACGCCCCATTCGTCGCGCTGAACCCGTTGGGTATTCCAAAGCGGCATTGGAGAGAAAAAAAATGCAAACACCTTTTGGGCGACTTTGCCCAAATTCGGAGTTTGGGGACTCAGAACGCCACATTTGTCGCGCTGAAACCGTTGGTTATTCCCAAGCGGCATTGGAGAAAAAAAAATGGAAAAAACAATTCCGCGACTTTGCCCAAATTCGGAGTTTGGGGACTCAGAACGCCCTATTTGTCGCGCTGAACCTGTTGGTTATTCCGGAGCGGCATTGAAGAGAAAAATATTGCAAAAACCTTTTCCGCGACTTTGCCCAAATTCGGAGTTTGGGGACTCAGAACGCCACATTTGTCGCGCTGAAACCGTTGGTTATTCCCAAGCGGCATTGGAGAGAAAAAAATGGAAAAACCTTTTCCGCGACTTTGCCCAAATTCGGAGTTTGGGGACTCAGAACGCCCCATTTGTCGCGCTGAACCCGTTGGTTATTCCAGAGCGGCATTGGAGAGACAAATATTGCAAAAACATTTTGGGCGACTTTGCCCAAATTCGGAGTTTGGGGACTCAGAACGCCCCATTTGTCGCGCTGAACCCGTTGGTTATTCCAAAGCAGCATTGGAGAGAAACAAATAGCAAAAACCTTTTGGGCGACTTTGCCCAAATTCGGAGTTTGGGGACTCAGAACGCCCCATTTGTCGCGCTGAACCCGTTGGTTATTCCAAAGCAGCATTGGAGAGAAAACAATTGCAAAAACCTTTTGGGCGACTTTGCCCAAATTCGGAGTTTGGGGACTCAGAACGCCCCATTCGTCGCGCTGAACCCGTTGGGTATTCCAAAGCGGCATTGGAGAGAAAAAAATGGAAAAACCTTTTCCGCGACTTTGCCCAAATTCGGAGTTTGGGGACTCAGAACGCCCCATTCGTCGTGCTGAACCCGTTGGTTATTCCAAAGCGGCATTGGAGAGAAAAAAAATGAAAAACCGTTTTCGCGACTTTGCCCAAATTCGGAGTTTGGGGACTCAGACTAGAACGCCACATTTGTCGCGCTGAACCCGTTGGTTATTCCAAAGCGGCATTGGAGAGAAAAACATTGCAAAAACCTTTTGGGCGACTTTGCCCAAATTCGGAGTTTGGGGACTCAGAACGCCCCATTCGTCGTGCTGAACCCGTTGGTTATTCCGAAGCGGCATTGGAGAGAAAAACAATGAAAAACCTTTTTCGCGACTTTGCCCAAATTCGGAGTTTGGGGACTCAGAACGCCACATTTGTCGCGCTGAAACCGTTGGTTATTCCCAAGCGGCATTGGAGAGAAAAAAATGGAAAAACCTTTTCCGCGACTTTGCCCAAATTCGGAGTTTGGGGACTCAGAACGCCACATTTGTCGCGCTGAAACCGTTGGTTATTCCCAAGCGGCATTGGAGAGAAAAAAATGGAAAAAACAATTCCGCGACTTTGCCCAAATTCGGAGTTTGGGGACTCAGAACGCCCTATTTGTCGCGCTGAACCTGTTGGTTATTCCGGAGCGGCATTGAAGAGAAAAATATTGCAAAAACCTTTTGGGCGACTTTGCCCAAATTCGGAGTTTGGGGACTCAGAACGCCACATTTGTCGCGCTGAAACCGTTGGTTATTCCCAAGCGGCATTGGAGAGAGAAAAAAAAATGCAAAAACCATTTCGGTGACTTTGCTCAAATTCGGAGTTTGGGGACTCAGAACGCCCCATTTGTCGCGCTGAACCCGTTGGTTATTCCAAAGCGGCATTGGAGAGAAAAAAGTGGCAACAACCTTTTGGGCGACTTTGCCAAAATTCAGAGTTTGGGGACTCAGAACGCCCCATTTGTCGCGCTGAACCCGTTGGTTATTCCAGAGCAGCATTGGAGAGAAAAACAATGAAAAACCTTTTGGGCGACTTTGCCCAAATTCGGAGTTTGGGGACTCAGAACGCCCCATTTGTCGCGCTGAACCCGTTGGTTATTCCAAAGCAGCATTGGAGAAAAACAAATTGCAAAAACCTTTTCGACGAGTTCTCCCAAATTCGCAGTTTGGGGGCTCAGAACGCCCCATTCGTCGCGTTGAACCCGTTGGTTATTCCAAAGCAGCATTGGAGAGAATCAAATTCCTAAAACCTTTTGGGCGACTTTGCCCAAATTCGGAGTTTGGGGACTCAGAACGCCCCATTTGTCTTGCTGAACCCGTTGGTTATTCCAAAGCAGCATTGGAGAGAAACAAATTGCAAAAACATTTTAGGCGACTTTGCCCAAATTCGGAGTTTGGGGACTCAGAACGCCCCATTCGTCGCGCTGAACCCGTTGGTTATTGCAAAGCGGCATTGGAGAGAAAAACATTGCAAAAACCTTTTAGGCGACTATGCCCAAATTCGGAGTTTGGGGACTCAGAACGCCCCATTTGTCGCGCTGAACCCGTTGGTTATTCCAAAGCGGCATTGGAGAGAAACAAATTCCTAAAACCTTTTGGCCGACTTTGCCCAAATTCGGAGTTTGGGGACTCAGAACGCCCCATTTGTCGCACTGAACCCGTTGGATATTCCAAAGCGGCATTGGAGAGAAAACAATTGCAAAAACCTTTTAGGCGACTTTGCCCAAATGCGGAGTTTGGGGACTCAGAACGCCACATTCGTCGCGCTGAACCTGTTGGTTATTCAAAAGCGGCATTGGAGATAAAAAACATTTCAAAAACCTTTTGGGAGACTTTGCCCAAATTCGGAGTTTGGGGACTCAGAACGCCACATTTGTCGCGCTGAACCCGTTGGTTATTCCAAAGTGGCATTGGAGAGAAAAAGAAAATTGCAAAAACCTTTTTGGGCGACTTTGCCCAAATTCGGAGTTTGGGGACTCAGAACGCCCCATTTGTCGCGCTGAACCCGTTGGTTATTCCAGAGCGGCATTGGAGAGACAAATATTGCAAAAACATTTTGGGCGACTTTGCCCAAATTCGGAGTTTGGGGACTCAGAACGCCCCATTTGTCGCGCTGAACCCGTTGGTTATTCCAAAGCAGCATTGGAGAGAAACAAATAGCAAAAACCTTTTGGGCGACTTTGCCCAAATTCGGAGTTTGGGGACTCAGAACGCCCCATTTGTCGCGCTGAACCCGTTGGTTATTCCAGAGCGGCATTGGAGAGACAAATATTGCAAAAACATTTTGGGCGACTTTGCCCAAATTCGGAGTTTGGGGACTCAGAACGCCCCATTTGTCGCGCTGAACCCGTTGGTTATTCCAAAGCAGCATTGGAGAGAAACAAATAGCAAAAACCTTTTGGGCGACTTTGCCCAAATTCGGAGTTTGGGGACTCAGAACGCCCCATTTGTCGCGCTGAACCCGTTGGTTATTCCAAAGCAGCATTGGAGAGAAAACAATTGCAAAAACCTTTTGGGCGACTTTGCCCAAATTCGGAGTTTGGGGACTCAGAACGCCCCATTCGTCGCGCTGAACCCGTTGGGTATTCCAAAGCGGCATTGGAGAGAAAAAAATGGAAAAACCTTTTCCGCGACTTTGCCCAAATTCGGAGTTTGGGGACTCAGAACGCCCCATTCGTCGTGCTGAACCCGTTGGTTATTCCAAAGCGGCATTGGAGAGAAAAAAAATGAAAAACCGTTTTCGCGACTTTGCCCAAATTCGGAGTTTGGGGACTCAGACTAGAACGCCACATTTGTCGCGCTGAACCCGTTGGTTATTCCAAAGCGGCATTGGAGAGAAAAACATTGCAAAAACCTTTTGGGCGACTTTGCCCAAATTCGGAGTTTGGGGACTCAGAACGCCCCATTCGTCGTGCTGAACCCGTTGGTTATTCCGAAGCGGCATTGGAGAGAAAAACAATGAAAAACCTTTTTCGCGACTTTGCCCAAATTCGGAGTTTGGGGACTCAGAACGCCACATTTGTCGCGCTGAAACCGTTGGTTATTCCCAAGCGGCATTGGAGAGAAAAAAATGGAAAAACCTTTTCCGCGACTTTGCCCAAATTCGGAGTTTGGGGACTCAGAACGCCACATTTGTCGCGCTGAAACCGTTGGTTATTCCCAAGCGGCATTGGAGAGAAAAAAATGGAAAAAACAATTCCGCGACTTTGCCCAAATTCGGAGTTTGGGGACTCAGAACGCCCTATTTGTCGCGCTGAACCTGTTGGTTATTCCGGAGCGGCATTGAAGAGAAAAATATTGCAAAAACCTTTTGGGCGACTTTGCCCAAATTCGGAGTTTGGGGACTCAGAACGCCACATTTGTCGCGCTGAAACCGTTGGTTATTCCCAAGCGGCATTGGAGAGAGAAAAAAAAATGCAAAAACCATTTCGGTGACTTTGCTCAAATTCGGAGTTTGGGGACTCAGAACGCCCCATTTGTCGCGCTGAACCCGTTGGTTATTCCAAAGCGGCATTGGAGAGAAAAAAGTGGCAACAACCTTTTGGGCGACTTTGCCAAAATTCAGAGTTTGGGGACTCAGAACGCCCCATTTGTCGCGCTGAACCCGTTGGTTATTCCAGAGCAGCATTGGAGAGAAAAACAATGAAAAACCTTTTCGGCGACTTTGCCCAAATTCGGAGTTTGGGGACTCAGAACGCCCCATTTGTCGCGCTGAACCCGTTGGTTATTCCAAAGCAGCATTGGAGAAAAACAAATTGCAAAAACCTTTTCGACGAGTTCTCCCAAATTCGCAGTTTGGGGGCTCAGAACGCCCCATTCGTCGCGTTGAACCCGTTGGTTATTCCAAAGCAGCATTGGAGAGAATCAAATTCCTAAAACCTTTTGGGCGACTTTGCCCAAATTCGGAGTTTGGGGACTCAGAACGCCCCATTTGTCTTGCTGAACCCGTTGGTTATTCCAAAGCAGCATTGGAGAGAAACAAATTGCAAAAACATTTTAGGCGACTTTGCCCAAATTCGGAGTTTGGGGACTCAGAACGCCCCATTCGTCGCGCTGAACCCGTTGGTTATTGCAAAGCGGCATTGGAGAGAAAAACATTGCAAAAACCTTTTAGGCGACTATGCCCAAATTCGGAGTTTGGGGACTCAGAACGCCCCATTTGTCGCGCTGAACCCGTTGGTTATTCCAAAGCGGCATTGGAGAGAAACAAATTCCTAAAACCTTTTGGCCGACTTTGCCCAAATTCGGAGTTTGGGGACTCAGAACGCCCCATTTGTCGCACTGAACCCGTTGGATATTCCAAAGCGGCATTGGAGAGAAAACAATTGCAAAAACCTTTTAGGCGACTTTGCCCAAATGCGGAGTTTGGGGACTCAGAACGCCACATTCGTCGCGCTGAACCTGTTGGTTATTCAAAAGCGGCATTGGAGATAAAAAACATTTCAAAAACCTTTTGGGAGACTTTGCCCAAATTCGGAGTTTGGGGACTCAGAACGCCACATTTGTCGCGCTGAACCCGTTGGTTATTCCAAAGTGGCATTGGAGAGAAAAAGAAAATTGCAAAAACCTTTTTGGGCGACTTTGCCCAAATTCGGAGTTTGGGGACTCAGAACGCCACATTTGTCGCGCTGAAACCGTTGGTTATTCCCAAGCGGCATTGGAGAGAGAAAAAAAAATGCAAAAACCATTTCGGTGACTTTGCTCAAATTCGGAGTTTGGGGACTCAGAACGCCCCATTTGTCGCGCTGAACCCGTTGGTTATTCCAAAGCGGCATTGGAGAGAAACAAATTCCTAAAACCTTTTGGCCGACTTTGCCCAAATTCGGAGTTTGGGGACTCAGAACGCCCCATTTGTCGCACTGAACCCGTTGGATATTCCAAAGCGGCATTGGAGAGAAAACAATTGCAAAAACCTTTTAGGCGACTTTGCCCAAATGCGGAGTTTGGGGACTCAGAACGCCACATTCGTCGCGCTGAACCCGTTGATTATTCAAAAGCGGCATTGGAGATAAAAAACACTTCAAAAACCTTTTGGGAGACTTTGCCCAAATTCGGAGTTTGGGGACTCAGAACGCCACATTTGTCGCGCTGAACCCGTTGGTTATTCCAAAGTGGCATTGGAGAGAAAAAGAAAATTGCAAAAACCTTTTTGGGCGACTTTGCCCAAATTCGGAGTTTGGGGACTCAGAACGCCCCATTTGTCGCGCTGAACCCGTTGGTTATTCCAAAGCGGCATTGGAGAGAAAAAAGTGGCAACAACCTTTTGGGCGACTTTGCCAAAATTCAGAGTTTGGGGACTCAGAACGCCCCATTTGTCGCGCTGAACCCGTTGGTTATTCCAGAGCAGCATTGGAGAGAAAAACAATGAAAAACCTTTTGGGCGACTTTGCCCAAATTCGGAGTTTGGGGACTCAGAACGCCCCATTTGTCGCGCTGAACCCGTTGGTTATTCCAAAGCAGCATTGGAGAGAAAACAATTGCAAAAACCTTTTGGGCGACTTTGCCCAAATTCGGAGTTTGGGGACTCAGAACGCCCCATTCGTCGCGCTGAACCCGTTGGGTATTCCGGAGCGGCATTGGAGAGAAAAAAAATGCAAACACCTTTTGGGCGACTTTGCCCAAATTCGGAGTTTGGGGACTCAGAACGCCACATTTGTCGCGCTGAAACCGTTGGTTATTCCCAAGCGGCATTGGAGAGAAAAAAATGGAAAAAACAATTCCGCGACTTTGCCCAAATTCGGAGTTTGGGGACTCAGAACGCCCTATTTGTCGCGCTGAACCTGTTGGTTATTCCGGAGCGGCATTGAAGAGAAAAATATTGCAAAAACCTTTTCCGCGACTTTGCCCAAATTCGGAGTTTGGGGACTCAGAACGCCACATTTGTCGCGCTGAAACCGTTGGTTATTCCCAAGCGGCATTGGAGAGAAAAAAATGGAAAAACCTTTTCCGCGACTTTGCCCAAATTCGGAGTTTGGGGACTCAGAACGCCCCATTTGTCGCGCTGAACCCGTTGGTTATTCCAAAGCAGCATTGGAGAGAAACAAATTGCAAAAACCTTTTGGGCGACTTTGCCCAAATTCGGAGTTTGGGGACTCAGAACGCCCCATTTGTCGCGCTGAACCCGTTGGTTATTCCAAAGCAGCATTGGAGAGAAAACAATTGCAAAAACCTTTTGGGCGACTTTGCCCAAATTCGGAGTTTGGGGACTCAGAACGCCCCATTCGTCGCGCTGAACCCGTTGGGTATTCCAAAGCGGCATTGGAGAAAAAAAAAATGCAAACACCTTTTGGGCGACTTTGCCCAAATTCGGAGTTTGGGGACTCATAACGCCCTATTTGTCGCGCTGAACCTGTTGGTTATTCCGGAGCGGCATTGAAGAGAAAAATATTGCAAAAACCTTTTCCGCGACTTTGCCCAAATTCGGAGTTTGGGGACTCAGAACGCCACATTTGTCGCGCTGAAACCGTTGGTTATTCCCAAGCGGCATTGGAGAGAAAAAAATGGAAAAACCTTTTCCGCGACTTTGCCCAAATTCGGAGTTTGGGGACTCAGAACGCCCCATTCGTCGTGCTGAACCCGTTGGTTATTCCAAAGCGGCATTGGAGAGAAAAAAAATGAAAAACCGTTTTCGCGACTTTGCCCAAATTCGGAGTTTGGGGACTCAGACTAGAACGCCACATTTGTCGCGCTGAACCCGTTGGTTATTCCAAAGCGGCATTGGAGAGAAAAACATTGCAAAAACCTTTTGGGCGACTTTGCCCAAATTCGGAGTTTGGGGACTCAGAACGCCCCATTCGTCGTGCTGAACCCGTTGGTTATTCCGAAGCGGCATTGGAGAGAAAAACAATGAAAAACCTTTTTCGCGACTTTGCCCAAATTCGGAGTTTGGGGACTCAGAACGCCACATTTGTCGCGCTGAAACCGTTGGTTATTCCCAAGCGGCATTGGAGAGAAAAAAATGGAAAAACCTTTTCCGCGACTTTGCCCAAATTCCGAGTTTGGGGACTCAGAACGCCCCATTTGTCGCGCTGAACCCGTTGGTTATTCCAAAGCAGCATTGGAGAGAAAACAATTGCAAAAACCTTTTGGGCGACTTTGCCCAAATTCGGAGTTTGGGGACTCAGAACGCCCCATTCGTCGCGCTGAACCCGTTGGGTATTCCAAAGCGGCATTGGAGAGAAAAAAAATGCAAACACCTTTTGGGCGACTTTGCCCAAATTCGGAGTTTGGGGACTCAGAACGCCACATTTGTCGCGCTGAAACCGTTGGTTATTCCCAAGCGGCATTGGAGAGAAAAAAATGGAAAAAACAATTCCGCGACTTTGCCCAAATTCGGAGTTTGGGGACTCAGAACGCCCTATTTGTCGCGCTGAACCTGTTGGTTATTCCGGAGCGGCATTGAAGAGAAAAATATTGCAAAAACCTTTTCCGCGACTTTGCCCAAATTCGGAGTTTGGGGACTCAGAACGCCACATTTGTCGTGCTGAAACCGTTGGTTATTCCCAAGCGGCATTGGAGAGAAAAAAATGGAAAAACCTTTTCCGCGACTTTGCCCAAATTCGGAGTTTGGGGACTCAGAACGCCCCATTCGTCGTGCTGAACCCGTTGGTTATTCCAAAGCGGCATTGGAGAGAAAAAAAATGAAAAACCGTTTTCGCGACTTTGCCCAAATTCGGAGTTTGGGGACTCAGACTAGAACGCCACATTTGTCGCGCTGAACCCGTTGGTTATTCCAAAGCGGCATTGGAGAGAAAAACATTGCAAAAACCTTTTGGGCGACTTTGCCCAAATTCGGAGTTTGGGGACTCAGAACGCCCCATTCGTCGTGCTGAACCCGTTGGTTATTCCGAAGCGGCATTGGAGAGAAAAACAATGAAAAACCTTTTTCGCGACTTTGCCCAAATTCGGAGTTTGGGGACTCAGAACGCCACATTTGTCGCGCTGAAACCGTTGGTTATTCCCAAGCGGCATTGGAGAGAAAAAAATGGAAAAACCTTTTCCGCGACTTTGCCCAAATTCGGAGTTTGGGGACTCAGAACGCCACATTTGTCGCGCTGAAACCGTTGGTTATTCCCAAGCGGCATTGGAGAGAAAAAAATGGAAAAAACAATTCCGCGACTTTGCCCAAATTCGGAGTTTGGGGACTCAGAACGCCCTATTTGTCGCGCTGAACCTGTTGGTTATTCCGGAGCGGCATTGAAGAGAAAAATATTGCAAAAACCTTTTGGGCGACTTTGCCCAAATTCGGAGTTTGGGGACTCAGAACGCCACATTTGTCGCGCTGAAACCGTTGGTTATTCCCAAGCGGCATTGGAGAGAGAAAAAAAAATGCAAAAACCATTTCGGTGACTTTGCTCAAATTCGGAGTTTGGGGACTCAGAACGCCCCATTTGTCGCGCTGAACCCGTTGGTTATTCCAAAGCGGCATTGGAGAGAAAAAAAATGCAAACACCTTTTGGGCGACTTTGCCCAAATTCGGAGTTTGGGGACTCAGAACGCCACATTTGTCGCGCTGAAACTGTTGGTTATTCCCAAGCGGCATTGGAGAGAAAAAAATGGAAAAAACAATTCCGCGACTTTGCCCAAATTCGGAGTTTGGGGACTCAGAACGCCCTATTTGTCGCGCTGAACCTGTTGGTTATTCCGGAGCGGCATTGAAGAGAAAAATATTGCAAAAACCTTTTCCGCGACTTTGCCCAAATTCGGAGTTTGGGGACTCAGAACGCCACATTTGTCGCGCTGAAACCGTTGGTTATTCCCAAGCGGCATTGGAGAGAAAAAAATGGAAAAAACAATTTGGGCGACTTTGCCCAAATTCGGAGTTTGGGGACTCAGAACGCCACATTTGTCGCGCTGAAACCGTTGGTTATTCCCAAGCGGCATTGGAGAGAAAAAAATGGAAAAAACAATTTGGGCGACTTTGCCCAAATTCGGAGTTTGGGGACTCAGAACGCCCTATTTGTCGCGCTGAACCTGTTGGTTATTCCGGAGCGGCATTGAAGAGAAAAATATTGCAAAAACCTTTTCCGCGACTTTGCCCAAATTCAGAGTTTGGGGACTCAGAACGCCACATTTGTCGCGCTGAACCCGTTGGTTATTCCAAAGCGGCATTGGAGAGAAAAAAATGGAAAAAACAATTCCGCGACTTTGACCAAATTCGGAGTTTGGGGACTCAGAACGCCCTATTTGTCGCGCTGAACCTGTTGGTTATTCCAGAGCGGCATTGAAGAGAAAAATATTGCAAAAACCTTTTCCGCGACTTTGCCCAAATTCGGAGTTTGGGGACTCAGAACGCCACATTTGTCCCGCTGAACCCGTTGGTTATTCCAAAGCGGCATTGGAGAGAAAAACATTGCAAAAACCTTTTGGGCGACTTTGCCCAAATTCGGAGTTTGGGGACTCAGAACGCCCCATTCGTCGCGCCGAACCCGTTGGGTATTCCAAAGCGGCATTGGAGAGAAAAAAAATGCAAACACCTTTTGGGCGACTTTGCCCAAATTCGGAGTTTGGGGACTCAGAACGCCACATTTGTCGCGCTGAAACCGTTGGTTATTCCCAAGCGGCATTGGAGAGAAAAAAATGGAAAAAACAATTCCGCGACTTTGCCCAAATTCGGAGTTTGGGGACTCAGAACGCCCTATTTGTCGCGCTGAACCTGTTGGTTATTCCGGAGCGGCATTGAAGAGAAAAATATTGCAAAAACCTTTTCCGCGACTTTGCCCAAATTCGGAGTTTGGGGACTCAGAACGCCACATTTGTCGTGCTGAAACCGTTGGTTATTCCCAAGCGGCATTGGAGAGAAAAAAATGGAAAAACCTTTTCCGCGACTTTGCCCAAATTCGGAGTTTGGGGACTCAGAACGCCCCATTTGTCGCGCTGAACCCGTTGGTTATTCCAGAGCGGCATTGGAGAGAAAAAAAATGCAAACACCTTTTGGGCGACTTTGCCCAAATTCGGAGTTTGGGGACTCAGAACGCCACATTTGTCGCGCTGAAACCGTTGGTTATTCCCAAGCGGCATTGGAGAGAAAAAAATGGAAAAAACAATTCCGCGACTTTGCCCAAATTCGGAGTTTGGGGACTCAGAACGCCCTATTTGTCGCGCTGAACCTGTTGGTTATTCCGGAGCGGCATTGAAGAGAAAAATATTGCAAAAACCTTTTCCGCGACTTTGCCCAAATTCGGAGTTTGGGGACTCAGAACGCCCCATTTGTCGCGCTGAACCCGTTGGTTATTCCAGAGCGGCATTGGAGAGAAAAATATTGCAAAAACATTTTGGGCGACTTTGCCCAAATTCGGAGTTTGGGGACTCAGAACGCCCCATTTGTCGCGCTGAACCCGTTGGTTATTCCAAAGCAGCATTGGAGAGAAAACAATTGCAAAAACCTTTTGGGCGACTTTGCCCAAATTCGGAGTTTGGGGACTCAGAACGCCCTATTTGTCGCGCTGAACCTGTTGGTTATTCCGGAGCGGCATTGAAGAGAAAAATATTGCAAAAACCTTTTCCGCGACTTTGCCCAAATTCGGAGTTTGGGGACTCAGAACGCCACATTTGTCGCGCTGAAACCGTTGGTTATTCCCAAGCGGCATTGGAGAGAAAAAAATGGAAAAACCTTTTCCGCGACTTTGCCCAAATTCGGAGTTTGGGGACTCAGAACGCCCCATTCGTCGTGCTGAACCCGTTGGTTATTCCAAAGCGGCATTGGAGAGAAAAACATTGCAAAAACCTTTTGGGCGACTTTGCCCAAATTCGGAGTTTGGGGACTCAGAACGCCCCATTCGTCGTGCTGAACCCGTTGGTTATTCCGAAGCGGCATTGGAGAGAAAAACAATGAAAAACCTTTTTCGCGACTTTGCCCAAATTCGGAGTTTGGGGACTCAGAACGCCACATTTGTCGCGCTGAAACCGTTGGTTATTCCCAAGCGGCATTGGAGAGAAAAAAATGGAAAAACCTTTTCCGCGACTTTGCCCAAATTCGGAGTTTGGGGACTCAGAACGCCCTATTTGTCGCGCTGAACCTGTTGGTTATTCCGGAGCGGCATTGAAGAGAAAAATATTGCAAAAACCTTTTCCGCGACTTTGCCCAAATTCGGAGTTTGGGGACTCAGAACGCCCCATTCGTCGTGCTGAACCCGTTGGTTATTCCGAAGCGGCATTGGAGAGAAAAACAATGAAAAACCTTTTGGGCGACTTTGCCCAAATTCGGAGTTTGGGGACTCAGAACGCCCCATTTGTCGCGCTGAACCCGTTGGTTATTCCAGAGCGGCATTGGAGAGAAAAAAAATGCAAACACCTTTTGGGCGACTTTGCCCAAATTCGGAGTTTGGGGACTCAGAACGCCACATTTGTCGCGCTGAAACCGTTGGTTATTCCCAAGCGGCATTGGAGAGAAAAAAATGGAAAAAAAAATTCCGCGACTTTGCCCAAATTCGGAGTTTGGGGACTCAGAACGCCCTATTTGTCGCGCTGAACCTGTTGGTTATTCCGGAGCGGCATTGAAGAGAAAAATATTGCAAAAACCTTTTCCGCGACTTTGCCCAAATTCGGAGTTTGGGGACTCAGAACGCCACATTTGTCGTGCTGAAACCGTTGGTTATTCCCAAGCGGCATTGGAGAGAAAAAAATGGAAAAACCTTTTCCGCGACTTTGCCCAAATTCGGAGTTTGGGGACTCAGAACGCCCCATTTGTCGCGCTGAACCCGTTGGTTATTCCAGAGCGGCATTGGAGAGAAAAATATTGCAAAAACATTTTGGGCGACTTTGCCCAAATTCGGAGTTTGGGGACTCAGAACGCCCCATTTGTCGCGCTGAACCCGTTGGTTATTCCAAAGCAGCATTGGAGAGAAAACAATTGCAAAAACCTTTTGGGCGACTTTGCCCAAATTCGGAGTTTGGGGACTCAGAACGCCCTATTTGTCGCGCTGAACCTGTTGGTTATTCCGGAGCGGCATTGAAGAGAAAAATATTGCAAAAACCTTTTCCGCGACTTTGCCCAAATTCGGAGTTTGGGGACTCAGAACGCCACATTTGTCGCGCTGAAACCGTTGGTTATTCCCAAGCGGCATTGGAGAGAAAAAAATGGAAAAACCTTTTCCGCGACTTTGCCCAAATTCGGAGTTTGGGGACTCAGAACGCCCCATTCGTCGTGCTGAACCCGTTGGTTATTCCAAAGCGGCATTGGAGAGAAAAACATTGCAAAAACCTTTTGGGCGACTTTGCCCAAATTCGGAGTTTGGGGACTCAGAACGCCCCATTCGTCGTGCTGAACCCGTTGGTTATTCCGAAGCGGCATTGGAGAGAAAAACAATGAAAAACCTTTTTCGCGACTTTGCCCAAATTCGGAGTTTGGGGACTCAGAACGCCACATTTGTCGCGCTGAAACCGTTGGTTATTCCCAAGCGGCATTGGAGAGAAAAAAATGGAAAAAACAATTCCGCGACATTGCCCAAATTCGGAGTTTGGGGACTCAGAACGCCCTATTTGTCGCGCTGAACCTGTTGGTTATTCCGGAGCGGCATTGAAGAGAAAAATATTGCAAAAACCTTTTCCGCGACTTTGCCCAAATTCGGAGTTTGGGGACTCAGAACGCCACATTTGTCGCGCTAAAACCGTTGGTTATTCCCAAGCGGCATTGGAGAGAAAAAAATGGAAAAACCTTTTCCGCGACTTTGCCCAAATTCGGAGTTTGGGGACTCAGAACGCCCCATTTGTCGCGCTGAACCCGTTGGTTATTCCAGAGCGGCATTGGATAGAAAAATATTGCAAAAACATTTTGGGCGACTTTGCCCAAATTCGGAGTTTGGGGACTCAGAACGCCCCATTTGTCGCGCTGAACCCGTTGGTTATTCCAAAGCAGCATTGGAGAGAAACAAATTGCAAAAACCTTTTGGGCGACTTTGCCCAAATTCGGAGTTTGGGGACTCAGAACGCCACATTTGTCGCGCTGAAACCGTTGGTTATTCCAAAGCGGCATTGGATAGAAAAAAATTGCAAAAACCTTTTCGGTGACTTTGCCCAAATTCGGAGTTTGGGGACTCAGAACGCCACATTTGTCGCGCTGAAACCGTTGGTTATTCCCAAGCGGCATTGGAGAGAAAAAAATGGAAAAAACAATTTGGGCGACTTTGCCCAAATTCGGAGTTTGGGGACTCAGAACGCCACATTTGTCGCGCTGAAACCGTTGGTTATTCCCAAGCGGCATTGGAGAGAAAAAAATGGAAAAAACAATTTGGGCGACTTTGCCCAAATTCGGAGTTTGGGGACTCAGAACGCCCTATTTGTCGCGCTGAACCTGTTGGTTATTCCGGAGCGGCATTGAAGAGAAAAATATTGCAAAAACCTTTTCCGCGACTTTGCCCAAATTCGGAGTTTGGGGACTCAGAACGCCACATTTGTCGCGCTGAAACCGTTGGTTATTCCCAAGCGGCATTGGAGAGAAAAAAATAGAAAAAACAATTTGGGCGACTTTGCCCAAATTCGGAGTTTGGGGACTCAGAACGCCCTATTTGTCGCGCTGAACCTGTTGGTTATTCCGGAGCGGCATTGAAGAGAAAAATATTGCAAAAACCTTTTCCGCGACTTTGCCCAAATTCGGAGTTTGGGGACTCAGAACGCCACATTTGTCGTGCTGAAACCGTTGGTTATTCCCAAGCGGCATTGGAGAGAAAAAAATGGAAAAACCTTTTCCGCGACTTTGCCCAAATTCGGAGTTTGGGGACTCAGAACGCCCCATTTGTCGCGCTGAACCCGTTGGTTATTCCAGAGCGGCATTGGAGAGAAAAAAAATGCAAACACCTTTTGGGCGACTTTGCCCAAATTCGGAGTTTGGGGACTCAGAACGCCACATTTGTCGCGCTGAAACCGTTGGTTATTCCCAAGCGGCATTGGAGAGAAAAAAATGGAAAAAACAATTGCGCGACTTTGCCCAAATTCGGAGTTTGGGGACTCAGAACGCCCTATTTGTCGCGCTGAACCTGTTGGTTATTCCGGAGCGGCATTGAAGAGAAAAATATTGCAAAAACCTTTTCCGCGACTTTGCCCAAATTCGGAGTTTGGGGACTCAGAACGCCACATTTGTCGTGCTGAAACCGTTGGTTATTCCCAAGCGGCATTGGAGAGAAAAAAATGGAAAAACCTTTTCCGCGACTTTGCCCAAATTCGGAGTTTGGGGACTCAGAACGCCCCATTTGTCGCGCTGAACCCGTTGGTTATTCCAGAGCGGCATTGGAGAGAAAAATATTGCAAAAACATTTTGGGCGACTTTGCCCAAATTCGGAGTTTGGGGACTCAGAACGCCCCATTTGTCGCGCTGAACCCGTTGGTTATTCCAAAGCAGCATTGGAGAGAAAACAATTGCAAAAACCTTTTGGGCGACTTTGCCCAAATTCGGAGTTTGGGGACTCAGAACGCCCTATTTGTCGCGCTGAACCTGTTGGTTATTCCGGAGCGGCATTGAAGAGAAAAATATTGCAAAAACCTTTTCCGCGACTTTGCCCAAATTCGGAGTTTGGGGACTCAGAACGCCACATTTGTCGCGCTGAAACCGTTGGTTATTCCCAAGCGGCATTGGAGAGAAAAAAATGGAAAAACCTTTTCCGCGACTTTGCCCAAATTCGGAGTTTGGGGACTCAGAACGCCCTATTTGTCGCGCTGAACCTGTTGGTTATTCCGGAGCGGCATTGAAGAGAAAAATATTGCAAAAACCTTTTCCGCGACTTTGCCCAAATTCGGAGTTTGGGGACTCAGAACGCCACATTTGTCGCGCTGAACCCGTTGGTTATTCCAAAGCGGCATTGGAGAGAAAAACATTGCAAAAACCTTTTTGGCGACTTTGCCCAAATTCGGAGTTTGGGGACTCAGAACGCCCCATTCGTCGTGCTGAACCCGTTGGTTATTCCGAAGCGGCATTGGAGAGAAAAACAATGAAAAACCTTTTGGGCGACTTTGCCCAAATTCGGAGTTTGGGGACTCAGAACGCCCCATTTGTCGCGCTGAACCCGTTGGTTATTCCAAAGCAGCATTGGAGAGAAAACAATTGCAAAAACCTTTTGGGCGACTTTGCCCAAATTCGGAGTTTGGGGACTCGGAACGCCACATTTGTCGCGCTGAAACCGTTGGTTATTCCCAAGCGGCATTGGAGAGAAAAAAATGGAAAAAACAATTCCGCGACATTGCCCAAATTCGGAGTTTGGGGACTCAGAACGCCCTATTTGTCGCGCTGAACCTGTTGGTTATTCCGGAGCGGCATTGAAGAGAAAAATATTGCAAAAACCTTTTCCGCGACTTTGCCCAAATTCGGAGTTTGGGGACTCAGAACGCCACATTTGTCGTGCTGAAACCGTTGGTTATTCCCAAGCGGCATTGGAGAGAAAAAAATGGAAAAACCTTTTCCGCGACTTTGCCCAAATTCGGAGTTTGGGGACTCAGAACGCCCCATTTGTCGCGCTGAACCCGTTGGTTATTCCAGAGCGGCATTGGAGAGAAAAATATTGCAAAAACATTTTGGGCGACTTTGCCCAAATTCGGAGTTTGGGGACTCAGAACGCCCCATTTGTCGCGCTGAACCCGTTGGTTATTCCAAAGCAGCATTGGAGTGAAACAAATTGCAAAAACCTTTTGGGCGACTTTGCCCAAATTCGGAGTTTGGGGACTCAGAACGCCACATTTGTCGCGCTGAAACCGTTGGTTATTCCCAAGCGGCATTGGAGAGAAAAAAATGGAAAAACCTTTTCCGCGACTTTGCCCAAATTCGGAGTTTGGGGACTCAGAACGCCCCATTCGTCGTGCTGAACCCGTTGGTTATTCCAAAGCGGCATTGGAGAGAAAAAAAATGAAAAACCGTTTTCGCGACTTTGCCCAAATTCGGAGTTTGGGGACTCAGAACGCCACATTTGTCGCGCTGAAACCGTTGGTTATTCCAAAGCGGCATTGGATAGAAAAAAATTGCAAAAACCTTTTCGGTGACTTTGCCCAAATTCGGAGTTTGGGGACTCAGAACGCCACATTTGTCGCGCTGAAACTGTTGGTTATTCCCAAGCGGCATTGGAGAGAAAAAAATGGAAAAAACAATTCTGCGACTTTGCCCAAATTCGGAGTTTGGGGACTCAGAACGCCCTATTTGTCGCGCTGAACCTGTTGGTTATTCCGGAGCGGCATTGAAGAGAAAAATATTGCAAAAACCTTTTCCGCGACTTTGCCCAAATTCGGAGTTTGGGGACTCAGAACGCCACATTTGTCGCGCTGAAACCGTTGGTTATTCCCAAGCGGCATTGGAGAGAAAAAAATGGAAAAACCTTTTCTGCGACTTTGCCCAAATTCGGAGTTTGGGGACTCAGAACGCCCCATTTGTCGCGCTGAACCCGTTTGTTATTCCAAAGCAGCATTGGAGAGAAACAAATTGCAAAAACCTTTTGGGCGACTTTGCCCAAATTCGGAGTTTGGGGACTCAGAACGCCACATTTGTCGCGCTGAAACCGTTGGTTATTCCCAAGCGGCATTGGAGAGAAAAAAATGGAAAAACCTTTTCCGCGACTTTGCCCAAATTCGGAGTTTGCGGACTCAGAACGCCCCATTCGTCGTGCTGAACCCGTTGGTTATTCCAAAGCGGCATTGGAGAGAAAAAAAATGAAAAACCGTTTTCGCGACTTTGCCCAAATTCGGAGTTTGGGGACTCAGAACGCCACATTTGTCGCGCTGAAACCGTTGGTTATTCCAAAGCGGCATTGGATAGAAAAAAATTGCAAAAACCTTTTCGGTGACTTTGCCCAAATTCGGAGTTTGGGGACTCAGAACGCCCCATTTGTCGCGCTGAACCCGTTGGTTATTCCAGAGCGGCATTGGAGAGAAAAATATTGCAAAAACCTTTTGGGCGACTTTGACCAAATTCGGAGTTTGGGGACTCAGAACGCCCCATTGGTTGCGCTGAACCCGTTGGTTATTCCAAAGCGGCATTGGAGAGAAAAAAATGGAAAAACCTTTTCCGCGACTTTGCCCAAATTCGGAGTTTGGGGACTCAGAACGCCCCATTTGTCGCGCTGAACCCGTTGGTTATTCCAGAGCGGCATTGGAGAGAAAAATATTGCAAAAACCTTTTGGGCGACTTTGCCCAAATTCGGAGTTTGGGGACTCAGAACGCCCTATTTGTCGCGCTGAACCCGTTGATTATTCCAAAGCGGCATTGGAGAGAAAAATATTGCAAAAACCTTGTTGGCGACTTTGCCCAAATTCGGAGTTCGGGGACTCAGAACGCCCCATTTGTCGCGCTGAACCCGTTGGTTATTCCAAAGCGGCATTGGAGAGAAAAAAATTGCAAAAACCTTTTGGGCGACTTTGCCCAAATTCGGAGTTTGGGGACTCAGAACGCCACATTTGTCGCGCTGAAACCGTTGGTTATTCCAAAGCGGCATTGGAGAGAAACAAATTGCAAAAACCTTTTGGGCGACTTTGCCCAAATTCGGAGTTTGGGGACTCAGAACGCCCCATTCGTCGTGCTGAACCCGTTGGTTATTCCCAAGCGGCATTGGAGAGAAAAACAATGAAAAACCTTTTGGGCGACTTTGCCCAAATTCGGAGTTTGGGGACTCAGAACGCCCCATTTGTCGCGCTGAACCCGTTGGTTATTCCAAAGCAGCATTGGAGAGAAAACAATTGCAAAAACCTTTTGGGCGACTTTGCCCAAATTCGGAGTTTGGGGACTCAGAACGCCACATTTGTCGCGCTGAAACCGTTGGTTATTCCCAAGCGGCATTGGAGAGAAAAAAATGGAAAAAACAATTCCGCGACATTGCCCAAATTCGGAGTTTGGGGACTCAGAACGCCCTATTTGTCGCGCTGAACCTGTTGGTTATTCCGGAGCGGCATTGAAGAGAAAAATATTGCAAAAACCTTTTCCGCGACTTTGCCCAAATTCGGAGTTTGGGGACTCAGAACGCCACATTTGTCGCGCTAAAACCGTTGGTTATTCCCAAGCGGCATTGGAGAGAAAAAAATGGAAAAACCTTTTCCGCGACTTTGCCCAAATTCGGAGTTTGGGGACTCAGAACGCCCCATTTGTCGCGCTGAACCCGTTGGTTATTCCAGAGCGGCATTGGATAGAAAAATATTGCAAAAACATTTTGGGCGACTTTGCCCAAATTCGGAGTTTGGGGACTCAGAACGCCACATTTGTCGCGCTGAAACCGTTGGTTATTCCAAAGCGGCATTGGATAGAAAAAAATTGCAAAAACCTTTTCGGTGACTTTGCCCAAATTCGGAGTTTGGGGACTCAGAACGCCACATTTGTCGCGCTGAAACCGTTGGTTATTCCCAAGCGGCATTGGAGAGAAAAAAATGGAAAAAACAATTTGGGCGACTTTGCCCAAATTCGGAGTTTGGGGACTCAGAACGCCACATTTGTCGCGCTGAAACCGTTGGTTATTCCCAAGCGGCATTGGAGAGAAAAAAATGGAAAAACCTTTTCTGCGACTTTGCCCAAATTCGGAGTTTGGGGACTCAGAACGCCACATTTGTCGCGCTGAAACCGTTGGTTATTCCCAAGCGGCATTGGAGAGAAAAAAATGGAAAAAACAATTTGGGCGACTTTGCCCAAATTCGGAGTTTGGGGACTCAGAACGCCACATTTGTCGCGCTGAAACCGTTGGTTATTCCCAAGCGGCATTGGAGAGAAAAAAATGGAAAAACCTTTTCTGCGACTTTGCCCAAATTCGGAGTTTGGGGACTCAGAACGCCACATTTGTCGCGCTGAAACCGTTGGTTATTCCAAAGCGGCATTGGATAGAAAAAAATTGCAAAAACCTTTTCGGTGACTTTGCCCAAATTCGGAGTTTGGGGACTCAGAACGCCACATTTGTCGCGCTGAAACCGTTGGTTATTCCCAAGCGGCATTGGAGAGAAAAAAATGGAAAAAACAATTTGGGCGACTTTGCCCAAATTCGGAGTTTGGGGACTCAGAACGCCCTATTTGTCGCGCTGAACCTGTTGGTTATTCCGGAGCGGCATTGAAGAGAAAAATATTGCAAAAACCTTTTCCGCGACTTTGCCCAAATTCGGAGTTTGGGGACTCAGAACGCCACATTTGTCGCGCTGAAACCGTTGGTTATTCCCAAGCGGCATTGGATAGAAAAAAATAGAAAAAACAATTTGGGCGACTTTGCCCAAATTCGGAGTTTGGGGACTCAGAACGCCCTATTTGTCGCGCTGAACCTGTTGGTTATTCCGGAGCGGCATTGAAGAGAAAAATATTGCAAAAACCTTTTCCGCGACTTTGCCCAAATTCGGAGTTTGGGGACTCAGAACGCCACATTTGTCGTGCTGAAACCGTTGGTTATTCCCAAGCGGCATTGGAGAGAAAAAAATGGAAAAACCTTTTCCGCGACTTTGCCCAAATTCGGAGTTTGGGGACTCAGAACGCCCCATTTGTCGCGCTGAACCCGTTGGTTATTCCAGAGCGGCATTGGAGAGAAAAAAAATGCAAACACCTTTTGGGCGACTTTGCCCAAATTCGGAGTTTGGGGACTCAGAACGCCACATTTGTCGCGCTGAAACCGTTGGTTATTCCCAAGCGGCATTGGAGAGAAAAAAATGGAAAAAACAATTGCGCGACTTTGCCCAAATTCGGAGTTTGGGGACTCAGAACGCCCTATTTGTCGCGCTGAACCTGTTGGTTATTCCGGAGCGGCATTGAAGAGAAAAATATTGCAAAAACCTTTTCCGCGACTTTGCCCAAATTCGGAGTTTGGGGACTCAGAACGCCACATTTGTCGTGCTGAAACCGTTGGTTATTCCCAAGCGGCATTGGAGAGAAAAAAATGGAAAAACCTTTTCCGCGACTTTGCCCAAATTCGGAGTTTGGGGACTCAGAACGCCCCATTTGTCGCGCTGAACCCGTTGGTTATTCCAGAGCGGCATTGGAGAGAAAAATATTGCAAAAACATTTTGGGCGACTTTGCCCAAATTCGGAGTTTGGGGACTCAGAACGCCCCATTTGTCGCGCTGAACCCGTTGGTTATTCCAATGCAGCATTGGAGAGAAAACAATTGCAAAAACCTTTTGGGCGACTTTGCCCAAATTCGGAGTTTGGGGACTCAGAACGCCCTATTTGTCGCGCTGAACCTGTTGGTTATTCCGGAGCGGCATTGAAGAGAAAAATATTGCAAAAACCTTTTCCGCGACTTTGCCCAAATTCGGAGTTTGGGGACTCAGAACGCCACATTTGTCGCGCTGAAACCGTTGGTTATTCCCAAGCGGCATTGGAGAGAAAAAAATGGAAAAACCTTTTCCGCGACTTTTCCCAAATTCGGAGTTTGGGGACTCAGAACGCCCTATTTGTCGCGCTGAACCTGTTGGTTATTCCGGAGCGGCATTGAAGAGAAAAATATTGCAAAAACCTTTTCCGCGACTTTGCCCAAATTCGGAGTTTGGGGACTCAGAACGCCACATTTGTCGCGCTGAACCCGTTGGTTATTCCAAAGCGGCATTGGAGAGAAAAACATTGCAAAAACCTTTTGGGCGACTTTGCCCAAATTCGGAGTTTGGGGACTCAGAACGCCCCATTCGTCGTGCTGAACCCGTTGGTTATTCCGAAGCGGCATTGGAGAGAAAAACAATGAAAAACCTTTTGGGCGACTTTGCCCAAATTCGGAGTTTGGGGACTCAGAACGCCCCATTTGTCGCGCTGAACCCGTTGGTTATTCCAAAGCAGCATTGGAGAGAAAACAATTGCAAAAACCTTTTGGGCGACTTTGCCCAAATTCGGAGTTTGGGGACTCGGAACGCCACATTTGTCGCGCTGAAACCGTTGGTTATTCCCAAGCGGCATTGGAGAGAAAAAAATGGAAAAAACAATTCCGCGACATTGCCCAAATTCGGAGTTTGGGGACTCAGAACGCCCTATTTGTCGCGCTGAACCTGTTGGTTATTCCGGAGCGGCATTGAAGAGAAAAATATTGCAAAAACCTTTTCCGCGACTTTGCCCAAATTCGGAGTTTGGGGACTCAGAACGCCACATTTGTCGTGCTGAAACCGTTGGTTATTCCCAAGCGGCATTGGAGAGAAAAAAATGGAAAAACCTTTTCCGCGACTTTGCCCAAATTCGGAGTTTGGGGACTCAGAACGCCCCATTTGTCGCGCTGAACCCGTTGGTTATTCCAGAGCGGCATTGGAGAGAAAAATATTGCAAAAACATTTTGGGCGACTTTGCCCAAATTCGGAGTTTGGGGACTCAGAACGCCCCATTTGTCGCGCTGAACCCGTTGGTTATTCCAAAGCAGCATTGGAGAGAAACAAATTGCAAAAACCTTTTGGGCGACTTTGCCCAAATTCGGAGTTTGGGGACTCAGAACGCCACATTTGTCGCGCTGAAACCGTTGGTTATTCCCAAGCGGCATTGGAGAGAAAAAAATGGAAAAACCTTTTCCGCGACTTTGCCCAAATTCGGAGTTTGGGGACTCAGAACGCCCCATTCGTCGTGCTGAACCCGTTGGTTATTCCAAAGCGGCATTGGAGAGAAAAAAAATGAAAAACCGTTTTCGCGACTTTGCCCAAATTCGGAGTTTGGGGACTCAGAACGCCACATTTGTCGCGCTGAAACCGTTGGTTATTCCAAAGCGGCATTGGATAGAAAAAAATTGCAAAAACCTTTTCGGTGACTTTGCCCAAATTCGGAGTTTGGGGACTCAGAACGCCACATTTGTCGCGCTGAAACTGTTGGTTATTCCCAAGCGGCATTGGAGAGAAAAAAATGGAAAAAACAATTCTGCGACTTTGCCCAAATTCGGAGTTTGGGGACTCAGAACGCCCTATTTGTCGCGCTGAACCTGTTGGTTATTCCGGAGCGGCATTGAAGAGAAAAATATTGCAAAAACCTTTTCCGCGACTTTGCCCAAATTCGGAGTTTGGGGACTCAGAACGCCACATTTGTCGCGCTGAAACCGTTGGTTATTCCCAAGCGGCATTGGAGAGAAAAAAATGGAAAAACCTTTTCTGCGACTTTGCCCAAATTCGGAGTTTGGGGACTCAGAACGCCCCATTTGTCGCGCTGAACCCGTTTGTTATTCCAAAGCAGCATTGGAGAGAAACAAATTGCAAAAACCTTTTGGGCGACTTTGCCCAAATTCGGAGTTTGGGGACTCAGAACGCCACATTTGTCGCGCTGAAACCGTTGGTTATTCCCAAGCGGCATTGGAGAGAAAAAAATGGAAAAACCTTTTCCGCGACTTTGCCCAAATTCGGAGTTTGGGGACTCAGAACGCCCCATTCGTCGTGCTGAACCCGTTGGTTATTCCAAAGCGGCATTGGAGAGAAAAAAAATGAAAAACCGTTTTCGCGACTTTGCCCAAATTCGGAGTTTGGGGACTCAGAACGCCCTATTTGTCACGCTGAACCCGTTGGTTATTCTAAAGCGGCATTGGAGAGATAAAAAATTGCAAAAACCTTTTGGGCGACTTTGCCCAAATTCGGAGTTTGGGGACTCAGAACGCCCCATTTGTCGCGCTGAACCCGTTGGTTATTCCAGAGCGGCATTGGAGAGAAAAATATTGCAAAAACCTTTTGGGCGACTTTGCCCAAATTCGGAGTTTGGGGACTCAGAACGCCCCATTGGTTGCGCTGAACCCGTTGGTTATTCCAAAGCGGCATTGGAGAGAAAAAAATGGAAAAACCTTTTCCGCGACTTTGCCCAAATTCGGAGTTTGGGGACTAAGAACGCCCCATTGGTCGCGCTGAACCCGTTGGTTATTCCAAAGCGGCATTGGAGAGAAACAAATTGCAAAAACCTTTTGGGCGACTTTGCCCAAATTCGGAGTTTGGGGACTCAGAACGCCCCATTCGTCGCGCTGAACCCGTTGGTTATTCCAAAGCGGCATTGGAGAAAAAAAAATTGCAAAAAACTTTTGGGCGACTTTGCCCAAATTCGGAGTTTGGGGACTCAGAAAGCCACATTTGTCGCGCTGAAACCGTTGGTTATTCCCAAGCGGCATTGGAGAGAAAAAATGGAAAAACCTTTTGGGCGACTTTGCCCAAATTCGGAGTTTGGGGACTCAGAACGCCCCATTTGTCGCGCTGAACCCGTTGGTTATTCCAGAGCGGCATTGGAGAGAAAAATATTGCAAAAACCTTTTGGGCGACTTTGCCCAAATTCGGAGTTTGGGGACTCAGAACGCCCTATTTGTCGCGCTGAACCCGTTGGTTATTCCAAAGCGGCATTGGAGAGAAAAATATTGCAAAAACCTTGTTGGCGACTTTGCCCAAATTCGGAGTTCGGGGACTCAGAACGCCCCATTTGTCGCGCTGAACCCGTTGGTTATTCCAAAGCGGCATTGGAGAGAAAAAAATTGCAAAAACCTTTTGGGCGACTTTGCCCAAATTCGGAGTTTGGGGACTCAGAACGCCACATTTGTCGCGCTGAAACCGTTGGTTATTCCAAAGCGGCATTGGAGAGAAACAAATTGCAAAAACCTTTTGGGCGACTTTGCCCAAATTCGGAGTTTGGGGACTCAGAACGCCCCATTTGTCGCGCTGAACCCGTTGGTTATTCCAAAGCAGCATTGGAGAGAAAACAATTGCTAAAACCTTTTGGGCGACCTTGCCCAAATTCGGAGTTTGGGGACTCAGAACGCCCCATTGGTCGCGCTGAACCCGTTGGCTATTCCAAAGAGGCATTGGAGAGTAGAAAATTGCAAAAAACCTTTTTGGCGACCTTGCCCAAATTCGGAGTTTGGGGACTCAGAACGCCCCATTTGTCGCGCTGAACCCGTTGGTTATTCCAAAGCAGCATTGGAGAGAAAAAAATTGCAAAAACCTTTTCGGTGACTTTGCCCAAATTCGGAGCTTGGGGACTCAGAACGCCCCGTTGGTCGCGCTGAACCCGTTGGCTATTCCAAAGCGGCATTGGAGAGAAACAAATTGCAAAAACCTTTTGGGCGACTTTGCCCAAATTCGGAGTTTGGGGACTCAGAACGCCCCATTCGTCGTGCTGAACCCGTTGGTTATTCCAAAGCGGCATTGGAGAGAAAAAAAAATGAAAAACCTTTTTCGCGACTTTGCCCAAATTCGGAGTTTGGGGACTCAGAACGCCCCATTTGTCGCGCTGAACCCGTTGGTTATTCCAAAGCAGCATTGGAGAGAAAACAATTGCAAAAACCTTTTGGGCGACTTTGCCCAAATTCGGAGTTTGGGGACTCAGAACGCCCCATTCGTCGCGCTGAACCCGTTGAGTATTCCAAAGCGGCATTGGAGAGAAAAAAAATGCAAACACCTTTTGGGCGACTTTGCCCAAATTCGGAGTTTGGGGACTCAGAACGCCACATTTGTCGCGCTGAAACTGTTGGTTATTCCCAAGCGGCATTGGAGAGAAAAAAATGGAAAAAACAATTCTGCGACTTTGCCCAAATTCGGAGTTTGGGGACTCAGAACGCCCTATTTGTCGCGCTGAACCTGTTGGTTATTCCGGAGCGGCATTGAAGAGAAAAATATTGCAAAAACCTTTTCCGCGACTTTGCCCAAATTCGGAGTTTGGGGACTCAGAACGCCACATTTGTCACGCTGAAACCGTTGGTTATTCCCAAGCGGCATTGGAGAGAAAAAAATGGAAAAACCTTTTCTGCGACTTTGCCCAAATTCGGAGTTTGGGGACTCAGAACGCCCCATTTGTCGCGCTGAACCCGTTTGTTATTCCAAAGCAGCATTGGAGAGAAACAAATTGCAAAAACCTTTTGGGCGACTTTGCCCAAATTCGGAGTTTGGGGACTCAGAACTCCACATTTGTCGCGCTGAAACCGTTGGTTATTCCCAAGCGGCATTGGAGAGAAAAAAATGGAAAAACCTTTTCCGCGACTTTGCCCAAATTCGGAGTTTGGGGACTCAGAACGCCCCATTCGTCGTGCTGAACCCGTTGGTTATTCCAAAGCGGCATTGGAGAGAAAAAAAATGAAAAACCGTTTTCGCGACTTTGCCCAAATTCGGAGTTTGGGGACTCAGAACGCCACATTTGTCGCGCTGAAACCGTTGGTTATTCCAAAGCGGCATTGGATAGAAAAAAATTGCAAAAACCTTTTCGGTGACTTTGCCCAAATTCGGAGTTTGGGGACTGAGAACGCCCTATTTGTCACGCTGAAACCGTTGGTTATTCTAAAGCGGCATTGGAGCGATAAAAAATTGCAAAAACCTTTTGGGCGACTTTGCCCAAATTCGGAGTTTGGGGACTCAGAACGCCCCATTTGTCGCGCTGAACCCGTTGGTTATTCCAGAGCGGCATTGGAGAGAAAAATATTGCAAAAACCTTTTGGGCGACTTTGCCCAAATTCGGAGTTTGGGGACTCAGAACGCCCCATTGGTTGCGCTGAACCCGTTGGTTATTCCAAAGCGGCATTGGAGAGAAAAAAATGGAAAAACCTTTTCCGCGACTTTGCCCAAATTCGGAGTTTGGGGACTAAGAACGCCCCATTGGTCGCGCTGAACCCGTTGGTTATTCCAAAGCGGCATTGGAGAGAAACAAATTGCAAAAACCTTTTGGGCGACTTTGCCCAAATTCGGAGTTTGGGGACTCAGAACGCCCCATTCGTCGCGCTGAACCCGTTGGTTATTCCAAAGCGGCATTGGAGAAAAAAAATTGCAAAAAACTTTTGGGCGACTTTGCCCAAATTCGGAGTTTGGGGACTCAGAAAGCCACATTTGTCGCGCTGAAACCGTTGGTTATTCCCAAGCGGCATTGGAGAGAAAAAATGGAAAAACCTTTTGGGCGACTTTGCACAAATTCGGAGTTTGGGGACTCAGAACGCCACATTTGTCGCGCTGAACCCGTTGGTTATTCCAGAGCGGCATTGGAGAGAAAAATATTGGAAAAACCTTTTGGGCGACTTTGCCCAAATTCGGAGTTTGGGGACTCAGAACGCCCCATTTGTCGCGCTGAACCCGTTGGTTATTCCAGAGCGGCATTGGAGAGAAAAATATTGCAAAAACCTTTTGGGCGACTTTGCCCAAATTCGGAGTTCGGGGACTCAGAACGCCCCATTTGTCGCGCTGAACCCGTTGGTTATTCCAAAGCGGCATTGGAGAGAAAAATATTGCAAAAACCTTGTTGGCGACTTTGCCCAAATTCGGAGTTCGGGGACTCAGAACGCCCCATTTGTCGCGCTGAACCCGTTGGTTATTCCAAAGCGGCATTGGAGAGAAAAAAATTGCAAAAACCTTTTGGGCGACTTTGCCCAAATTCGGAGTTCGGGGACTCAGAACGCCACATTTGTCGTGCTGAAACCGTTGGTTATTCCAAAGCGGCATTGGAGAGAAACAAATTGCAAAAACCTTTTGGGCGACTTTGCCCAAATTCGGAGTTTGGGGACTCAGAACGCCCCATTGGTCGCGCTGAACCCGTTGGCTATTCCAAAGAGGCATTGGAGAGTAGAAAATTGCAAAAACCTTTTTGGCGACCTTGCCCAAATTCGGAGTTTGGGGACTCAGAACGCCCCATTTGTCGCGCTGAACCCGTTGGTTATTCCAAAGCAGCATTGGAGAGAAAAAAATTGCAAAAACCTTTTCGGTGACTTTGCCCAAATTCGGAGCTTGGGGACTCAGAACGCCCCATTGGTCGCGCTGAACCCGTTGGCTATTCCAAAGCGGCATTGGAGAGAAACAAATTGCAAAAACCTTTTGGGCGACTTTGCACAAATTCGGAGTTTGGGGACTCAGAACGCCCCATTCGTCGTGCTGAACCCGTTGGTTATTCCAAAGCGGCATTGGAGAGAAAAAAAATGAAAAACCTTTTTCGCGACTTTGCCCAAATTCGGAGTTTGGGGACTCAGAACGCCACATTTGTCGCGCTGAAACCGTTGGTTATTCCAAAGCGGCATTGGATAGAAAAAAATTGCAAAAACCTTTTTGGTGACTTTGCCCAAATTCGGAGTTTGGGGACTCAGAACGCCCTATTTGTCGCGCTGAACCCGTTGGTTATTCCAAAGCGGCATTGGAGAGATAAAAAATGGCAAAAACCTTTTGGGCGACTTTGCCCAAATTCGGAGTTTGGGGACTCAGAACGCGCCATTTGTCGCGCTGAACCCGTTGGTTATTCCAGAGCGGCATTGGAGAGAAAAATATTGCAAAAACCTTTTGGGCGACTTTGCCCAAATTCGGAGTTTGGGGACTCAGAACGCCCCATTTTTTCGCGCTGAACCCGTTGGTTATTCCAAAGCGGCATTGGAGAGAAAAAAAATGCAAAAACCTTTTGGCCGACTTTGCCCAAATTCCGAGTTTGGGGACTCAGAACGCCCCATTTGTCGCACTGAACGCGTTGGTTATTCCAAAGCGGCATTGGAGAGAAAAACATTGCAAAAACCTTTTGGGCGACTTTGCCCAAATTCGGAGTTTGGGGACTCAGAACGCCACATTTGTCGCGCTGAAACCGATGGTTATTTCCTAGCGGCATTGGAGAGAAAAAAATTGCAAAAACTTTTGGGCGACTTTGCCCAAATTCGGAGTTTGGGGACTCAGAACGCCCCATTTGTCGCGCTGAACCCGTTGGTTATTCCAAA
>JAZGUH010000162.1:907500-915000 GCA_037893225.1 Hippasteria phrygiana
ACGAGAACCGGTGTGTTCAACGTGGTATGGCCGTAGGCGAGTGGATTTGTAGTTTTCAGATTCTTATACATTATGTACACACTATCAGCTTTAGATTAGATGGAGGAATTACCAAAAGAAAAGAAAGACCTACGGCACCTGGTATTCCCAGGCAGTCTCCCATCCAAGTACTAACCAAGCACGACGTTGCTTAACTTCGGTGATCGGACGAGAACCGGTGTGTTCAACGTGGTATGGCCGTAGGCGAGTGGATATGTAGTTTTCAGATTCTTATACGTTATGTACACACTATCAGCTTTAGATTAGGTGGAGGAATTACCAAAAGAAAAGAAACACCTACGGCACCTGGTATTCCCAGGCAGTCTCCCATCCAAGTACTAACCAAGCCCGACGTTGCTTAACTTCGGTGATCGGACGAGAACCGGTGTGTTCAACGTGGTATGGCCGTAGGCGAGTGCATATGTAGTTTTCAGATTCGTATACGTTATGTACACACTATCAGCTTTAGATTAGATGGAGGAATTACCAAAAGAAACGAATGACCTACGGCACCTGGTATTCCCAGGCAGTCTCCCAACCAAGTACTAACCAAGCCCGACGTTGCTTAACTTCGGTGATCGGACGAGAACCGGTGTGTTCAACGTTGTATGGCCGTAGGCGAGTGGATTTGTAGTTTTCAGATTCTTATACATTATGTACACACTATCAGCTTTAGATTAGATGGAGGAATTACCAAAAGAAAAGAAAGACCTACGGCACCTGGTATTCCCAGGCAGTCTCCCATCCAAGTACTAACCAAGCACGACGTTGCTTAACTTCGGTGATCGGACGAGAACCGGTGTGTTCAACGTGGTATGGCCGTAGCCGAGTGGATATGTAGTTTTCAGATTCTTATACGTTATGTACACGCTATCAGCTTTAGATTTGATGGATACATTACCAAAAGAAAAGTAAGACCTACGGCACCTGGTATTCCCAGGCAGTCTCCCATCCAAGTACTAACCAAGCCCGACGTTGCTTAACTTCGGTGTTCGGACGAGAACCGGTGTGTTCAACGTGGTATGGCCGTAGGCGAGTGGATATGTAGTTTTCAGATTCTTATACGTTATGTACACACTATCAGCTTTAGATTAGATGGAGGAATTACCAACAGAAAAGAAAAACCTACTGCACCTGGTATTCCCAGGCAGTCTCCCATCCAAGTACTAACCAAGCCCGACGTTGCATAACTTCGGTGATCGGACGAGAACCGGTGTGTTCAACGTGGTATGGCTGTAGGCGAGTGGATGTGTGGTTTTCAGATTCTTATACGTTATGTACACAATATCAGCTTTAGATTAGAGGGAGGAATTACCAAAAGAAGAGAAAGACCTACGGCACCTTGTATTCCCAGGCAGTCTCCCATCCAAGTACTAACCAAGCCCGACGTTGCTTAACTTCCGTGATCGGACGAGAACCGGTGTGTTCAACGTGGTATGGCCGTAGGCGAGTGCATATGTAGTTTTCAGATTCTTATACGTTATGTACACACTATCAGCTTTAGATTAGGTGGAGGAATTACCAAAAGAAAAGAAAGACCTACGGCACCTGGTATTCCCAGGAAGTCTCCCATCCAAGTACTAACCAAGCCCGACGTTGCTTAACTTCGGTGATCGGACAAGAACCGGTGTGTTCAATGTGGTATGGCCGTAGGCGACTGGATATGTTGTTTTCAGATTCTTATACGTTATGTACACGCTATCAGCTCTAGATTTGATGGATACATTACCAAAAGAAAAGTAAGACCTACGGCACCTGGTATTCCCAGGCAGTCTCACATCCAAGTACTAACCAAGCCCGACGTTGCTTAACTTCGGTGTTCGGACGAGAACCGGTGTGTTCAACGTGGTATGGCCGTAGGCGAGTGGATTTGTAGTTTTCAGATTCTTATACATTATGTACACACTATCAGCTTTAGATTAGATGGAGGAATTACCAAAAGAAAAGAAAGACCTACGGCACCTGGTATTCCCAGGCAGTCTCCCATCCAAGTACTAACCAAGCACGACGTTGCTTAACTTCGGTGATCGGACGAGAACCGGTGTGTTCAACGTGGTATGGCCGTAGGCGAGTGGATATGTAGTTTTCAGATTCTTATACGTTATGTACACACTATCAGCTTTAGATTAGGTGGAGGAATTACCAAAAGAAAAGAAACACCTACGGCACCTGGTATTCCCAGGCAGTCTCCCATCCAAGTACTAACCAAGCCCGACGTTGCTTAACTTCGGTGATCGGACGAGAACCGGTGTGTTCAACGTGGTATGGCCGTAGGCGAGTGCATATGTAGTTTTCAGATTCGTATACGTTATGTACACACTATCAGCTTTAGATTAGATGGAGGAATTACCAAAAGAAACGAATGACCTACGGCACCTGGTATTCCCAGGCAGTCTCCCAACCAAGTACTAACCAAGCCCGACGTTGCTTAACTTCGGTGATCGGACGAGAACCGGTGTGTTCAACGTTGTATGGCCGTAGGCGAGTGGATTTGTAGTTTTCAGATTCTTATACATTATGTACACACTATCAGCTTTAGATTAGATGGAGGAATTACCAAAAGAAAAGAAAGACCTACGGCACCTGGTATTCCCAGGCAGTCTCCCATCCAAGTACTAACCAAGCACGACGTTGCTTAACTTCGGTGATCGGACGAGAACCGGTGTGTTCAACGTGGTATGGCCGTAGGCGAGTGGATATGTAGTTTTCAGATTCTTATACGTTATGTACACGCTATCAGCTTTAGATTTGATGGATACATTACCAAAAGAAAAGTAAGACCTACGGCACCTGGTATTCCCAGGCAGTCTCCCATCCAAGTACTAACCAAGCCCGACGTTGCTTAACTTCGGTGTTCGGACGAGAACCGGTGTGTTCAACGTGGTATGGCCGTAGGCGAGTGGATATGTAGTTTTCAGATTCTTATACGTTATGTACACACTATCAGCTTTAGATTAGATGGAGGAATTACCAACAGAAAAGAAAAACCTACTGCACCTGGTATTCCCAGGCAGTCTCCCATCCAAGTACTAACCAAGCCCGACGTTGCATAACTTCGGTGATCAGACGAGAACCGGTGTGTTCAACGTGGTATGGCTGTAGGCGAGTGGATGTGTGGTTTTCAGATTCTTATACGTTATGTACACAATATCAGCTTTAGATTAGAGGGAGGAATTACCAAAAGAAGAGAAAGACCTACGGCACCTTGTATTCCCAGGCAGTCTCCCATCCAAGTACTAACCAAGCCCGACGTTGCTTAACTTCCGTGATCGGACGAGAACCGGTGTGTTCAACGTGGTATGGCCGTAGGCGAGTGCATATGTAGTTTTCAGATTCTTATACGTTATGTACACACTATCAGCTTTAGATTAGGTGGAGGAATTACCAAAAGAAAAGAAAGACCTACGGCACCTGGTATTCCCAGGAAGTCTCCCATCCAAGTACTAACCAAGCCCGACGTTGCTTAACTTCGGTGATCGGACAAGAACCGGTGTGTTCAATGTGGTATGGCCGTAGGCGACTGGATATGTTGTTTTCAGATTCTTATACGCTATGTACACAATATCAGCTTTAGATTAGATGGAGGAATTACCAAAAGAAAAGAATGACCTACGGCACCTGGTATTCCCAGGCAGTCTCCCATCCAAGTACTAACCAAGCCCGACGTTGCTTAACTTCGGTGATCGGACGAGAACCGGTGTGTTCAACGTGGTATGGCCGTAGGCGAGTGCATATGTAGTTTTCAGATTCTTATACGTTATGTACACACTATCAGCTTTAGATTATGTGGAGGAATTACCAAAAGAAAAGAAAGACCTACGGCACCTGGTATTCCCAGGCAGTCTCCCATCCAAGTACTAACCAAGCCCGACGTTGCTTAACTTCGGTGATCGGACGAGAACCGGTGTGTTCAACGTGGTATGGCCGTAGGCGAGTGCATATGTAGTTTTCATTCGTATACGTTATGTACACACTATCAGCTTTAGATTAGATGGAGGAATTACCAAAAGAAATGAATGACCTACGGCACCTGGTATTCCCAGGAAGTCTCCCATCCAACTACTAACCAAGCCCGACGTTGCTTAACTTCGGTGATCGGACGAGAACCGGTGTGTTCAACGTGGTATGGCCGTAGGCGAGTGCATATGTAGTTTTCAGATTCGTATACGTTATGTACACACTATCAGCTTTAGATTAGATGGAGGAATTACCAAAAGAAACGAATGACCTACGGCACCTGGTATTCCCAGGCAGTCTCCCAACCAAGTACTAACCAAGCCCGACGTTGCTTAACTTCGGTGATCGGACGAGAACCGGTGTGTTCAACGTTGTATGGCCGTAGGCGAGTGGATTTGTAGTTTTCAGATTCTTATACATTATGTACACACTATCAGCTTTAGATTAGATGGAGGAATTACCAAAAGAAAAGAAAGACCTACGGCACCTGGTATTCCCAGGCAGTCTCCCATCCAAGTACTAACCAAGCACGACGTTGCTTAACTTCGGTGATCGGACGAGAACCGGTGTGTTCAACGTGGTATGGCCGTAGGCGAGTGGATATGTAGTTTTCAGATTCGTATACGTTATGTACACACTATCAGCTTTAGATTAGATGGAGGAATTACCAAAAGAAAAGAATGACCTACGGCACCTGGTATTCCCAGGCAGTCTCCCATCCAAGTACTAACCAAGCCCGACGTTGCTTAACTTCGGTGTTCGGACGAGAACCGGTGTGTTCAACGTGGTATGGCCGTAGGCGAGTGGATATGTAGTTTTCAGATTCTTATACGTTATGTACACACTATCAGCTTTAGATTAGATGGAGGAATTACCAACAGAAAAGAAAAACCTACTGCACCTGGTATTCCCAGGCAGTCTCCCATCCAAGTACTAACCAAGCCCGACGTTGCATAACTTCGGTGATCGGACGAGAACCGGTGTGTTCAACGTGGTATGGCTGTAGGCGAGTGGATGTGTGGTTTTCAGATTCTTATACGTTATGTACACAATATCAGCTTTAGATTAGAGGGAGGAATTACCAAAAGAAGAGAAAGACCTACGGCACCTTGTATTCCCAGGCAGTCTCCCATCCAAGTACTAACCAAGCCCGACGTTGCTTAACTTCCGTGATCGGACGAGAACCGGTGTGTTCAACGTGGTATGGCCGTAGGCGAGTGCATATGTAGTTTTCAGATTCTTATACGTTATGTACACACTATCAGCTTTAGATTAGGTGGAGGAATTACCAAAAGAAAAGAAAGACCTACGGCACCTGGTATTCTCCCATCCAAGTACTAACCAAGCCCGACGTTGCTTAACTTCGGTGATCGGACAAGAACCGGTGTGTTCAATGTGGTATGGCCGTAGGCGACTGGATATGTTGTTTTCAGATTCTTATACGCTATGTACACAATATCAGCTTTAGATTAGATGGAGGAATTACCAAAAGAAAAGAATGACCTACGGCACCTGGTATTCCCAGGCAGTCTCCCATCCAAGTACTAACCAAGCCCGACGTTGCTTAACTTCGGTGATCGGACGAGAACCGGTGTGTTCAACGTGGTATGGCCGTAGGCGAGTGCATATGTAGTTTTCAGATTCTTATACGTTATGTACACACTATCAGCTTTAGATTATGTGGAGGAATTACCAAAAGAAAAGAAAGACCTACGGCACCTGGTATTCCCAGGCAGTCTCCCATCCAAGTACTAACCAAGCCCGACGTTGCTTAATTTCGGTGATCGGACGAGAACCGGTGTGTTCAACGTGGTATGGGCGTAGGCGAGTGGATATGTAGTTTTCAGATTCTTATACGTTATGTACACACTATCAGCTTTAGATTAGATGGAGGAATTACCAAAAGAAACGAATGACCTACGGCACCTGGTATTCCCAGGCAGTCTCCCATCCAAGTACTAACCAAGCCCGACGTTGCTTAACTTCGGTGATCGGACGAGAACCGGTGTGTTCAACGTGGTATGGCCGTAGGCGAGTGGATATGTAGTTTTCAGATTCTTATACGTTATGTACACACTATCAGCTTTAGATTAGATGGAGGAATTACCAACAGAAAAGAAAAACCTACTGCACCTGGTATTCCGAGGCAGTCTCCCATCCAAGTACTAACCAAGCCCGACGTTGCTTAACTTCGGTGATCGGACGAGAACCGGTGTGTTCAACGTGGTATGGCCGTAGGCGAGTGCATATGTAGTTTTCAGATTCTTATACGTTATGTACACACTATCAGCTTTAGATTAGATGGAGGAATGACCAAAAGAAAAATAAGACCTACCGCACCTGGTATTCCCAGGCAGTCTCCCATCCAAGTACTAACCAAGCCCGACGTAGCTTAACTTCGGTGATCGGACGAGAACCGGTGTGTTCAACGTGGTATGGCTGTAGGCGAGTGGATGTGTGGTTTTCAGATTCTTATACGTTATGTACACAATATCAGCTTTAGATTAGAGGGAGGAATTACCAAAAGAAGAGAAAGACCTACGGCACCTTGTATTCCCAGGCAGTCTCCCATCCAAGTACTAACCAAGCCCGACGTTGCTTAACTTCCGTGATCGGACGAGAACCGGTGTGTTCAACGTGGTATGGCCGTAGGCGAGTGCATATGTAGTTTTCAGATTCTTATACGTTATGTACACACTATCAGCTTTAGATTAGGTGGAGGAATTACCAAAAGAAAAGAAAGACCCACGGCACCAGATATTCCCAGGAAGTCTCCCATCCAAGTACTAACCAAGCCCGACGTTGCTTAACTTCGGTGATCGGACAAGAACTGGTGTGTTCAACGTGGTATGGCCGTAGGCGACTGGATATGTTGTTTTCAGATTCTTATACGCTATGCACACAATATCAGCTTTAGATTAGATGGAGGAATTACCAAAAGAAAAGAATGACCTACGGCACCTGGTATTCCCAGGCAGTCTCCCATCCAAGTACTAACCAAGCCCGACGTTGCATAACTTCGGTGATCGGACGAGAACCGGTGTGTTCAACGTGGTATGGCCGTAGGCGAGTGGATATGTAGTTTTCAGATTCTTATACATTATGTACACACTATCAGCTTTAGATTAGATGAAGGAATTACCAAAAGAAATGAAAGACCTACGGCACCTGGTATTCCCAGGCAGTCTCCCATCCAAGTACTAACCAAGCCCGACGTTGCTTAACTTCGGTGATCGGACGAGAACCGGTGTGTTCAACGTGGTATGGCCGTAGGCGAGTGGATATGTAGTTTTCAGATTCTTATACGTTATGTACACACTATCAGCTTTAGATTAGATGGAGGAATTACCAAAAGAAAAGAAAAACCTACTGCACCTGGTATTCCCAGGCAGTCTCCCATCCAAGTACTAACCAAGCCCGACGTTGCTTAACTTCGGTGATCGGACGAGAACCGGTGTGTTCAACGTGGTATGGCCGTAGGCGAGTGGATATGTAGTTTTCAGA
>JAZGUH010000162.1:922500-927500 GCA_037893225.1 Hippasteria phrygiana
ACATTACCAAAAGAAAAGTAAGACCTACGGCACCTGGTATTCCCAGGCAGTCTCACATCCAAGTACTAACCAAGCCCGACGTTGCTTAACTTCGGTGTTCGGACGAGAACCGGTGTGTTCAACGTGGTATGGCCGTAGGCGAGTGGATTTGTAGTTTTCAGATTCTTATACATTATGTACACACTATCAGCTTTAGATTAGATGGAGGAATTACCAAAAGAAAAGAAAGACCTACGGCACCTGGTATTCCCAGGCAGTCTCCCATCCAAGTACTAACCAAGCACGACGTTGCTTAACTTCGGTGATCGGACGAGAACCGGTGTGTTCAACGTGGTATGGCCGTAGGCGAGTGGATATGTAGTTTTCGGATTCTTATACGTTATGTACACACTATCAGCTTTAGATTAGGTGGAGGAATTACCAAAAGAAAAGAAACACCTACGGCACCTGGTATTCCCAGGCAGTCTCCCATCCAAGTACTAACCAAGCCCGACGTTGCTTAACTTCGGTGATCGGACGAGAACCGGTGTGTTCAACGTGGTATGGCCGTAGGCGAGTGCATATGTAGTTTTCAGATTCGTATACGTTATGTACACACTATCAGCTTTAGATTAGATGGAGGAATTACCAAAAGAAACGAATGACCTACGGCACCTGGTATTCCCAGGCAGTCTCCCAACCAAGTACTAACCAAGCCCGACGTTGCTTAACTTCGGTGATCGGACGAGAACCGGTGTGTTCAACGTTGTATGGCCGTAGGCGAGTGGATTTGTAGTTTTCAGTTTCTTATACATTATGTACACACTATCAGCTTTAGATTAGATGGAGGAATTACCAAAAGAAAAGAAAGACCTACGGCACCTGGTATTCCCAGGCAGTCTCCCATCCAAGTACTAACCAAGCACGACGTTGCTTAACTTCGGTGATCGGACGAGAACCGGTGTGTTCAACGTGGTATGGCCGTAGGCGAGTGGATATGTAGTTTTCAGATTCTTATACGTTATGTACACGCTATCAGCTTTAGATTTGATGGATACATTACCAAAAGAAAAGTAAGACCTACGGCACCTGGTATTCCCAGGCAGTCTCCCATCCAAGTACTAACCAAGCCCGACGTTGCTTAACTTCGGTGTTCGGACGAGAACCGGTGTGTTCAACGTGGTATGGCCGTAGGCGAGTGGATATGTAGTTTTCAGATTCTTATACGTTATGTACACACTATCAGCTTTAGATTAGATGGAGGAATTACCAACAGAAAAGAAAAACCTACTGCACCTGGTATTCCCAGGCAGTCTCCCATCCAAGTACTAACCAAGCCCGACGTTGCATAACTTCGGTGATCGGACGAGAACCGGTGTGTTCAACGTGGTATGGCTGTAGGCGAGTGGATGTGTGGTTTTCAGATTCTTATACGTTATGTACACAATATCAGCTTTAGATTAGAGGGAGGAATTACCAAAAGAAGAGAAAGACCTACGGCACCTTGTATTCCCAGGCAGTCTCCCATCCAAGTACTAACCAAGCCCGACGTTGCTTAACTTCCGTGATCGGACGAGAACCGGTGTGTTCAACGTGGTATGGCCGTAGGCGAGTGCATATGTAGTTTTCAGATTCTTATACGTTATGTACACACTATCAGCTTTAGATTAGGTGGAGGAATTACCAAAAGAAAAGAAAGACCTACGGCACCTGGTATTCCCAGGAAGTCTCCCATCCAAGTACTAACCAAGCCCGACGTTGCTTAACTTCGGTGATCGGACAAGAACCGGTGTGTTCAATGTGGTATGGCCGTAGGCGACTGGATATGTTGTTTTCAGATTCTTATACGCTATGTACACAATATCAGCTTTAGATTAGATGGAGGAATTACCAAAAGAAAAGAATGACCTACGGCACCTGGTATTCCCAGGCAGTCTCCCATCCAAGTACTAACCAAGCCCGACGTTGCTTAACTTCGGTGATCGGACGAGAACCGGTGTGTTCAACGTGGTATGGCCGTAGGCGAGTGCATATGTAGTTTTCAGATTCTTATACGTTATGTACACACTATCAGCTTTAGATTATGTGGAGGAATTACCAAAAGAAAAGAAAGACCTACGGCACCTGGTATTCCCAGGCAGTCTCCCATCCAAGTACTAACCAAGCCCGACGTTGCTTAACTTCGGTGATCGGACGAGAACCGGTGTGTTCAACGTGGTATGGCCGTAGGCGAGTGCATATGTAGTTTTCATTCGTATACGTTATGTACACACTATCAGCTTTAGATTAGATGGAGGAATTACCAAAAGAAATGAATGACCTACGGCACCTGGTATTCCCAGGAAGTCTCCCATCCAACTACTAACCAAGCCCGACGTTGCTTAACTTCGGTGATCGGACGAGAACCGGTGTGTTCAACGTGGTATGGCCGTAGGCGAGTGCATATGTAGTTTTCAGATTCGTATACGTTATGTACACACTATCAGCTTTAGATTAGATGGAGGAATTACCAAAAGAAACGAATGACCTACGGCACCTGGTATTCCCAGGCAGTCTCCCAACCAAGTACTAACCAAGCCCGACGTTGCTTAACTTCGGTGATCGGACGAGAACCGGTGTGTTCAACGTTGTATGGCCGTAGGCGAGTGGATTTGTAGTTTTCAGATTCTTATACATTATGTACACACTATCAGCTTTAGATTAGATGGAGGAATTACCAAAAGAAAAGAAAGACCTACGGCACCTGGTATTCCCAGGCAGTCTCCCATCCAAGTACTAACCAAGCACGACGTTGCTTAACTTCGGTGATCGGACGAGAACCGGTGTGTTCAACGTGGTATGGCCGTAGGCGAGTGGATATGTAGTTTTCAGATTCGTATACGTTATGTACACACTATCAGCTTTAGATTAGATGGAGGAATTACCAAAAGAAAAGAATGACCTACGGCACCTGGTATTCCCAGGCAGTCTCCCATCCAAGTACTAACCAAGCCCGACGTTGCTTAACTTCGGTGTTCGGACGAGAACCGGTGTGTTCAACGTGGTATGGCCGTAGGCGAGTGGATATGTAGTTTTCAGATTCTTATACGTTATGTACACACTATCAGCTTTAGATTAGATGGAGGAATTACCAACAGAAAAGAAAAACCTACTGCACCTGGTATTCCCAGGCAGTCTCCCATCCAAGTACTAACCAAGCCCGACGTTGCATAACTTCGGTGATCGGACGAGAACCGGTGTGTTCAACGTGGTATGGCTGTAGGCGAGTGGATGTGTGGTTTTCAGATTCTTATACGTTATGTACACAATATCAGCTTTAGATTAGAGGGAGGAATTACCAAAAGAAGAGAAAGACCTACGGCACCTTGTATTCCCAGGCAGTCTCCCATCCAAGTACTAACCAAGCCCGACGTTGCTTAACTTCCGTGATCGGACGAGAACCGGTGTGTTCAACGTGGTATGGCCGTAGGCGAGTGCATATGTAGTTTTCAGATTCTTATACGTTATGTACACACTATCAGCTTTAGATTAGGTGGAGGAATTACCAAAAGAAAAGAAAGACCTACGGCACCTGGTATTCTCCCATCCAAGTACTAACCAAGCCCGACGTTGCTTAACTTCGGTGATCGGACAAGAACCGGTGTGTTCAATGTGGTATGGCCGTAGGCGACTGGATATGTTGTTTTCAGATTCTTATACGCTATGTACACAATATCAGCTTTAGATTAGATGGAGGAATTACCAAAAGAAAAGAATGACCTACGGCACCTGGTATTCCCAGGCAGTCTCCCATCCAAGTACTAACCAAGCCCGACGTTGCTTAACTTCGGTGATCGGACGAGAACCGGTGTGTTCAACGTGGTATGGCCGTAGGCGAGTGCATATGTAGTTTTCAGATTCTTATACGTTATGTACACACTATCAGCTTTAGATTATGTGGAGGAATTACCAAAAGAAAAGAAAGACCTACGGCACCTGGTATTCCCAGGCAGTCTCCCATCCAAGTACTAACCAAGCCCGACGTTGCTTAACTTCGGTGATCGGACGAGAACCGGTGTGTTCAACGTGGTATGGCCGTAGGCGAGTGCATATGTAGTTTTCATTCGTATACGTTATGTACACACTATCAGCTTTAGATTAGATGGAGGAATTACCAAAAGAAATGAATGACCTACGGCACCTGGTATTCCCAGGAAGTCTCCCATCCAACTACTAACCAAGCCCGACGTTGCTTAACTTCGGTGATCGGACAAGAACCGGTGTGTTCAACGTGGTATGGCCGTAGGCGAGTGGATTTGTAGTTTTCAGATTATTATACATTATGTACACACTATCAGCTTTAGATTAGATGGAGGAATTACCAAAAGAAAAGAAAGACCTACGGCACCTGGTATTCCCAGGCAGTCTCCCATCCAAGTACTAACCAAGCACGACGTTGCTTAACTTCGGTGATCGGACGAGAACCGGTGTGTTCAACGTGGTATGGCCGTAGGCGAGTGGATATGTAGTTTTCAGATTCTTATACGTTATGTACACGCTATCAGCTTTAGATTTGATGGATACATTACCAAAAGAAAAGTAAGACCTACGGCACCTGGTATTCCCAGGCAGTCTCCCATCCAAGTACTAACCAAGCCCGACGTTGCTTAACTTCGGTGTTCGGACGAGAACCGGTGTGTTCAACGTGGTATGGCCGTAGGCGAGTGGATATGTAGTTTTCAGATTCTTATACGTTATGTACACACTATCAGCTTTAGATTAGATGGAGGAATTACCAACAGAAAAGAAAAACCTACTGCACCTGGTATTCCCAGGCAGTCTCCCATCCAAGTACTAACCAAGCCCGACGTTGCATAACTTCGGTGATCGGACGAGAACCGGTGTGTTCAACGTGGTATGGCTGTAGGCGAGTGGATGTGTGGTTTTCAGATTCTTATACGTTATGTACACAATATCAGCTTTAGATTAGAGGGAGGAATTACCAAAAGAAGAGAAAGACCTACGGCACCTTGTATTCCCAG
>JAZGUH010000162.1:932500-937500 GCA_037893225.1 Hippasteria phrygiana
CGGTGATCGGACGAGAACCGGTGTGTTCAACGTGGTATGGCCGTAGGCGAGTGGATATGTAGTTTTCAGATTCTTATACGTTATGTACACACTATCAGCTTTAGATTAGATGGAGGAATTACCAACAGAAAAGAAAAACCTACTGCACCTGGTATTCCCAGGCAGTCTCCCATCCAAGTACTAACCAAGCCCGACGTTGCTTAACTTCGGTGATCGGACGAGAACCGGTGTGTTCAACGTGGTATGGCCGTAGGCGAGTGCATATGTAGTTTTCAGATTCTTATAAGTTATGTACACAATATCAGCTTTAGATTAGATGGAGGAATTACCAAAAGAAAAATAAGACCTACGGCACCTGGTATTCCCAGGCAGTCTCCCATCCAAGTACTAACCAAGCCCGACGTTGCTTAACTTCGGTGATCGGACGAGAACCGGTGTGTTCAACGTGGTATGGCCGTAGGCGAGTGGATATGTAGTTTTCAGATTCCTATACGTTATGTACTACACACTATCAGCTTTAGATTAGATGGAGGAATTACCAAAAGAACATAGAGACATACGGCACCTGGTATTCCCAGTCAGTCTCCCATCCAAGTACTAACCAAGCCCGACGTTGCTTAACTTCGGTGATCGGACGAGAACCGGTGTGTTCAACGTGGTATGGGCGTAGGCGAGTGCATATGTAGTTTTCAGATTATTATACGTTATGTACACACTATCAGCTTTAGATTAGATGGAGGAATTACCAAAAGAAACGAATGACCTACGGCACCTGGTATTCCCAGGCAGTCTCCCATCCAAGTACTAACCAAGCCCGACGTTGCTTAACTTCGGTGATCGGACGAGAACCGGTGTGTTCAACGTGGTATGGCCGTAGGCGAGTGCATATGTAGTTTTCAGATTCGTATACGTTATGTACACACTATCAGCTTTAGATTAGATGGAGGAATTACCAAAAGAAAAGAAAGACCTACGGCACCTGGTATTCCCAGGCAGTCTCCCATCCAAGTACTAACCAAGCCCGACGTTGCTTAACTTCGGTGATCGGACGAGAACCGGTGTGTTCAACGTGGTATGGCCGTAGGCGAGTGGATATGTAGTTTTCAGATTCTTATACGTTATGTACACGCTATCAGCTTTAGATTTGATGGATACATTACCAAAAGAAAAGTAAGACCTACGGCACCTGGTATTCCCAGACAGTCTCCCATCCAAGTACTAACCAAGCCCGACGTTGCTTAACTTCGGTGATCGGACGAGAACCGGTGTGTTCAACGTGGTATGGCCGTAGGAGAGTGGATGTGTGGTTTTCAGATTCTTATACGTTATGTACACAATATCAGCTTTAGATTAGAGTGAGGAATTACCAAACGAAGAGAAAGACCTACGGCACCTTGTATTCCCAGGCAGTCTCCCAACCAAGTACTAACCAAGCCCGACGTTGCTTAACTTCGGTGATCGGACGAGAACCGGTGTGTTCAACGTGGTATGGCCGTAGGCGAGTGCATTTGTAGTTTTCAGATTCTTATACGTTATGTACACACTATCAGCTTTAGATTAGGTGGAGGAATTACCAAAAGAAAAGAAAGACCTACGGCACCTGGTATTCCCAGGCAGTCTCCCATCCAAGTACTAACAAAGCACGACGTTGCTTAACTTCGGTGATCGGACGAGAACCGGTGTGTTCAACGTGGTATGGCCGTAGGCGAGTGCATATGTAGTTTTCAGATTCGTATACGTTATGTACACACTATCAGCTTTAGATTAGATGGAGGAATTACCAAAAGAAACGAATGACCTACGGCACCTGGTATTCCCAGGCAGTCTCCCATCCAAGTACTAACCAAGCCCGACGTTGCTTAACTTCGGTGATCGGACGAGAACCGGTGTGTTCAACGTGGTATGGCCGTAGGCGAGTGGATTTGTAGTTTTCAGATTCTTATACATTAAGTACACACTATCAGCTTTAGATTAGATGGAGGAATTACCAAAAGAAAAGAAAGACCTACGGCACCTGGTATTCCCAGGCAGTCTCCCATCCAAGTACTAAACAAGCCCGACGTTGCGTAATTTCGGTGATCGGACGAGAACAGGTGTGTTCAACGTGGTATGGCCGTGGGCGAGTGGATATGTAGTTTTCAGATTCTTATACGTTATGTACACACTATCAGCTTTAGATTAGATGGAGGAATTACCAAAAGAAAAGAATGACCTACAGCACCTGGTATTCCCAGGCAGTCTCCCATCCAAGTACTAACCAAGCCCGACGTTGCTTAACTTCGGTGATCGGACGAGAACCGGTGTGTTCAACGTGGTATGGCCGTAGGCGACTGGATATGTAGTTTTCAGATTCTTATACGTTATGTACACACTATCAGCTTTAGATTAGATGGAGGAATTGCCAAAAGAAAAGAAAGACCTACGGCACCTGGTATTCCCAGGCAGTCTCCCATCCAAGTACTAAACAAGCCCGACGTTGCGTAATTTCGGTGATCGGACGAGAACAGGTGTGTTCAACGTGGTATGGCCGTAGGCGAGTGGATATGTAGTTTTCAGATTCCTATACGTTATGTACTACACACTATCAGCTTTAGATTAGATGGAGGAATTACCAAAAGAACATAGAGACATACGGCACCTGGTATTCCCAGTCAGTCTCCCATCCAAGTACTAACCAAGCCCGACGTTGCTTAACTTCGGTGATCGGACGAGAACCGGTGTGTTCAACGTGGTATGGGCGTAGGCGAGTGCATATGTAGTTTTCAGATTATTATACGTTATGTACACACTATCAGCTTTAGATTAGATGGAGGAATTACCAAAAGAAACGAATGACCTACGGCACCTGGTATTCCCAGGCAGTCTCCCATCCAAGTACTAACCAAGCCCGACGTTGCTTAACTTCGGTGATCGGACGAGAACCGGTGTGTTCAACGTGGTATGGCCGTAGGCGAGTGCATATGTAGTTTTCAGATTCGTATACGTTATGTACACACTATCAGCTTTAGATTAGATGGAGGAATTACCAAAAGAAAAGAAAGACCTACGGCACCTGGTATTCCCAGGCAGTCTCCCATCCAAGTACTAACCAAGCCCGACGCTGCTTAACTTCGGTGATCGGACGAGAACCGGTGTGTTCAACGTGGTATGGCCGTAGGCGAGTGGATATGTAGTTTTCAGATTCCTATACGTTATGTACTACACACTATCAGCTTTAGATTAGATGGAGGAATTACCAAAAGAACATAGAGACATACGGCACCTGGTATTCCCAGTCAGTCTCCCATCCAAGTACTAACCAAGCCCGACGTTGCTTAACTTCGGTGATCGGACGAGAACCGGTGTGTTCAACGTGGTATGGGCGTAGGCGAGTGCATATGTAGTTTTCAGATTATTATACGTTATGTACACACTATCAGCTTTAGATTAGATGGAGGAATTACCAAAAGAAACGAATGACCTACGGCACCTGGTATTCCCAGGCAGTCTCCCATCCAAGTACTAACCAAGCCCGACGTTGCTTAACTTCGGTGATCGGACGAGAACCGGTGTGTTCAACGTGGTATGGCCGTAGGCGAGTGCATATGTAGTTTTCAGATTCGTATACGTTATGTACACACTATCAGCTTTAGATTAGATGGAGGAATTACCAAAAGAAAAGAAAGACCTACGGCACCTGGTATTCCCAGGCAGTCTCCCATCCAAGTACTAACCAAGCCCGACGTTGCTTAACTTCGGTGATCGGACGAGAACCGGTGTGTTCAACGTGGTATGGCCGTAGGCGAGTGGATATGTAGTTTTCAGATTCTTATACGTTATGTACACGCTATCAGCTTTAGATTTGATGGATACATTACCAAAAGAAAAGTAAGACCTACGGCACCTGGTATTCCCAGACAGTCTCCCATCCAAGTACTAACCAAGCCCGACGTTGCTTAACTTCGGTGATCGGACGCGAACCGGTGTGTTCAACGTGGTATGGCCGTAGGAGAGTGGATGTGTGGTTTTCAGATTCTTATACGTTATGTACACAATATCAGCTTTAGATTAGAGTGAGGAATTACCAAACGAAGAGAAAGACCTACGGCACCTTGTATTCCCAGGCAGTCTCCCAACCAAGTACTAACCAAGCCCGACGTTGCTTAACTTCGGTGATCGGACGAGAACCGGTGTGTTCAACGTGGTATGGCCGTAGGCGAGTGCATTTGTAGTTTTCAGATTCTTATACGTTATGTACACACTATCAGCTTTAGATTAGGTGGAGGAATTACCAAAAGAAAAGAAAGACCTACGGCACCTGGTATTCCCAGGCAGTCTCCCATCCAAGTACTAACAAAGCACGACGTTGCTTAACTTCGGTGATCGGACGAGAACCGGTGTGTTCAACGTGGTATGGCCGTAGGCGAGTGCATATGTAGTTTTCAGATTCGTATACGTTATGTACACACTATCAGCTTTAGATTAGATGGAGGAATTACCAAAAGAAACGAATGACCTACGGCACCTGGTATTCCCAGGCAGTCTCCCATCCAAGTACTAACCAAGCCCGACGTTGCTTAACTTCGGTGATCGGACGAGAACCGGTGTGTTCAACGTGGTATGGCCGTAGGCGAGTGGATTTGTAGTTTTCAGATTCTTATACATTAAGTACACACTATCAGCTTTAGATTAGATGGAGGAATTACCAAAAGAAAAGAAAGACCTACGGCACCTGGTATTCCCAGGCAGTCTCCCATCCAAGTACTAAACAAGCCCGACGTTGCGTAATTTCGGTGATCGGACGAGAACAGGTGTGTTCAACGTGGTATGGCCGTGGGCGAGTGGATATGTAGTTTTCAGATTCTTATACGTTATGTACACACTATCAGCTTTAGATTAGATGGAGGAATTACCAAAAGAAAAGAATGACCTACGGCACCTGGTATTCCCAGGCAGTCTCCCATCCAAGTACTAACCAAGCCCGACGTTGCTTAACTTCGGTGATCGGACGAGAACCGGTG
>JAZGUH010000162.1:945000-947500 GCA_037893225.1 Hippasteria phrygiana
ATACGTTATGTACACACTATCAGCTTTAGATTAGATGGCGGAATTACCAAAAGAAAAGAATGACCTTCGGCACCTGGTATTCCCAGGCAGTCTCCCATCCAAGTACTAACCAAGACCGACGTTGCTTAACTTCGGTGATCGGACGAGAACCGGTGTGTTCAACGTGGTATGGCCGTAGGCGAGTGGATATGTAGTTTTCAGATTCTTATACGTTATGTACACACTATCAGCTTTAGATTAGATGGAGGAATTACCAAAAGAAAAGAATGACCTACGGCACCTGGTATTCCCCAGCAGTCTCCCATCCAAGTACTAACCAAACCCGACGTTGCTTAACTTCGGTGATCGGACGAGAACCGGTGTGTTCAACGTCGTATGGCCGTAGGCGAGTGGATATGTAGTTTTCAGATTATTATACGTTATGTACACACTATCAGCTTTAGATTAGATGGAGGAATTACCAAAAGAAAAGAATGACCTACGGCACCTGGTATTCCCAGGCAGTCTCCCATCCAAGTACTAACCAAGCCCGACGTTGCTTAACTTCGGTGATCGGACGAGAACCGGTGTGTTCAACGTGGTATGGCCGTAGGCAAGTGAATATGTAGTTTTCAGATTCTTATACGTGATGTACACACTATCAGCTTTATATTAGATGGAGGAATTACCCCCAAAAAAGAAAGATCTACGGCACCTGGTATTCCCAGGCAGTCTCCCATCCAAGTACTAACCAAGCCCGACGTTGCTTAACTTCGGTGATCGGACGAGAACCGGTGTGTTCAACGTGGTATTGCCGTAGGCGAGTGGATATGTAGTTTTCAGATTCTTATACGTTATGTACACACTATCAGCTTTAGATTAGATGGAGGAATTACCAAAAGAAGAGAATGACCTACGGCACCTGGTATCCCCAGGCAGTCTCCCATCCAAATACTAACCAAGCCCGACGTTGCTTAACTTCGGTGATCGGACGAGAACCGGTGTGTTCAACGTGGTATGGCCGTAGGCGAATGGATATGTAGTTTTCAGATTCTTATACGTTATGTACACACTATCAGCTTTAGATTAGATGGAGGAATTACCAAAAGAAAAGAATGACCCACGGCACCTGGTATTCCGAAGCAGTCTCCCATCCAAGTACTAACCAAGCCCGACGTTGCTTAACTTCGGTGATCGGACGAGAACCGGTGTGTTCAACGTGGTATGGCCGTAGGCGAGTGGATATGTAGTTTTCAGATTATTATACGTTATGTACACACTATCAGCTTTAGATTAGATGGAGGAATTACCAAAACAAAAGAATGACCTACGGCACCTGGTATTCGCAGGCAGTCTCCCATCCAAGTACTAACCAAGCCCGACGTTGCTTAACTTCGGTGATCGGACGAGAACCGGTGTGTTCAACGTGGTATGGCCGTAGGCTAATGGATATGTAGTTTTCAGATTCTTATACGTTATGTACACACTATCAGCTTTAGATTAGATGGCGGAATTACCAAAAGAAAAGAATGACCTTCGGCACCTGGTATTCCCAGGCAGTCTCCCATCCAAGTACTAACCAAGACCGACGTTGCTTAACTTCGGTGATCGGACGAGAACCGGTGTGTTCAACGTGGCATGGCCGTAGGCGAGTGGATATGTAGTTTTCAGATTCTTATACGTTATGTACTCACTATCGGCTTTAGATTAGATGGAGGAATTACCAAAAGAAAATAATGACCTACGGCACCTGGTATTCCCAAGCAGTCTCCCATCCAAGTACTAACCAAGCCCGACGTTGCTTAACTTCGGTGATCGGACGAGAACCGGTGTGTTCAACGTGGTATGGCCGTAGGCGAGTGGATATGTAGTTTTCAGATTCTTATACGTTATGTACACACTATCAGCTTTAGATTAGATGGAGGAATTACCAAAAGAAAAGAATGACCTACGGCACCTGGTATTCCCAGGCAGTCTCCCATCCAAGTACTAACCAAGCCCGACGTTGCTTAACTTCGGTGATCGGACGAGAACCGGTGTGTTCAACGTGGTATGGCCGTAGGCGAGTGAATATGTAGTTTTCAGATTCTTATACGTTATGTACACACTATCAGCTTTAGATTAGATGGAGGAATTACCCCCCAAAAAGAAAGACCTACGGCACCTGGTATTCCCAGGCAGTCTCCCATCCAAGTACTAACCAAGCCCGACGTTGCTTAACTTCGGTGATCGGACGAGAACCGGTGTGTTCAACGTGGTATGGCCGTAGGCGAGTGGATATGTAGTTTTCAGATTCGTATACGTTATGTACTCACTATCAGCTTTAGATTAGATGGAGGAATTACCAAAAGAAAATAATGACCTACGGCACCTGGTATTCCCAGGCAGTCTCCCGTCCAAGTACTAACCAAGCCCGTCGTTGCTTAACTTCGGTGATCGGACGAGAACCGGTGTGTTCAACGTGGTATGGCCGTAGGCGAGTGAATATGTAGTTTTCAGATTCGTATACGTTATGTACACA
>JAZGUH010000162.1:957500-972500 GCA_037893225.1 Hippasteria phrygiana
TTCCCAGGCAGTCTCCCATCCAAGTACTAACCAAGCCCGACGTTGCTTAACTTCGGTGATCGGACGAGAACCGGTGTGTTCAACGTGGTATGGCCGTAGGCGAGTGGATATGTAGTTTTCAGATTCTTATACGTTATGTACACACTATCAGCTTTAGATTAGATGGAGGAATTACCAAAAGAAAAGAATGACCTACGGCACCTGGTATTCCCAGGCAGTCTCCCATCCAAGTACTAACCAAGCCCGACGTTGCTTAACTTCGGTGATCGGACGAGAACCGGTGTGTTCAACGTGGTATGGCCGTAGGCGAGTGGATATGTAGTTTTCAGATTCTTATACGTTATGTACATACTATCAGCTTTAGATTAGATGGAGGAATTACCAAAAGAAAAGAAAGACCTCCGGCACCTGGTATTCCCAGGCAGTATCCCATCCAAGTACTAACCAAGCCCGACGTTGCTTAACTTCGGTGATCGGACGAGAACCGGTGTGTTCAACGCGGTATGGCCGTAGGCTAATGGATATGTAGTTTTCAGATTCTTATACGTTATGTACACACTATCAGCTTTAGATTAGATGGCGGAATTACCAAAAGAAAAGAATGACCTTCGGCACCTGGTATTCCCAGGCAGTCTCCCATCCAAGTACTAACCAAGACCGACGTTGCTTAACTTCGGTGATCGGACGAGAACCGGTGTGTTCAACGTGGTATGGCCGTAGGCGAGTGGATATGTAGTTTTCAGATTCTTATACGTTATGTACACACTATCAGCTTTAGATTAGATGGAGGAATTACCAAAAGAAAAGAATGACCTACGGCACCTGGTATTCCCCAGCAGTCTCCCATCCAAGTACTAACCAAACCCGACGTTGCTTAACTTCGGTGATCGGACGAGAACCGGTGTGTTCAACGTCGTATGGCCGTAGTAGGCGAGTGGATATGTAGTTTTCAGATTATTATACGTTATGTACACACTATCAGCTTTAGATTAGATGGAGGAATTACCAAAAGAAAAGAATGACCTACGGCACCTGGTATTCCCAGGCAGTCTCCCATCCAAGTACTAACCAAGCCCGACGTTGCTTAACTTCGGTGATCGGACGAGAACCGGTGTGTTCAACGTGGTATGGCCGTAGGCAAGTGAATATGTAGTTTTCAGATTCTTATACGTGATGTACACACTATCAGCTTTAGATTAGATGGAGGAATTACCCCCCAAAAAGAAAGATCTACGGCACCTGGTATTCCCAGGCAGTCTCCCATCCAAGTACTAACCAAGCCCGACGTTGCTTAACTTCGGTGATCGGACGAGAACCGGTGTGTTCAACGTGGTATTGCCGTAGGCGAGTGGATATGTAGTTTTCAGATTCTTATACGTTATGTACACACTATCAGCTTTAGATTAGATGGAGGAATTACCAAAAGACGAGAATGACCTACGGCACCTGGTATCCCCAGGCAGTCTCCCATCCAAGTACTAACCAAGCCCGACGTTGCTTAACTTCGGTGATCGGACGAGAACCGGTGTGTTCAACGTGGTATCGCCGTAGGCGAGTGAATATGTAGTTTTCAGATTCTTATACGTTATGTACACACTATCAGCTTTAGATTAGATGGAGGAATTACCCCCCAAAAAAGAAAGACCTACGGCACCTGGTATTCCCAGGCAGTCTCCCATCCAAGTACTAACCAAGCCCGACGTTGCTTAACTTCGGTGATCGGACGAGAACCGGTGTGTTCAACGTGGTATGGCCGTAGGCCAATGGATATGTAGTTTTCAGATTAGTATACGTTATGTACACACTATCAGCTTTAGATTAGATGGCGGAATTACCAAAAGAAAAGAATGACCTTCGGCACCTGGTATTCCCAGGCAGTCTCCCATCCAAGTACTAACCAAGACCGACGTTGCTTAACTTCGGTAATCGGACGAGAACCGGTGTGTTCAACGTGGTATGGCCGTAGGCGAGTTGATAAGTAGTTTTCAGATTCTTATACGTTATGTACACACTATCAGCTTTAGATTAGATGGAGGAATTACCAAAAGAAAAGAATGACCTACGGCACCTGGTATTCCCAGGCAGTCTCCCATCCAAGTACTAACCAAGCCCGACGTTGCTTAACTTCGGTGATCGGACGAGAACCGGTGTGTTCAACGTGGTATGGCCGTAGGCGAGTGGATATGTAGTTTTCAGATTCTTATACGTTATGTACACACTATCAGCTTTAGATTAGATGGAGGAATTACCAAAAGAAAAGAATGACCTACGGCACCTGGTATTCCCAGGCAGTCTCCCATCCAAGTACTAACCAAGACCGACGTTGCTTAACTTCGGTGATCGGACGAGAACCGGTGTGTTCAACGTGGTATGGCCGTAGGCGAGTGGATAAGTAGTTTTCAGATTCTTATACGTTATGTACACACTATCAGCTTTAGATTAGATGGAGGAATTACCAAAAGAAAAGAATGACCTACGGCACCTGGTATTCCCAGGCAGTCTCCCATCCAAGTACTAACCAAGCCCGACGTTGCTTAACTTCGGTGATCGGACGAGAACCGGTGTGTTCAACGTGGTATGGCCGTAGGCGAGTGGATATGTAGTTTTCAGATTCTTATACGTTATGTACACACTATCAGCTTTAGATTAGATGGAGGAATTACCAAAAGAAAATAATGACCTACGGCACCTGGTATTCCCAGGCAGTCTCCCATCCAAGTACTAACCAAGCCCGACGTTGCTTAACTTCGGTGATCGGACGAGAACCGGTGTGTTCAACGTGGTATGGCCGTAGGCAAGTGAATATGTAGTTTTCAGATTCTTATACGTGATGTACACACTATCAGCTTTAGATTAGATGGAGGAATTACCCCCCAAAAAGAAAGATCTACGGCACCTGGTATTCCCAGGCAGTCTCCCATCCAAGTACTAACCAAGCCCGACGTTGCTTAACTTCGGTGATCGGACGAGAACCGGTGTGTTCAACGTGGTATTGCCGTAGGCGAGTGGATATGTAGTTTTCAGATTCTTATACGTTATGTACACACTATCAGCTTTAGATTAGATGGAGGAATTACCAAAAGAAGAGAATGACCTACGGCACCTGGTATCCCCAGGCAGTCTCCCATCCAAGTACTAACCAAGCCCGACGTTGCTTAACTTCGGTGATCGGACGAGAACCGGTGTGTTCAACGTGGTATGGCCGTAGGCGAGTGAATATGTAGTTTTCAGATTCTTATACGTTATGTACACACTATCAGCTTTAGATTAGATGGAGGAATTACCCCCCAAAAAAGAAAGACCTACGGCACCTGGTATTCCCAGGCAGTCTCCCATCCAAGTACTAACCAAGCCCGACGTTGCTTCACTTCGGTGATCGGACGAGAACCGGTGTGTTCAACGTGGTATGGCCGTAGGCTAATGGATATGTAGTTTTCAGATTCTTATACGTTATGTACACACTATCAGCTTTAGATTAGATGGCGGAATTACCAAAAGAAAAGAATGACCTTCGGCACCTGGTATTCCCAGGCAGTCTCCCATCCAAGTACTAACCAAGACCGACGTTGCTTAACTTCGGTGATCGGACGAGAACCGGTGTGTTCAACGTGGTATGGCCGTAGGCGAGTGGATATGTAGTTTTCAGATTCTTATACGTTATGTACACACTATCAGCTTTAGATTAGATGGAGGAATTACCAAAAGAAAAGAATGACCCACGGCACCTGGTATTCCCAAGCAGTCTCCCATCCAAGTACCAACCAAGCCCGACGTTGCTTAACTTCGGTGATCGGACGAGAACCGGTGTGTTCAACGTGGTATGGCCGTAGGCGAGTGGATATGTAGTTTTCAGATTATTATACGTTATGTACACTCTATCAGCTTTAGATTAGATGGAGGAATTACCAAAACAAAAGAATGACCTACGGCACCTGGTATTCCCAGGCAGTCTCCCATCCAAGTACTAACCAAGCCCGACGTTGCTTAACTTCGGTGATCGGACGAGAACCGGTGTGTTCAACGTGGTATGGCCGTAGGCGAGTGAATATGTAGTTTTCAGATTCTTATACGTTATGTACACACTATCAGCTTTAGATTAGATGGAGGAATTACCCCCAAAAAAGAAAGACCTACGGCACCTGGTATTCCCAGGAAGTCTCCCATCAAGTACTAACCAAGCCCGACGTTGCTTAACTTCGGTGATCGGACGAGAACCGGTGTGTTCAACGTGGTATGGCCGTAGGCCAATGGATATGTAGTTTTCAGATTCTTATACGTTATGTACACACTATCAGCTTTAGATTAGATGGCGGAATTACCAAAAGAAAAGAATGACCTTCGGCACCTGGTATTCCCAGGCAGTCTCCCATCCAAGTACTAACCAAGACCGACGTTGCTTAACTTCGGTGATCGGACGAGAACCGGTGTGTTCAACGTGGTATGGCCGTAGGCGAGTGGATAAGTAGTTTTCAGATTCTTATACGTTATGTACACACTATCAGCTTTAGATTAGATGGAGGAATTACCAAAAGAAAAGAATGACCTACGGCACCTGGTATTCCCAGGCAGTCTCCCATCCAAGTACTAACCAAGCCCGACGTTGCTTAACTTCGGTGATCGGACGAGAACCGGTGTGTTCAACGTGGTATGGCCGTAGGCGAGTGGATATGTAGTTTTCAGATTCTTATACGTTATGTACACACTATCAGCTTTAGATTAGATGGAGGAATTACCAAAAGAAAAGAAAGACCTACGGCACCTGGTATTCCCAGGCAGTCTCCCATCCAAGTACTAACCAAGCCCGACGTTGCTTAACTTCGGTTATCGGACGAGAACCGGTGTGTTCAACGTGGTATGGCCGTAGGCGAGTGGATATGTAGTTTTCAGATTCTTATACGTTATGTACATACTATCAGCTTTAGATTAGATGGAGGAATTACCAAAAGAAAAGAAAGACCTCCGGCACCTGGTATTCCCAGGCAGTATCCCATCCAAGTACTAACCAAGCCCGACGTTGCTTAACTTCGGTGATCGGACGAGAACCGGTGTGTTCAACGCGGTATGGCCGTAGGCTAATGGATATGTAGTTTTCAGATTCTTATACGTTATGTACACACTATCAGCTTTAGATTAGATGGCGGAATTACCAAAAGAAAAGAATGACCTTCGGCACCTGGTATTCCCAGGCAGTCTCCCATCCAAGTACTAACCAAGACCGACGTTGCTTAACTTCGGTGATCGGACGAGAACCGGTGTGTTCAACGTGGTATGGCCGTAGGCGAGTGGATATGTAGTTTTCAGATTCTTATACGTTATGTACACACTATCAGCTTTAGATTAGATGGAGGAATTACCAAAAGAAAAGAATGACCTACGGCACCTGGTATTCCCCAGCAGTCTCCCATCCAAGTACTAACCAAACCCGACGTTGCTTAACTTCGGTGATCGGACGAGAACCGGTGTGTTCAACGTCGTATGGCCGTAGGCGAGTGGATATGTAGTTTTCAGATTATTATACGTTATGTACACACTATCAGCTTTAGATTAGATGGAGGAATTACCAAAAGAAAAGAATGACCTACGGCACCTGGTATTCCCAGGCAGTCTCCCATCCAAGTACTAACCAAGCCCGACGTTGCTTAACTTCGGTGATCGGACGAGAACCGGTGTGCTCAACGTGGTATGGCCGTAGGCGAGTGAATATGTAGTTTTCAGATTCTTATACGTGATGTACACACTATCAGCTTTAGATTAGATGGAGGAATTACCCCCAAAAAAGAAAGATCTACGGCACCTGGTATTCCCAGGCAGTCTCCCATCCAAGTACTAACCAAGCCCGACGTTGCTTAACTTCGGTGATCGGACGAGAACCGGTGTGTTCAACGTGGTATGGCCGTAGGCGAGTGGTTATGTAGTTTTCAGATTCTTATACGTTATGTACACACTATCAGCTTTAGATTAGATGGAGGAATTACCAAAAGAAGAGAATGACCTACGGCACCTGGTATTCCCAGGCAGTCTCCCATCCAAATACTAACCAAGCCCGACGTTGCTTAACTTCGGTGATCAGACGAGAACCGGTGTGTTTAAAGTGGCATGGCCGTAGGCGAGTTGATATGTAGTTTTCAGATTCTTATACGTTATGTACACACTATCAGCTTTAGATTAGATGGAGGAATTACCAAAAGAAGAGAATGACCTACGGCACCTGGTATTCCCAGGCAGTCTCCCATTCAAGTACTAACCAAACCCGACGTTGCTTAACTTCGGTGATCGGACGAGAACCGGTGTGTTCAACGTGGTATGGCCGTAGGCGAGTGGATATGTAGTTTTCAGATTCTTATACGTTATGTACATACTATCAGCTTTAGATTAGATGGAGGAATTACCAAAAGAAAAGAAAGACCTCCGGCACCTGGTATTCCCAGGAAGTATCCCATCCAAGTACTAACCAAGCCCGACGTTGCTTAACTTCGGTGATCGGACGAGAACCGGTGTGTTCAACGTGGTATGGCCGTAGGCTAATGGATATGTAGTTTTCAGATTCGTATACGTTATGTACACACTATCAGCTTTAGATTAGATGGCGGAATTACCAAAAGAAAAGAATGACCTTCGGCACCTGGTATTCCCAGGCAGTCTCCCATCCAAGTACTAACCAAGACCGACGTTGCTTAACTTCGGTGATCGGACGAGAACCGGTGTGTTCAACGTGGTATGGCCGTAGGCGAGTGGATATGTAGTTTTCAGATTCTTATACGTTATGTACACACTATCAGCTTTAGATTAGATGGAGGAATTACCAAAAGAAAAGAATGACCTACGGCACCTGGTATTCCCAAGCAGTCTCCCATCCAAGTACTAACCAAGCCCGACGTTGCTTAACTTCGGTGATCGGACGAGAACCGGTGTGTTCAACGTGGTATGGCCGTAGGCGAGTGGATATGTAGTTTTCAGATTATTATACGTTATGTACACACTATCAGCTTTAGATTAGATGGAGGAATTACCAAAAGAAAAGAATGACCTACGGCACCTGGTATTCCCAGGCAGTCTCCCATCCAAGTACTAACCAAGCCCGACGTTGCTTAACTTCGGTGATCGGACGAGAACCGGTGTGTTCAACGTGGTATGGCCGTAGGCGAGTGAATATGTAGTTTTCAGATTCTTATACGTGATGTACACACTATCAGCTTTAGATTAGATGGAGGAATTACCCCCCAAAAAGAAAGATCTACGGCACCTGGTATTCCCAGGCAGTCTCCCATCCAAGTACTTACCAAGCCCGACGTTGCTTAACTTCGGTGATCGGACGAGAACCGGTGTGTTCAACGTGGTATGGCCGTAGGCGAGTGGATATGTAGTTTTCAGATTCTTATACGTTATGTACACACTATCAGCTTTAGATTAGATGGAGGAATTACCAAAAGAAGAGAATGACCTACGGCACCTGGTATTCCCAGGCAGTCTCCCATCCAAATACTAACCAAGCCCGACGTTGCTTAACTTCGGTGATCGGACGAGAACCGGTGTGTTTAAAGTGGCAAGGCCGTAGACGAGTTGATATGTAGTTTTCAGATTCTTATACGTTATGTACACACTATCAGCTTTAGATTAGATGGAGGAATTACCAAAAGAAGAGAATGACCTACGGCACCTGGTATTCCCAGGCAGTCTCCCATCCAAGTACTAACCAAACCCGACGTTGCTTAACTTCGGTGATCGGACGAGAACCGGTGTGTTCAACGTGGTATGGCCGTAGGCGAGTGGATATGTAGTTTTCAGATTCTTATACGTTATGTACATACTATCAGCTTTAGATTAGATGGAGGAATTACCAAAAGAAAAGAAAGACCTCCGGCACCTGGTATTCCCAGGAAGTATCCCATCCAAGTACTAACCAAGCCCGACGTTGCTTAACTTCGGTGATCGGACGAGAACCGGTGTGTTCAACGTGGTATGGCCGTAGGCTAATGGATATGTAGTTTTCAGATTCGTATACGTTATGTACACACTATCAGCTTTAGATTAGATGGCGGAATTACCAAAAGAAAAGAATGACCTTCGGCACCTGGTATTCCCAGGCAGTCTCCCATCCAAGTACTAACCAAGACCGACGTTGCTTAACTTCGGTGATCGGACGAGAACCGGTGTGTTCAACGTGGTATGGCCGTAGGCGAGTGGATATGTAGTTTTCAGATTCTTATACGTTATGTACACACTATCAGCTTTAGATTAGATGGAGGAATTACCAAAAGAAAAGAATGATCTACGGCACCTGGTATTCCCAGGCAGTCTCCCATCCAAGTACTTACCAAGCCCGACGTTGCTTAACTTCGGTGATCGGACGAGAACCGGTGTGTTCAACGTGGTATGGCCGTAGGCGAGTGGATATGTAGTTTTCAGATTCTTATACGTTATGTACACACTATCAGCTTTAGATTAGATGGAGGAATTACCAAAAGAAGAGAATGACCTACGGCACCTGGTATTCCCAGGCAGTCTCCCATCCAAATACTAACCAAGCCCGACGTTGCTTAACTTCGGTGATCGGACGAGAACCGGTGTGTTTAAAGTGGCAAGGCCGTAGACGAGTTGATATGTAGTTTTCAGATTCTTATACGTTATACACACTATCAGCTTTAGATTAGGATGGAGGAATTACCAAAAGAAGAGAATGACCTACGGCACCTGGTATTCCCAGGCAGTCTCCCATCCAAGTACTAACCAAACCCGACGTTGCTTACACTTCGGTGATCGGACGAGAAACCGTGTGTTCAACGTGGTATGGCCGTAGGCGAGTGGATATGTAGTTTTCAGATTCTTATACGTTATGTACATACTATCAGCTTTAGATTAGATGGAGGAATTACCAAAAGAAAAGAAAGACCTCCGGCACCTGGTATTCCCAGGAAGTATCCCATCCAAGTACTAACCAAGCCCGACGTTGCTTAACTTCGGTGATCGGACGAGAACCGGTGTGTTCAACGTGGTATGGCCGTAGGCTAATGGATATGTAGTTTTCAGATTCGTATACGTTATGTACACACTATCAGCTTTAGATTAGATGGCGGAATTACCAAAAGAAAAGAATGACCTTCGGCACCTGGTATTCCAGGCAGTCTCCATCCAAGTACTAACCAAGACCGACGTTGCTTAACTTCGGTGATCGGACCGAGAAACCTGTGTGTTCAACGTGGTATGGCCGTAGGCGAGTGGATATGTAGTTTTCAGATTCTTATACGTTATGTACACACTATCAGCTTTAGATTAGATGGCAGGAATTACAAAGAAAAGAATGACCTACGGCACCTGGTATTCCCAAGCAGTCTCCCATCCAAGTACTAACCAAGCCCGACGTTGCTTAACCTTTCGGTGATCGGACGAGAACCGGTGTGTTCAACGTGGTATGGCCGTAGGCGAGTGGATATGTAGTTTCAGATTATTATACGTTATGTACACACTATCAGCTTTAGATTAGATGCGGAATTAACCAAAAGAAAAGAATGACCTTCGGCACCTGTATTCCCAGGCAGTCTCCCATCCCAAGTACTAACCAAGACCGACGTTGCTTAACTTCGGTGATCGGACGAGAACCGGTGTGTTCAACGTGGTATGGCCGTAGGGAGTGGATATGTAGTTTTCAGATTCTTATACGTTATGTACACACTATCAGCTTTAGATTAGATGAGGAATTACCAAAAGAAAGAATGACCTACGGCACCTGGTATCCCAAGCAGTCTCCCATCCAAGTACTAACCAAGCCCGACGTTGCTTAACTTCGGTGATCGGACGAGAACCGGTGTGTCAACGTGGTATGGCCGTAGGCGAGTGGATATGTAGTTTTCAGATTATTATACGTTATGTACACACTATCAGCTTTAGATTAGATGGAGGAATTACCAAAAGAAAAGAATGACCTACGGCACCTGGTATTCCCAGGCAGTCTCCCATCCAAGTACTAACCAAGCCCGACGTTGCTTAACTTCGGTGATCGGACGAGAACCGGTGTGTTCAACGTGGTATGGCCGTAAGGCGAGTGAATATGTAGTTTTCAGATTCTTATACGTGATGTACACACTATCAGCTTTAGATTAGATGGAGGACTTACCCCCAAAAAGAAAGATCTCCGGCACCTGGTATTCCCAGGCAGTCTCCCATCCAAGTACTAACCAAGCCCGACGTTGCTTAACTTCGGTGATCGGACGAGAACCGGTGTGTTCAACGTGGTATGGCCGTAGGCGAGTGGATATGTAAGTTTTCAGATTCTTATACGTTATGTACACACTATCAGCTTTAGATTAGATGGAGGAATTACCAAAGAAAAAGAATGACCTACGGCACCTGGTATTCCCAAGAAGTCTCCCATCCAAGTACTAACCAAGCCCGACGTTGCTTAACTTCGGTGATCGGACGAGAACCGGTGTGTTCAACGTGGTATGGCCGTAGGCGAGTGGATATGTAGTTTTCAGATTCGTATACGTTATGTACACACTATCAGCTTTAGATTAGATGGCGGAATTACCAAAAGAAAAGAATGACCTTCGGCACCTGGTATTCCCAGGCAGTCTCCCATCCAAGTACTAACCAAGACCGACGTTGCTTAACTTCGGTGATCGGACGAGAACCGGTGTGTTCAACGTGGTATGGCCGTAGGCGAGTGGATATGTAGTTTTCAGATTCTTATACGTTATGTACACACTATCAGCTTTAGATTAGATGGAGGAATTACCAAAAGAAAAGAATGACCTACGGCACCTGGTATTCCCAAGCAGTCTCCCATCCAAGTACTAACCAAGCCCGACGTTGCTTAACTTCGGTGATCGGACGAGAACCGGTGTGTTCAACGTGGTATGGCCGTAGGCGAGTGGATATGTAGTTTTCAGATTATTATACGTTATGTACACACTATCAGCTTTAGATTAGATGGAGGAATTACCAAAAGAAAAGAATGACCTACGGCACCTGGTATTCCCAGGCAGTCTCCCATCCAAGTACTAACCAAGCCCGACGTTGCTTAACTTCGGTGATCGGACGAGAACCGGTGTGTTCAACGTGGTATGGCCGTAGGCGAGTGAATATGTAGTTTTCAGATTCTTATACGTGATGTACACACTATCAGCTTTAGATTAGATGGAGGAATTACCCCCAAAAAAGAAAGATCTACGGCACCTGGTATTCCCAGGCAGTCTCCCATCCAAGTACTTACCAAGCCCGACGTTGCTTAACTTCGGTGATCGGACGAGAACCGGTGTGTTCAACGTGGTATGGCCGTAGGCGAGTGGATATGTAGTTTTCAGATTCTTATACGTTATGTACACACTATCAGCTTTAGATTAGATGGAGGAATTACCAAAAGAAGAGAATGACCTACGGCACCTGGTATTCCCAGGCAGTCTCCCATCCAAATACTAACCAAGCCCGACGTTGCTTAACTTCGGTGATCGGACGAGAACCGGTGTGTTTAAAGTGGCAAGGCCGTAGACGAGTTGATATGTAGTTTTCAGATTCTTATACGTTATGTACACACTATCAGCTTTAGATTAGATGGAGGAATTACCAAAAGAAGAGAATGACCTACGGCACCTGGTATTCCCAGGCAGTCTCCCATCCAAGTACTAACCAAACCCGACGTTGCTTAACTTCGGTGATCGGACGAGAACCGGTGTGTTCAACGTGGTATGGCCGTAGGCGAATGTATATGTAGTTTTCAGATTCTTATACGTTATGTACACACTATCAGCTTTAGATTAGATGGCGGAATTACCAAAAGAAAAGAATGACCTTCGGCACCTGGTATTCCCAGGCAGTCTCCCATCCAAGTACTAACCAAGACCGACGTTGCTTAACTTCGGTGATCGGACGAGAACCGGTGTGTTCAACGTGGTATGGCCGTAGGCGAGTGGATATGTAGTTTTCAGATTCTTATACGTTATGTACACACTATCAGCTTTAGATTAGATGGAGGAATTACCAAAAGAAAAGAATGACCCACGGCACCTGGTATTCCCAAGCAGTCTCCCATTCAAGTACTAACCAAGCCCGACGTTGCTTAACTTCGGTGATCGGACGAGAACCGGTGTGTTCAACGTGGTATGGCCGTAGGCGAGTGGATATGTAGTTTTCAGATTATTATACGTTATGTACACACTATCAGCTTTAGATTAGATGGAGGAATTACCAAAACAAAAGAATGACCTACGGCACCTGGTATTCCCAGGCAGTCTCCCATCCAAGTACTAACCAAGCCCGACGTTGCTTAACTTCGGTGATCGGACGAGAACCGGTGTGTTCAACGTGGTATGGCCGTAGGCGAGTGAATATGTAGTTTTCAGATTCTTATACGTTATGTACACACTATCAGCTTTAGATTAGATGGAGGAATTACCCCCAAAAAAGAAAGACCTACGGCACCTGGTATTCCCAGGCAGTCTCCCATCCAAGTACTAACCAAGCCCGACGTTGCTTAACTTCGGTGATCGGACGAGAACCGGTGTGTTCAACGTGGTATGGCCGTAGGCGAATGGATATGTAGTTTTCAGATTCTTATACGTTATGTACACACTATCAGCTTTAGATTAGATGGAGGAATTGCTAAAAGAAAAGAAAGACCTACGGCACCTGGTATTCCCAGGTAGTCTCCCATCCAAGTGCTAAACAAGCCCGACGTTGCGTAATTTCGATGATCGGGCGAGAACAGGTGTGTTCAACGTGGTATGGCCGTGGGCGAGTGGATATGTAGTTTTCAGATTCTTATACGTTAAGTACACACTATCAGCTTTAGATTAGATGGAGGAATTACCAAAAGAAAACAATGACCTACGGCACCTGGTATTCCCAGGCAGTCTCCCATCCAAATACTAACCAAGCCCGACGTTGCTTAACTTCGGTGATCGGACGAGAACCGGTGTGTTTAAAGTGGCAAGGCCGTAGGCGAGTGGATATGTAGTTTTCAGATTCTTATACGTTATGTACACACTATCAGCTTTAGATTAGATGGAGGAATTACCAAAAGAAGAGAATGACCTACGGCACCTGGTATTCCCAGGCAGTCTCCCATCCAAGTACTAACCAAGCCCGACGTTGCTTAACTTCGGTGATCGGACGAGAACCGGTGTGTTCAACGTGGTATGGCCGTAGGCGAGTGAATATGTAGTTTTCAGATTCTTATACGTGATGTACACACTATCAGCTTTAGATTAGATGGAGGAATTACCCCCAAAAAAGAAAGATCTACGGCACCTGGTATTCCCAGGCAGTCTCCCATCCAAGTACTTACCAAGCCCGACGTTGCTTAACTTCGGTGATCGGACGAGAACCGGTGTGTTCAACGTGGTATGGCCGTAGGCGAGTGGATATGTAGTTTTCAGATTCTTATACGTTATGTACACACTATCAGCTTTAGATTAGATGGAGGAATTACCAAAAGAAGAGAATGACCTACGGCACCTGGTATTCCCAGGCAGTCTCCCATCCAAATACTAACCAAGCCCGACGTTGCTTAACTTCGGTGATCGGACGAGAACCGGTGTGTTTAAAGTGGCAAGGCCGTAGACGAGTTGATATGTAGTTTTCAGATTCTTATACGTTATGTACACACTATCAGCTTTAGATTAGATGGAGGAATTACCAAAAGAAGAGAATGACCTACGGCACCTGGTATTCCCAGGCAGTCTCCCATCCAAGTACTAACCAAACCCGACGTTGCTTAACTTCGGTGATCGGACGAGAACCGGTGTGTTCAACGTGGTATGGCCGTAGGCGAATGTATATGTAGTTTTCAGATTCTTATACGTTATGTACACACTATCAGCTTTAGATTAGATGGCGGAATTACCAAAAGAAAAGAATGACCTTCGGCACCTGGTATTCCCAGGCAGTCTCCCATCCAAGTACTAACCAAGACCGACGTTGCTTAACTTCGGTGATCGGACGAGAACCGGTGTGTTCAACGTGGTATGGCCGTAGGCGAGTGGATATGTAGTTTTCAGATTCTTATACGTTATGTACACACTATCAGCTTTAGATTAGATGGAGGAATTACCAAAAGAAAAGAATGACCCACGGCACCTGGTATTCCCAAGCAGTCTCCCATTCAAGTACTAACCAAGCCCGACGTTGCTTAACTTCGGTGATCGGACGAGAACCGGTGTGTTCAACGTGGTATGGCCGTAGGCGAGTGGATATGTAGTTTTCAGATTATTATACGTTATGTACACACTATCAGCTTTAGATTAGATGGAGGAATTACCAAAACAAAAGAATGACCTACGGCACCTGGTATTCCCAGGCAGTCTCCCATCCAAGTACTAACCAAGCCCGACGTTGCTTAACTTCGGTGATCGGACGAGAACCGGTGTGTTCAACGTGGTATGGCCGTAGGCGAGTGAATATGTAGTTTTCAGATTCTTATACGTTATGTACACACTATCAGCTTTAGATTAGATGGAGGAATTACCCCCAAAAAAGAAAGACCTACGGCACCTGGTATTCCCAGGCAGTCTCCCATCCAAGTACTAACCAAGCCCGACGTTGCTTAACTTCGGTGATCGGACGAGAACCGGTGTGTTCAACGTGGTATGGCCGTAGGCGAATGGATATGTAGTTTTCAGATTCTTATACGTTATGTACACACTATCAGCTTTAGATTAGATGGAGGAATTACCAAAAGAAAACAATGACCTACGGCACCTGGTATTCCCAGGCAGTCTCCCATCCAAATACTAACCAAGCCCGACGTTGCTTAACTTCGGTGATCGGACGAGAACCGGTGTGTTTAAAGTGGCAAGGCCGTAGACGAGTTGATATGTAGTTTTCAGATTCTTATACGTTATGTACACACTATCAGCTTTAGATTAGATGGAGGAATTACCAAAAGAAGAGAATGACCTACGGCACCTGGTATTCCCAGGCAGTCTCCCATTCAAGTACTAACCAAACCCGACGTTGCTTAACTTCGGTGATCGGACGAGAACCGGTGTGTTCAACGTGGTATGGCCG
>JAZGUH010000162.1:980000-990000 GCA_037893225.1 Hippasteria phrygiana
CTATCAGCTTTAGATTAGATGGCGGAATTACCAAAAGAAAAGAATGACCTTCGGCACCTGGTATTCCCAGGCAGTCTCCCATCCAAGTACTAACCAAGACCGACGTTGCTTAACTTCGGTGATCGGACGAGAACCGGTGTGTTCAACGTGGTATGGCCGTAGGCGAGTGGATATGTAGTTTTCAGATTCTTATACGTTATGTACACACTATCAGCTTTAGATTAGATGGAGGAATTACCAAAAGAAAAGAATGACCCACGGCACCTGGTATTCCCAAGCAGTCTCCCATTCAAGTACTAACCAAGCCCGACGTTGCTTAACTTCGGTGATCGGACGAGAACCGGTGTGTTCAACGTGGTATGGCCGTAGGCGAGTGGATATGTAGTTTTCAGATTATTATACGTTATGTACACACTATCAGCTTTAGATTAGATGGAGGAATTACCAAAACAAAAGAATGACCTACGGCACCTGGTATTCCCAGGCAGTCTCCCATCCAAGTACTAACCAAGCCCGACGTTGCTTAACTTCGGTGATCGGACGAGAACCGGTGTGTTCAACGTGGTATGGCCGTAGGCGAGTGAATATGTAGTTTTCAGATTCTTATACGTTATGTACACACTATCAGCTTTAGATTAGATGGAGGAATTACCCCCAAAAAAGAAAGACCTACGGCACCTGGTATTCCCAGGCAGTCTCCCATCCAAGTACTAACCAAGCCCGACGTTGCTTAACTTCGGTGATCGGACGAGAACCGGTGTGTTCAACGTGGTATGGCCGTAGGCGAATGGATATGTAGTTTTCAGATTCTTATACGTTATGTACACACTATCAGCTTTAGATTAGATGGAGGAATTGCTAAAAGAAAAGAAAGACCTACGGCACCTGGTATTCCCAGGTAGTCTCCCATCCAAGTGCTAAACAAGCCCGACGTTGCGTAATTTCGATGATCGGGCGAGAACAGGTGTGTTCAACGTGGTATGGCCGTGGGCGAGTGGATATGTAGTTTTCAGATTCTTATACGTTAAGTACACACTATCAGCTTTAGATTAGATGGAGGAATTACCAAAAGAAAACAATGACCTACGGCACCTGGTATTCCCAGGCAGTCTCCCATCCAAATACTAACCAAGCCCGACGTTGCTTAACTTCGGTGATCGGACGAGAACCGGTGTGTTTAAAGTGGCAAGGCCGTAGACGAGTTGATATGTAGTTTTCAGATTCTTATACGTTATGTACACACTATCAGCTTTAGATTAGATGGAGGAATTACCAAAAGAAGAGAATGACCTACGGCACCTGGTATTCCCAGGCAGTCTCCCATCCAAGTACTAACCAAACCCGACGTTGCTTAACTTCGGTGATCGGACGAGAACCGGTGTGTTCAACGTGGTATGGCCGTAGGCGAGTGGATATGTAGTTTTCAGATTCTTATACGTTATGTACATACTATCAGCTTTAGATTAGATGGAGGAATTACCAAAAGAAAAGAAAGACCTCCGGCACCTGGTATTCCCAGGAAGTATCCCATCCAAGTACTAACCAAGCCCGACGTTGCTTAACTTCGGTGATCGGACGAGAACCGGTGTGTTCAACGTGGTATGGCCGTAGGCTAATGGATATGTAGTTTTCAGATTCGTATACGTTATGTACACACTATCAGCTTTAGATTAGATGGCGGAATTACCAAAAGAAAAGAATGACCTTCGGCACCTGGTATTCCCAGGCAGTCTCCCATCCAAGTACTAACCAAGACCGACGTTGCTTAACTTCGGTGATCGGACGAGAACCGGTGTGTTCAACGTGGTATGGCCGTAGGCGAGTGGATATGTAGTTTTCAGATTCTTATACGTGATGTACACACTATCAGCTTTAGATTAGATGGAGGAATTACCAAAAGAAAAGAATGACCTACGGCACCTGGTATTCCCAAGCAGTCTCCCATCCAAGTACTAACCAAGCCCGACGTTGCTTAACTTCGGTGATCGGACGAGAACCGGTGTGTTCAACGTGGTATGGCCGTAGGCGAGTGGATATGTAGTTTTCAGATTATTATACGTTATGTACACACTATCAGCTTTAGATTAGATGGAGGAATTACCAAAAGAAAAGAATGACCTACGGCACCTGGTATTCCCAGGCAGTCTCCCATCCAAGTACTAACCAAGCCCGACGTTGCTTAACTTCGGTGATCGGACGAGAACCGGTGTGTTCAACGTGGTATGGCCGTAGGCGAGTGAATATGTAGTTTTCAGATTCTTATACGTGATGTACACACTATCAGCTTTAGATTAGATGGAGGAATTACCCCCAAAAAAGAAAGATCTACGGCACCTGGTATTCCCAGGCAGTCTCCCATCCAAGTACTAACCAAGCCCGACGTTGCTTAACTTCGGTGATCGGACGAGAACCGGTGTGTTCAACGTGGTATGGCCGTAGGCGAGTGGATATGTAGTTTTCAGATTCTTATACGTTATGTACACACTATCAGCTTTAGATTAGATGGAGGAATTACCAAAAGAAGAGAATGGCCTACGGCACCTGGTATTCCCAGGCAGTCTCCCATCCAAATACTAACCAAGCCCGACGTTGCTTAACTTCGGTGATCGGACGAGAACCGGTGTGTTTAAAGTGGCAAGGCCGTAGACGAGTTGATATATAGTTTTCAGATTCTTATACGTTATGTACACACTATCAGCTTTAGATTAGATGGAGGAATTACCAAAAGAAGAGAATGACCTACGGCACCTGGTATTCCCAGGCAGTCTCCCATCCAAGTACTAACCAAACCCGACGTTGCTTAACTTCGGTGATCGGACGAGAACCGGTGTGTTCAACGTGGTATGGCCGTAGGCGAATGTATATGTAGTTTTCAGATTCTTATACGTTATGTACACACTATCAGCTTTAGATTAGATGGCGGAATTACCAAAAGAAAAGAATGACCTTCGGCACCTGGTATTCCCAGGCAGTCTCCCATCCAAGTACTAACCAAGACCGACGTTGCTTAACTTCGGTGATCGGACGAGAACCGGTGTGTTCAACGTGGTATGGCCGTAGGCGAGTGGATATGTAGTTTTCAGATTCTTATACGTTATGTACACACTATCAGCTTTAGATTAGATGGAGGAATTACCAAAAGAAAAGAATGACCCACGGCACCTGGTATTCCCAAGCAGTCTCCCATTCAAGTACTAACCAAGCCCGACGTTGCTTAACTTCGGTGATCGGACGAGAACCGGTGTGTTCAACGTGGTATGGCCGTAGGCGAGTGGATATGTAGTTTTCAGATTATTATACGTTATGTACACACTATCAGCTTTAGATTAGATGGAGGAATTACCCAAACAAAAGAATGACCTACGGCACCTGGTATTCCCAGGCAGTCTCCCATCCAAGTACTAACCAAGCCCGACGTTGCTTAACTTCGGTGATCGGACGAGAACCGGTGTGTTCAACGTGGTATGGCCGTAGGCGAGTGGATATGTAGTTTTCAGATTCTTATACGTTATGTACACACTATCAGCTTTAGATTAGATGGAGGAATTGCTAAAAGAAAAGAAAGACCTACGGCACCTGGTATTCCCAGGTAGTCTCCCATCCAAGTGCTAAACAAGCCCGACGTTGCGTAATTTCGATGATCGGGCGAGAACAGGTGTGTTCAACGTGGTATGGCCGTGGGCGAGTGGATATGTAGTTTTCAGATTCTTATACGTTAAGTACACACTATCAGCTTTAGATTAGATGGAGGAATTACCAAAAGAAAACAATGACCTACGGCACCTGGTATTCCCAAGCAGTCTCCCATCCAAGTACTAACCAAGCCCGACCTTGCTTAACTTCGGTGATCGGACGAGAACCGGTGTGTTCAACGTGGTATGGCCGTAGGCGAGTGGATATGTAGTTTTCAGATTATTATACGTTATGTACACACTATCAGCTTTAGATTAGATGGAGGAATTACCAAAAGAAAAGAATGACCTACGGCACCTGGTATTCCCAGGCAGTCTCCCATCCAAGTACTAACCAAGCCCGACGTTGCGTAATTTCGATGATCGGACAAGACCATGTGTGTTCAACGTGGTATGGCCGTAGGCGAGTGGATATGTAGTTTTCAGATTCTTATTCGTTAAGTACACACTGTCAGCTTTAGATTAGATGGAGGAATTACCAAAAGAAAAGAATGACCTACGGCACCTGGTATTCCCAGGCAGTCTCCCATCCAAGTACTAACCAAGCCCGACGTTGCTTAACTTCGGTGATCGGACGAGAACCGGTGTGTTCAACGTGGTATGGCCGTAGGCGAGTGGATATGTAGTTATCAGATTCGTATACGTTATGTACACACTATCAGCTTTAGATTAGATGGAGGAATTACCAAAAGAAAAGAAAGACCTACGGCACCTGGTATTCCCAAGCAGTCTCCCATCCAAGTACTAACCAAGCCCGACCTTGCTTAACTTCGGTGATCGGACGAGAACCGGTGTGTTCAACGTGGTATGGCCGTAGGCGAGTGGATATGTAGTTTTCAGATTCTTATACGTTATGTACACACTATCAGCTTTAGATTAGATGGAGGAATTCCCCCCCCCCAAAAAAAAAAAAGGACCTACGGCACCTGGTACTCCCAGGCAGTCTCCCATCCAAGTACTAACCAAGCCCGACGTTGCTTAACTTCGGTGATCGGACGAGAACCGGTGTGTTCAACGTGGTATGGCCGTTGGCGAATGGATATGTAGTTTTCAGATTCTTATACGTTATGTACACACTATCAGCTTTAGATTAGATGGCGGAATTACCTAAAGAAAAGAATGACCTACGGCACCTGGTATTCCCAGGAAGTCTCCCATCCAAGTACTAACCAAGCTCAACGTTGCTTAACTTCGGTGATCGGACGAGAACCGGTGTGTTCAACGTGGTATGGCCGTAGGCGAGTGGATATGTAGTTTTCAGATTCGTATACGTTATGTACACACTATCAGCTTTAGATTAGATGGAGGAATTACCAAAAGAAGAGAATGACCTACGGCACCTGGTATTCCCAGGCAGTCTCCCATCCAAATACTAACCAAGCCCGACGTTGCTTAACTTCGGTGATCGGACGAGAACCGGTGTGTTTAACATGGCATGGCCGTAGGCGAGTTGATATGTAGTTTTCAGATTCTTATACGTTATGTACACACTATCAGCTTTAGATTAGATGGAGGAATTACCTAAAGAAGAGAATGACCTACGGCACCTGGTATTCCCAGGCAGTCTCCCATCCAAGTACTAACCAAGCCCGACGTTGCTTAACTTCGGTGATCGGACGAGAACCGGTGTGTTCAACGTGGTATGGCCGTAGGCGAGTGGATATGTAGTTTTCAGATTCTTATACGTTATGTACACACTATCAGCTTTAGATTAGATGGAGGAATTACCAAAAGAAAAGAATGACCTACGGCACCTGGTATTCCCAGGCAGTCTCCCATCCAAGTACTAACCAAGCCCGACGTTGCTTAACTTCTGTGATCGGACGAGAACCGGTGTGTTCAACGTGGTATGGCCGTAGGCGAGTGAATATGTAGTTTTCAGATTCTTATACGTTATGTACACACTATCAGCTTTAGATTAGATGGAGGAATTACCCCCAGAAAAGAAAGACCTACGGCACCTGGTATTCCCAGGCAGTCTCCCATCCAAGTACTAACCAAGCCCGACGTTGCTTAACTTCGGTGATCGGACGAGAACCGGTGTGTTCAACGTGGTATGGCCGTAGGCGAGTGGATATGTAGTTTTCAGATTCTTATACGTTATGTACACACTATCAGCTTTAGATTAGATGGAGGAATTACCAAAAGAAGAGAATGACCTACGGCACCTGGTATTCCCAGGCAGTCTCCCATCCAAATACTAACCAAGCCCGACGTTGCTTAACTTCGGTGATCGGACGAGAACCGGTGTGTTTAAAGTGGCATGGCCGCAGGCGAGTTGATATGTAGTTTTCAGATTCTTATACGTTATGTTCACACTATCAGCTTTAGATTAGATGGAGGAATTACCAAAAGAAGAGATTGACCTACGGCACCTGGTATTCCCAGGCAGTCTCCCATCCAAGTACTAACCAAGCCCGACGTTGCTTAACTTCGGTGATCGGACGAGAACCGGTGTGTTCAACGTGGTATGGCCGTAAGCGAGTGGATATGTAGTTTTTAGATTCTTATACGTTATGTACACACTATCAGCTTTAGATTAGATGGAGGTATTACCAAAAGAAAAGATTGACCTACGGCACCTGGTATTCCCAGGCAGTCTCCCATCCAAGTACTAACCAAGCCCGACGTTGCTTAACTTCGGTGATCGGACGAGAACCGGTGTGTTCAACGTGGTATGGCCGTAGGCGAGTGGATATGTAGTTTTCAGATTCTTATACGTTATGTACACACTATCAGCTTTAGATTAGATGGAGGAATTACCCCCAAAAAAGAAAGACCTACGGCACCTGGTATTCCCAGGCAGTCTCCCATCCAAGTACTAACCAAGCCCGACGTTGCTTAACTTCGGTGATCGGACGAGAACCGGTGTGTTCAACGTGGTATGGCCGTAGGCGAATGGATATGTAGTTTTCAGATTCTTATACGTTATGTACACACTATCAGCTTTAGATTAGATGGAGGAATTGCTAAAAGAAAAGAAAGACCTACGGCACCTGGTATTCCCAGGTAGTCTCCCATCCAAGTGCTAAACAAGCCCGACGTTGCGTAATTTCGATGATCGGGCGAGAACAGGTGTGTTCAACGTGGTATGGCCGTGGGCGAGTGGATATGTAGTTTTCAGATTCTTATACGTTAAGTACACACTATCAGCTTTAGATTAGATGGAGGAATTACCAAAAGAAAACAATGACCTACGGCACCTGGTATTCCCAAGCAGTCTCCCATCCAAGTACTAACCAAGCCCGACCTTGCTTAACTTCGGTGATCGGACGAGAACCGGTGTGTTCAACGTGGTATGGCCGTAGGCGAGTGGATATGTAGTTTTCAGATTATTATACGTTATGTACACACTATCAGCTTTAGATTAGATGGAGGAATTACCAAAAGAAAAGAATGACCTACGGCACCTGGTATTCCCAGGCAGTCTCCCATCCAAGTACTAACCAAGCCCGACGTTGCGTAATTTCGATGATCGGACGAGACCATGTGTGTTCAACGTGGTATGGCCGTAGGCGAGTGGATATGTAGTTTTCAGATTCTTATACGTTAAGTACACACTGTCAGCTTTAGATTAGATGGAGGAATTACCAAAAGAAAAGAATGACCTACGGCACCTGGTATTCCCAGGCAGTCTCCCATCCAAGTACTAACCAAGCCCGACGTTGCTTAACTTCGGTGATCGGACGAGAACCGGTGTGTTCAACGTGGTATGGCCGTAGGCGAGTGGATATGTAGTTATCAGATTCGTATACGTTATGTACACACTATCAGCTTTAGATTAGATGGAGGAATTACCAAAAGAAAAGAAAGACCTACGGCACCTGGTATTCCCAAGCAGTCTCCCATCCAAGTACTAACCAAGCCCGACCTTGCTTAACTTCGGTGATCGGACGAGAACCGGTGTGTTCAACGTGGTATGGCCGTAGGCGAGTGGATATGTAGTTTTCAGATTCTTATACGTTATGTACACACTATCAGCTTTAGATTAGATGGAGGAATTCCCCCCCCCAAAAAAAAAAAAAGGACCTACGGCACCTGGTACTCCCAGGCAGTCTCCCATCCAAGTACTAACCAAGCCCGACGTTGCTTAACTTCGGTGATCGGACGAGAACCGGTGTGTTCAACGTGGTATGGCCGTTGGCGAATGGATATGTAGTTTTCAGATTCTTATACGTTATGTACACACTATCAGCTTTAGATTAGATGGCGGAATTACCTAAAGAAAAGAATGACCTACGGCACCTGGTATTCCCAGGAAGTCTCCCATCCAAGTACTAACCAAGCTCAACGTTGCTTAACTTCGGTGATCGGACGAGAACCGGTGTGTTCAACGTGGTATGGCCGTAGGCGAGTGGATATGTAGTTTTCAGATTCGTATACGTTATGTACACACTATCAGCTTTAGATTAGATGGAGGAATTACCAAAAGAAGAGAATGACCTACGGCACCTGGTATTCCCAGGGAGTCTCCCATCCAAATACTAACCAAGCCCGACGTTGCTTAACTTCGGTGATCGGACGAGAACCGGTGTGTTTAACGTGGCATGGCCGTAGGCGAGTTGATATGTAGTTTTCAGATTCTTATACGTTATGTACACACTATCAGCTTTAGATTAGATGGAGGAATTACCAAAAGAAGAGAATGACCTACGGCACCTGGTATTCCCAGGCAGTCTCCCATCCAAGTACTAACCAAGCCCGACGTTGCTTAACTTCGGTGATCGGACGAGAACCGGTGTGTTCAACGTGGTATGGCCGTAGGCGAGTGGATATGTAGTTTTCAGATTCGTATACGTTATGTACACACTATCAGCTTTAGATTAGATGGAGGAATTACCAAAAGAAAAGAATGACCTACGGCACCTGGTATTCCCAGGCAGTCTCCCATCCAAGTACTAACCAAGCCCGACGTTGCTTAACTTCGGTGATCGGACGAGAACCGGTGTGTTCAACGTGGTATGGCCGTAGGCGAGTGAATATGTAGTTTTCAGATTCTTATACGTTATGTACACACTATCAGCTTTAGATTAGATGGAGGAATTACCCCCAAAAAAGAAAGACCTACGGCACCTGGTATTCCCAGGCAGTCTCCCATCCAAGTACTAACCAAGCCCGACGTTGATTAACTTCGGTGATCGGACGAGAACCGGTGTGTTCAACGTGGTATGGCCGTAGGCGAATGGATATGTAGTTTTCAGATTCTTATACGTTATGTACACACTATCAGCTTTAGATTAGATGGAGGAATTACCAAAAGAAGAGAATGACCTACGGCACCTGGTATTCCCAGGCAGTCTCCCATCCAAATACTAACCAAGCCCGACGTTGCTTAACTTCGGTGATCGGACGAGAACCGGTGTGTTTAAAGTGGCATGGCCGTAGGCGAGTTGATATGTAGTTTTCAGATTCGTATACGTTATGTACACACTATCAGCTTTAGATTAGATGGAGGAATTACCAAAAGAAGAGAATGACCTACGGCACCTGGTATTCCCAGGCAGTCTCCCATCCAAGTACTAACCAAGCCCGACGTTGCTTAACTTCGGTGATCGGACGAGAACCGGTGTGTTCAACGTGGTATGGCCGTAGGCGAGTGGATATGTAGTTTTTAGATTCTTATACGTTATGTACACACTATCAGCTTTAGATTAGATGGAGGAATTACCAAAAGAAAAGAATGACCTACGGCACCTGGTATTCCCAGGAAGTCTCCCATCCAAGTACTAACCAAGCCCGACGTTGCTTAACTTCGGTGATCGGACGAGAACCGGTGTGTTCAACGTGGTATGGCCGTAGGCGAGTGGATATGTAGTTTTCAGATTCTTATACGTTATGTACACACTATCAGCTTTAGATTAGATGGAGGAATTCCCAAAAAAAAAAAAAAAAAAGGACCTACGGCACCTGGTACTCCCAGGCAGTCTCCCATCCAAGTACTAACCAAGCCCGACGTTGCTTAACTTCGGTGATCGGACGAGAACAGGTGTGTTCAACGTGGTATGGCCGTTGGCGAATGGATATGTAGTTTTCAGATTCGTATACGTTATGTACACACTATCAGCTTTAGATTAGATGGAGGAATTACCAAAAGAAGAGAATGACCTACGGCACCTGGTATTCCCAGGCAGTCTCCCATCCAAATACTAACCAAGCCCGACGTTGCTTAACTTCGGTGATCGGACGAGAACCGGTGTGTTTAACATGGCATGGCCGTAGGCGAGTTGATATGTAGTTTTCAGATTCTTATACGTTATGTACACACTATCAGCTTTAGATTAGATGGAGGAATTACCTAAAGAAGAGAA
>JAZGUH010000162.1:995000-1012500 GCA_037893225.1 Hippasteria phrygiana
TCCCATCCAAATACTAACCAAGCCCGACGTTGCTTAACTTCGGTGATCGGACGAGAACCGGTGTGTTTAAAGTGGCATGGCCGTAGGCGAGTTGATATGTAGTTTTCAGATTCGTATACGTTATGTACACACTATCAGCTTTAGATTAGATGGAGGAATTACCAAAAGAAGAGAATGACCTACGGCACCTGGTATTCCCAGGCAGTCTCCCATCCAAGTACTAACCAAGCCCGACGTTGCTTAACTTCGGTGATCGGACGAGAACCGGTGTGTTCAACGTGGTATGGCCGTAGGCGAGTGGATATGTAGTTTTTAGATTCTTATACGTTATGTACACACTATCAGCTTTAGATTAGATGGAGGAATTACCAAAAGAAAAGAATGACCTACGGCACCTGGTATTCCCAGGAAGTCTCCCATCCAAGTACTAACCAAGCCCGACGTTGCTTAACTTCGGTGATCGGACGAAAACCGGTGTGTTCAACGTGGTATGGCCGTAGGCGAGTGGATATGTAGTTATCAGATTCTTATACGTTATGTACACACTATCAGCTTTAGATTAGATGGAGGAATTACCAAAAGAAAAGAAAGACCTACGGCACCTGGTATTCCCAAGCAGTCTCCCATCCAAGTACTAACCAAGCCCGACCTTGCTTAACTTCGGTGATCGGACGAAGTAGTAAGGAAGGTACCGATTCTATGTCATTTTTGGTTTTTTCACTTTTCTCTCCAATTTTGCTGTGGGTACATACATCAAATTTTTTAAAAAACAAATAGTCTAAAAATCGCCCAAAAATAATTCTAAATTTTGCTGGGTACCTATACACCAAAATTAGCACAAAATCAAGAAAATAAACACTGTTTTCCATATCCCACAATCGTACTAAATCTCCGGGGAGCCCGGCGAAAAAAGGCAAAAAAACTTAAAATAACACAAGCCAAAAAAAATTAAATAAATTTTTATTTTTTTTAAAAAATATTATAGTTGCCATTATAAAAGATGGAAACACAACCCACGATTCGAGGATACAATAAATGGAACAAAAAAGCTTTAAAAAGATATGTCGATAACTATGACTTAACTTTAGGATCGCCAACAGGAAGCCGTAATACGTATATCAGGCGAGATTATATTCGAGCTATAAAAAGAGAAGAAGGGAAGTTTAAAAATTTGAGAATACGATCTAAAGCTTCGTTAGCGCGAGTCGTACGTGATAAAAATATTCGAGTCGTATCAACGGGTAGAAATGGTCGAGCGACAAAAAACGATTACGTCGAAGCTATAAAAAGATTTAAGGAGCAAAATACTTTTCGAGAAGCAGAATTTCGAGAGACTAGAAGATTTGAAAACAGTTATAGAAATTTGGAACTGATTCCGAGTCTGTTTATCGACGATCCGGAGCAATTTTACAACACCCATAAGTCGATGATAAAAAACAAAATCGTCGCTGAATTAAGAGAAATAAAAACGATGAAACTACAGATCGCTATGAAAATAAAGTATGTAAAAAAATCGGGCGTTGAGACTACAAAATCAACCGCTACTCATTTTAGTTATCAAAATCGAGTCTTAAACAAGAGCGAGATAGCTGTAGCTATCAGGCAGCAATACGAAACGATATTATCTCAGATAGATAAATATACGAATGAAGGAAGTGGTTGGACTATAGATAAAATAGTCGCGTTTTACATCAACATAAACAGAGTTAAGCCTCTGGTGGGCGCTTCTTACGTAAAACTACCAGAGTATATAACTAAAAAACACGCAACCTTCAACATCAAAAACGAAGATCAAGAGTGTATAAGATGGTGTTTAAGAGCCGCCCTAGGTATATATACCGATAGAGTTAAAAACCAATTAGCAACAAACCCAAAGTACCAATTTCGCGGAGAGACACCATCTACTTATAAAACCGATGATGGATTAAACTTCACCAACATAGACTTTCCCACACCCATAAGTCAGGTAGCGAGAATAGAAAGACAAAACGATATAAGTATAAACGTGTTAGGATACGACGCAGACTGCAAAAATAAAACCTATCCGCAAGATAAAAGGGGCTTGATATATCCGCTATATTTATCTAAAAGACCATACGATGCAGAAACTATCAGTTTGCTATTATATGACGGTCATTATTGTTGGATAAGTGACTTACCTAGATTCTTATCTGGCGTTACCAATAGTCAGCACCGCAAACTGTTTTGCTTGAGATGTTTAACGCATTTTAATTCGAAAGAGAAGCTGGACATACACGTAAAAGATTGCGAAGGAATAGACTCTGCTTTATCTACCGTTAAAATGCCGCATGAAAATGCGAACAAATACTTTGACAAAAGCATTCTCAAGTTTAAAAACTTTAAGAATTTACAAGATGCACCCTACGTCATATACGCCGACTTTGAATCTATCTTGGTACCGAGTACGAGTGTAGCTACGCAAGTACCCCAAGAAAAAGAGACCGAGGGTAAAATCGCAACGCACAAAGCCTGCGGTTATTCTTACGTTGTAGTAAGATGCGATGGCAAGCAGATCAAGCGAAAGACTTATAGAGGTGAACGCGCTATAGACAATTTTATAACCTCGTTGCAAGAACTCGAGCCTAAGATTAATGAATTACTAGCTCGCATTAAACCGATAATATATACGCTAAAAGAAGAAAAAATTCACCTAAACTCTAACGAGTGCTGGATTTGCGAGAGAGCGATTTATCCAAATTACTCGTGTAATTGCCTGTGCTGCGAACCTGTAGAACCCAAAAGTAAAGAAGAACTTGAAGAATACACGTACGAAAACGAAAAGGGATACGTCGAGAAAACATGTACGTTTTGCCAAAAGAAAATTAACAAATTTCGAAAAGTCAGAGATCATTGCCACACTACCGGTAAGTACAGAGGAGCCGCGCACGCTTACTGTAATCTTAAATTACGAGTAAAACCCAACGAAACGAAAATACCGGTCGTCTTTCACAACTTAGAAAATTATGACGCGCACTTGATCATGCAGGGTATTTCAAAGTATCAACGAGATATCTGGTGTATACCCAAAAATTCAGAAAAATACATTTCATTTTCGATCGGTCAATATAGATTTATCGACTCGTTTCATTTTATGTCTAGCGGTCTCGACAAATTGGTAACGTCTTGCCCGAGAGACGCCTTTAGGCTACTCTTGAAACGTTATGGCGAAGAGAACGCAGATCTCTTATTACAAAAGGGTGTATATCCGTACGAGTACATGGACAGCTTTGAACGATTTAGCGAAACTAGTTTGCCAGCTAAACACTATTTTTTCAGCGCTCTAAAGGATAAACATATAACGGACGAAGAATACTCGCGCGCACAACAAGTATGGCGGACCTTTAACATAAAAAACATGGGCGAATACCACGACCTGTACGTAACCGCGGATACTCTATTACTAGCCGGCGTATTCCAGAATTTTAGACAAATGTGTAGAACGAATTACAAGTTGGATCCAGCCAACTACTTCACAGCACCGGGATTAAGTTGGGACGCTTTATTAAGACATACTAAAATAGAATTAGAGCTCTTGACGGATATAGATAAACATATATTTTTTGAAAAAGCAAAAAGGGGAGGAATATCGAGCGTCGGCTCATGTCGCTATGCTAAGGCCAACAATAAGTACCTAGCTTCTTACGATCGAGATAAACCCGATTCGTATATTCTCTATCTAGACGCCAACAACCTCTACGGATGGGCCATGAGTCGACCGCTACCTTACGGAGGATTTAAATGGGTCTGTGCGAGTCAATTTACCCACGATCGCATCATGGCGTTAAAAGATGATACAAAAACGGGATATATGTTCGAAGTTGACCTGGAATATCCAGCCGAACTACACGATTTACACAACGATTATCCTTTAGCCGCAGATAATATAGTCATACCTGAAGAATGGTTATCAAAGTATCAACGAGAGTTGGCGAGTGATATAGGAGACACAGCTAAGGTAAAAAAATTAACCGGTACGCTATATCGCAAAGAAAAATATGTATTGCACTACGTCAATTTAAAACAGTGTTTGACATTGGGCCTAAAACTAAATAAAGTACATCGGGCGTTACAATTTAAACAAAAACCTTGGATGAAATCGTACATCGATAAAAACACGCAACTAAGAACGAAAGCAAAGTCAGATTTCGAAAAAGACTTTTTCAAATTGATGAATAATTCCGTATTCGGAAAAACGATGGAAAATGTCAGAAATAGAATAGATGGTGCGCTATTAAGAAACGATCAAGTAAAAGAATACAAAGAGATGGTTTCTAAACCTTGTTACAAGTCTACTACGGCGTTTAAAGAATGCGGTCTCTCATTCGTGGAATCGTACAAAAAGAAAACGTATTTAAATAAACCCATCTATTGCGGCATTAGTATCTTAGACCTATCAAAGACTCTAATGTATGACTTTTATTACAACCAATTAAAAAAGACGTATGACGATAAAGTAAGATTGATGTATACAGACACGGACTCGCTGCTTTTGATTATCTATACGAAAGACGTTTATCGGGATCTAGAAAAACAGTCTGACTCGTACGATTTTAGCAACTACGAGAAAGACCACTTTTTATACGACGATACAAACAAGAAAGTTATCGGTAAATTTAAAGACGAATGCGGAGGAAAAGTCATAAGCGAAGCTACTTGCATCAGATCGAAGATGTACTCGATTTTATACGGAGACGTCGTATTAAAGAAGGCCAAAGGCGTAAACCGAGTGGTTATAAACAACGATCTATCTTACGAAAAGTACAAGCGATGCGTTTTATCGAACGAATGCTATTCAAATAAGATGATTCGTTTTGGAACTGAGCGTCACATGATATACACAGAGGCTCAGGTCAAGCAATCGTTAAATCCTTTAGATACGAAGAGATATATTTTACCTAATGGTACAGACACTCTGGCTTACGGTCACTATTCTAGCCAGAACAAGACGATCGATAAATATCTACTCGAAAAATAAATTTCTTATGGTTATTATCGACTAACTCGCCGTCGCAGTCTCTGAAAGAAAAACTGAGTTCGGGTATTTTACTCCTAATTAGAGGTATGACAGTTTTTCTTTTATTCTGGACAGTCGCTATTACATCCGAACCAGCCTCAATATATGCAATCGGTATAACGTCTAACAAGTCTGTACGCTTTCCGTTATAGAAATTATTAGACGTAGATAACTGATCGCAATGTAAAAAAATTGTATTCACATAATTTATACTATAATGTCCTACAAGTTCACCATCACTAGGAAACCAATCAGAGGGTATACTCAACACTTTTTGAGTATATAGATCGAACTTAATATAAACAAATTTATCTTCCGATACCGCACCGATATTAAAAATAATCTTTTTATTAATCTTGTCCGCGGAAACTACGATCAATCTTAATTTATTAAATTCAGCTATTAACTCATCGATAGTATAATTTCCAGGTGGAATTACAGTTTCGCCGTTTTGGTTACTAGCCGTATCGCCGCCATATATTCGCCATACTATAGTCATACGTTGAGCTATATTAAAAAAACCAACGGTAAATATCGCGTTGTTTAAACTCATGCAGTAATTTCCCTTAGAGTTATCTATAGGTTTTGACAGTCTAAACGTTTGTTTGTTATCAAACATTTCAAAAACGTGCGATTCCATTTTTAATAAACCCAAATCTTCTTTAAAAATCTTCAAAAATAGCCTATCGTCAAGTTAAAACTAATCTTTTTTCCTCGATTATTTATTAAATCGCCGTCTCGGTCTCTGATACTAAAGCTAAGTTGGTTTATCTTATCACCCACGAGTCTACGAGCGGTTAATCTTGCACGCTCTACGAGCGTATCGTCTCTTTTCGTTATCGGTATAACGTCTAGCAAGTGCGTTCCCCCTCCGTTATAGAAATTATTAGACGTAGATAACTGATCGCAATGTAAAAAAATTGCATCGATAGGCATTGTATTATAATGCCCTACATAATCTACGCCAAAAACTAAGTTTTTGACCGTTATCCCCAACAATTGTTTAATGTTTTTATCAAAGCGTAGAACGTTATTTTCTTCCGTTACATTTAAAGATATTTTTTTATTAAGTTTATCTACGGAGACTTCTAACCAAACTAATTTACTTAGTCGGCCTTCGATCCAATCTATATCGTAATATCCAGCAGGAATATCAATTTTACCATCCGTTCTACCCGTTTCTTTACCAGTGTTTGGATCGATTTGATGTATAAAATAGAGAATTTCGCTATTACTAGCCATGTTGTAGAAGCCCGCGGTTACTATCGCGCTGGTTAAACTCATACTGTAATCTCCCTTGGAGTTATCTATAGGTTTTGACAGTCTAAACGTTCGTTCGTTATCAAACATTTCAAAAACGTGCGATTCCATTTTATGTAAAAGATTAAAATATTTGGTTTATTAAAAATAAAATGAAATTCACTCCACTTGTAAAATTTTTAGACGATAATAAACAAACGATAACGAATGCTCTAGATATCGTGAATCTAGTTAGAGGCCAAGACGACTCAACGACGAGCGACAAGTACGAAGCGATTACCCAGGAGAGTACCCCGTTGAACATGCGCTTGAGTCAACTTGACATTATCGTAAACGCCAACACGAACGCGAGTTTTATCGTTAATTTAGCGGATATATTTAGCGCTTATAAAATGTCCGACGTGAAGAGCGATGAAGCGGTCGAACGTTACGCATCAGACCCCATGACGTTTTATCAAAATCAACTCAACTTTGCATTTTGTTGCGCGACTTATGGTTGCGGCGTAGGACTAGAATCGTTACTACACAAAAACCCCGTAATATCGGCTTTATTTAAGTTTCACGTATATTTCACAATCAGAAAGATACTATACTTTCTAAAATGCCCAATTCCAAACGACGACGCATTCGACGATCTAAACAATAGCATCGATCACGGTGCTTATACCAACGTCGGTCAACGCTTTCGAGTCGATCCAAACTTGAGTTTTAAACAGACCGTAGACTTAGCATCAGCGGGTCTAGGTACGGCGTATTATTACGATAGAGGCTCGCATAAATATTTACCGGTACCCGGTATAGATTATGTACACGATGATGAGGAAGACTTAGATCCACAACCTGGTGGTTATTACAAAATGGGTTTTACCACGCCGGACGATACGTATAAGTACGGTAAGTACACCGTCATGTATATCAGACAATCCGTAGACGTTGTACGACTCGGTTTTAGAAAGTTTATACTCCAGAAGAGCTCGTTTACCGACGTTGGTATAGAACAAATAAACGAAAGCGTTAGAACGTACGTGTACGCCATACTCGGCGCGCAAGCCCAAGCAAAAACGAGTATACTAACCTCGGGTACCGGATTAGATGCCCAAAGACAATTTGAAAATATAGTAGAAGGCGTTATAAACAGCCCTACGGACTTGGAATCTTCTATAACCAGATTTCAAGATTCTTTACAGTACGCTAGAAGCTCGTTAAACTTTGTGATTGGCCCAGGATTATACTTGATTCCATCAAATATGGAGCTTTTAGTCGGTATTCATCGAGGTTATAACAATAATATACAGATAGCTACGCCCGGCGCGCCGATAGGGTTAAATATCAACTTGAACTCGGACGTCATAGCTACGCCACCCCCAACACCACCTACATCACCCCCACCGCCAACCCCAATCTCAGAGGTCGTAGCTACGCAAGTACCCCCACCACCACCAAAGCTACCTATTGTCGAAGCTACACCTGCACCAACCCCACCATCTGTAAAAAAGAGGCGTACAGTAACCCAGCAGAATTTAGACGATTTAGAAAATTTAGACCCACCGCCAGACTCGCACGAACAAGAAAAAACGGCTTTAGTCGTTGGTTTAATGGCCGCTGCTGGAGTTGGATATCTAGCTTACGATATTCTACGTCGCTGAAGAAGGCGGTAACTCAGTATCTGATGGAACGACCATTAATTCTTTCTTAACGAACGATCTCTTGGGACCGTTATTCAGCCAGTATAACGCGGGCTGTCCGGGATTTGTCGTTCTCCTTCTAATCGTATACATTTCTAAGCTCCAAATAGGATCGGTAGCTCTTCTTCTAACGTCTTTTTCGAGCTCTCCATGAGCGTAAAGATATCTAACGATATCGTCATTTACGCTTAGCGCGACTTCGGGACTCTTGAGCCCCGAGGAACTCAATTGTTTTATTTCTAACTGAGACATAGCCGCTCTAGGAGTTAACGGTTTACCTTTCATAGTCGATATCAATCTAGTTTCTTCGTTGTTTAACGCAGCTACGACCTCGGGTAATCTTTTTACCCACTCTCGGCTACGCTCGGTAGGCTCTAACATTTCTTGAGCGTATTGATGACCGAATAATCTTTCGGCTAAAGTACGATTAAATCTTTCTACTATACCTTGAGCTCTATGATTGCCAACCTCGCCTTTCTGTACTACGACGTTGCGAGTCCGCATCAAAGTATTAAATTCAGCCATAAATTCTGTACCGGGGTCTACTTTTATCGTGAGAGGCCAAGACAAGGGCGATCTTTTGTAAATCTTTTTTATCGCCTCTACAACTTGAGTACTCGTTTTATTCGTCAAGGGTTCAGCTTCTTTATATCGAGTGGCCACATCGACGATCGTCAACGCGTATTTATATCTTTTTCGTCTAACTACATCGTGAGGTAGATACAACAGATCCGCTTGATGCATTTCATTGGGCCTCCCTATAACCTTACCGAGACTCGTAGGTCTCGGTATAGTACTGGGGGCTGGTAAATAAATTTGCCACATGGCTTGTTTTCTCAACCAATTTATAACGTCTGGCTCGGGTACGTTAGCTTTTAACGACAATTTTTTTATAGCGCCTGCACCTTTCCAATATCCTTTAGGACTGTAAAATATTTTACTTAGTTTTGTTTCCATTTTATTTTAACGACTTATTAAAAATGGTGAGTCTTTTAATTATGGGTGCTGGAGCTATAATAAGCGCTGTGGCATTTAGCGGAACGAGCTTCGCCTTTTCTAAGATAGGAAAAAGCGGTGCGGATGAAGAACGTAAACGACACGACCTCGCTTTAGAAAGATTAACTCAAGCTAAACAAGAGTGGGTAGAACAAAGAACCAAAGTTCTGGATTATCTAAACGATCGACTACATAAAGAAGCCAGGGCTCAAAAAACATTTAAAAACGTAGATTATGCGTTGAGAGAATATAACGAAGTAACCAACGACGAGTTGAGATTACCTCGCGAACCTGTATTGTCAGACTTTTACGTACCCAGCGAAGATCAAAAAGATGGTGAAATTGCATTTATCTTAGGAGGCACTGCTGTTTTAGGTTATTTAGTTTATAAGTTTATTTAAAAGTTTTTGCTTTTGTTTTAGGTTATTTAGTTTATAAGTTTGTCTAAAAGTTTAAGTTTGTTTAAAAGTTTTTTTGCTTTTTATTTTGTTTCGTTAAGTAAAATGAACGCAATTTATGGAAGCAAACTGAATCCGCACAGAAGTTTAAAAAATCCTAGAGCGTTAAAGGGGTTGAGGCAATCGATGGTCATTACTCATAATCCTAGTACCGCGTCGGCTGGCAGTCTGTTGATCGTTGAATTTCCTATGTTGAGTCAAGACGATGTAGTCGTACCGGATACTGTACGATTAGCTTTTAATATAGACTTAGAATCTGAAGGCACTGGCGAAGACGATGCAAGAACTCTATATTATAACGTCGCACGAAATTTAATTAGTGGCGTAAGAATCAAACTAGAAGGTAAAGATTTCGTAGCGTTTACGGATGCCGATGTATATAACGCGTATAAAGACATGTGGCGACCAGCCAGCGCGAACGATGCGTATCGAGGACTCGAAGATAGCAACATCACGAAACTCAGAATCGGCGCTAGCGATGGGATTGCTAGCGCGAATGGTGGAAAAGACAAAGCGATTGCCAACGCTTACGGTAATCGATATTACATTCCTCTAGATTTTGAAATGCTTACGGATCATCAGCCTTTTAGTCCATCGACGCTCAAAGACAGACTAACTTACGAATTTACATTTAACGATCACGATAGCGTAGTAAAATCTACCGATAACAACGCAAAGTATAAAATTTCGGGGTTAGATCTCGAGTTTGAAACGGTGACTAATAAAACATTGGCAGATAATATCAGACAAAAATATCGAGGTAAAACTCATTTTCTATACGAAAAAGTTCAAAGATATACGGTTTTAACGCTAAACAAGTCCGATACTACTTGGAACATTAATCTCAATCAAGCCATTAGAAGTCTCAAAGGTATACTTCTTTTATTTAAAGAATCGGACGAAAAGGATCCTCGAATTTTTTATAATCCAAAGATCGAAAAAGTAGACGTTACGATAGAGGGCAAGCCGAATCAATTGTATAGTCAGGGTATGAAGCGTTATCAACACTGGGACGAGATTACCAAGTTTTTCGGTGACTCTAATACAGAATTTGGTGCCAGGGTGTCCAAAGACTTGGAATTACACGATATGACTCTAGGCTCCTATTTAAGCACTAGTTACGGTCTTTGGCTAGATACTAGGGTAACCGACGACAACAAAAGTCACGGTTCTGGCAGGAAAATAGGAGATGTAGGTGGAGGTATTTCTCTCCATTTAGAAAGAGAGGCTGAGACAGCTGGTTCTCTAACGTGTTACGTTTTCTTGGTGATGGATGGTCAGTTGGTGTTAGAAGATGGAAGATTTAGCGGTAGTTATTCTTAAAAAGTAAACCTTATTAATAAACCATGCATAAAACGTTTCCAAAAACACCACACTGCGCGATAGTATGCGGTAGGACTAATTCGGGTAAAACCAAATATATTTTAGATTTATTAGAAACTGAGTATAAAGATCACTTTGAAAAGATCGTAGTTATTTGTCCTACGTTGAGCAACAACAAGACTTATCTCGAGAGACGTTGGTTGTGGTTAGATCCCGAGATATACCCATGCGATTTAGAGGTAGAAAAGGTGACCCTCAACGAAGCTTTAGCATTTTATAGAGCTCGATTTAAAGGATCGCACGTTCTATTTTTGATAGACGATTGTAGCTCGGAACAAGACATAAAATATCGTAAGGCGGCGCTCGGGAAAAACACTTGCGTTTTAACGAAATTGGCATTTAGCGGTAGGCACGACAATCACTACTGTTGGTTGATGACTCAAAAGTATAATTGCGTAATGACAGATTTTAGAGCTCAAACTGCATTTGTCGTATTGTTCTATTGCAAAGATAAAAATAGTTTCGAAGTATGCCTCGATGAAAATGATGCGGTGCCTTTAGAAGAAAGATCGAGAATTAAAAAGATCTTAAGAGACGTGCCTTTTAGTAAATTAGTGGTAAAAACTGATCCTCCAGTCTGTTGGCAGTTGATCTATAGTTGATCTATAGTTGATCTATTAGATACCTAGTAGATAACTGATAGATGACCTATAGATACCTGATAGATACCTGATAGATACCTGATAGATAACTGATAGATGATCTATAGATACCTGATAGATAACTGATAGATGACCTATAGATGACCTATAGATACCTGATAGATACCTGATAGATACCTGATAGATGACCTATAGATACCTATAGATACCTGATAGATAACTGATAGATGATCTATAGATAACTAATAGATGATCTATAGATGATCTATAGATTATCTAGTCATATATAAAATATGATAGAATATCTAGACCTATTATTAAAACTAGTAATAGCCATCAACTTATCTTTATTTTCTTACGATTATATTTCTTGTAGAAATAAGATTAAAAAATATAGTTCTATTTTAAATGATCAAGTCGATAGAATCTCTAAGCACGTTATCTCAAGAACCAGTAGCTGCTACACCCACGATCCCAGAAGCAACTATATCCAAAAATAGACTTTTGGGTGTAGTTGCTTCCGGTGATTCTAAAAAATATTTCGGTAAAGAATACTCTATCAATGAAATAGAGAGCTTGACCGCAGAAAAACAAGAAAAGCTATATAAAAGATACGAAGCCAAGCTCGGTAAAGAAATGATAGTCAGTTTGGGGAGTTGCGTGTTGACCGTTTACGCAAAAGCTTTAGGCGCGACTTTGCCGCTGGCTTCACCATTCGGTTATAAACTTTGTTTAGATTCTGAAGAAGCCCTTATCAACGACTTAGAAAAAGACCCCGTTATTTCTAGCAGCTTGTCCAGTTTACTTTGCGAAGTGCATTACAATTATGGGGTTTATTTATCTCCTTTGGTGGCTATGTTGATTACTACTAAACATTTACAGGTAGATAGTAGTAATAGTAATACAACAACAAATAATAGTATTATTATAAAAGATGAGCCTAGAAACGACAACGACGGATCAAGTAGCAGAGACTCCCCAGACTCCACAAGAGCCTCCTCTACCCCCGGCTCCGCCTCCCCAAGAGCAGGCTCCCCAAGAGCAGGCTCCGCCTCCCCCGGCGCTATCAAGAGTCACAAAAAAAAGAGCGAAAGACCCTAAAAGAGTAGAGCAAGGTAAAAGACTGGCCGAAAGAAACAGAAAGATGAAAAAACAAATACAAAAAATGCAAAGTATAGAAGAAGAGCAAACTCCAGCGCTGACGATGGCAGACATTCCGAGCTGGGGATATGCGATAGTTGGTTTGGTTGTTTTATCGCTAGGATATCTCGCGTTTAAAAAGAGTAAACCCCAGCGAGACGTAGTAGTTACGACCGCGAGCGTAACCCCTAAAGTTGAAGAACTATTAGAAATGGAATAAATAAAAAAAATAAAATGTTTGTACAAGTAAAATGGATACGAAGAACGTTGCAAATACTCTTTATCACGGCGCTGTGTTGAGTTTGTTGACCGTAGGTTATACTATGTTGAGTAAAAAACTTTTGCAAATTAAGCCCGCCGATTTAGGAAAGCTAGACGTAGAAGATACGATTAAAATCACCGCTACGGTAGGTAGCGCTCTAGCTACTCAGACTTGGTTGGTGAGTCAAGGAGTAATTCCTCAGAATGTGGTAAATACTACGTAAAATATAAAATATACGACTTTATAAAATGGCTGAAGGTGGAGAATTTATACCTATGGATGACTTTGATCGAGAAGAAGACGAAGATCAACAAGATCAAGAAGATGAAGATGTTATTGATGACGGGGGACTTAGAGATCGTCTAGATAAAATTTCAAAAGAGCGGGAAGTCCCCCAAGATCAAGATGTTCTTGATGACTGGAGACAAAACGATCAAGAAGATGAAGATATGTATAGCGAGTTACAACAAGACGATATAGGAGAAAGTCTAGAATTTATAAAACGAAAAGAGAGACAAAAACAGCGACAAAGATCACCAACCAAAGCGGATACAACGTTAGAATCGATGGATAGGTTAAATCCACTTTTACATCGCTTAAAAGTCGGTGACGCAGAATCGTTTTATGGTTTTTATGAAGGTCAAGGTTACGAAAGACCAGCGAATATAAGATATGAAGATTTTCGTAGAGAAAAAGATGGAAAATACTACAAAAACATAAAGTTAACGTTTGATAATGATCCTACAAAGTTTGTAAAATTAAGTACGTTAAAAACAAGAATTGCCAAAGCTGGATATAAACCGACTCTTTTTTTACGAAACGAATTTGGTTTTAAAGCAACTAAAACGATGAAATCACAACAAAAATTAAATCAGATACAACCCGAAAATATTGAGATGGGTGAACTTCCAAAAGCGGCCGATGATTTTAACGATGTCGTAAAAGAAGCAGTCGTAGATGTATTGAGAGAAGAAGAAGTAGATTTGACGAAACAAGATGTTGATTTTACTGGATTAGAATATGAAATAGATGCACTACTTGATGCATTAAATCAAAAAGAAAAAGCATTAGATGAACGAGCTAAATCATTAGATGAAATAGTAACTACATTAAGTGGGCGAGTAGAAACATTAGATAGATCGAGAGAAGTACTAGCTAAACGAAGAACAGCATTAGATGAACGAGCAAAAGTATTATCTGAACGAAGAACAGCATTAGATGAACGAGCAAAAGTATTAGATGAAAAAGAAAAAGTAATGGCTAAAATTACGGGATTAAAGAACCTTAGAGAAATTGCTGGTGTAAGCAAAGCGTTAGAAACTAGCAAAGGTGAGTTAAAATTAAATTTAGCTAAATTAAGAAGGCTAGATGATGAAATTAATCAAACCAAAGCTGAACTAACTGAAGCAACGAGCGAAGGAGAGAGACGAGAAATAGCCGATCGATTAAAAGATCTAAATGATGAAAGATCCGCTAGAATGGCAATGGCGCGCACAAATGAACGAGTATCCAAAAATCAAATAGCTAGAATAATAGAAACGTTTAATAAAATGCTAGATGGTGATACCTCGCTAAGAGAAAAGATTAGAATTCTGTTTCGAGAAGAAGGTGTGACGGTCGTAAGTATATTGACCGCGTTTACTTTAGCTATAGGTTTCATCGTTGAATCTTTGGTGTCGGCTTTTGCTGGCGGCGCTGCAGCGGCAGTTCCTACTCCGACGCCTACTCCGCCTACCGGAGGTAACGTGAAAGATTGGATAAGTAATCATTTAAAAAACTTGGCTAATTTGCTAAAAAAGCTCGGGGGTAAGTTATTAGCCGCTTTACCGGGTATTTTGGGCGGTATCGCGAGTTGGTTGTTTAATCTATTGAGCAAGACGGTCGGTTGGTTGGCGGATCACGTGTGGACATTATTGGTTGGTGTCGGTGCTTTGATTCTCGTATACGTGCAAAAAAAATTTAAAATAATATAAGACTTTATAAAATGACCGCAGAATCCGTTTACCCTAAATTGCCCGTTGTCCCTATAGAAACGAACGAGTCTTCAGTCTTTAGGTTAAATAAAATCGAACGTGTGCAAAAAGAGATAGCCAACGAGAGAGATAAGAGAGAACGGTTGCACAAAAAGTATAATAAAATTATTACCTGTTTATCTAACGCAGAGATCGTTATGGAATGTCTCGGAGCTTTATCCGGTACAATAGGCATAGTCAGCGTTGTCGGTGTCATTAGTATACCCATAGGCGTGGTGCTAGAAGGATTAGCTATAGGATGCGTGGGTGTAAGTTTGGCATTAAAACGATTCAGTAAAAAGTTTAGAGGTAAAGCTAAGAAACACGATGAGATTAGAGTAGTAGCCGAAACAAAATTAAATACGATAAATGAATTGGTGTCTCAGGCTGTAGACGATGGCGATGTAAGTCACGAAGAATTTACTTTGATTAACGATGAATTAAAAAAGTTTAACGGAATGAAAGAAGCTATTAGGACTCAAACTAAAGCGAGAGAAGAGTCCGATAGAAACCAAAAAGAAATAGACGATGAGGTTGAAAAGAAAGTGGTCGAGCTTCTAGCGAAAGAAAAAAAAGATCTTATCGCAAAACTTACAACTTTAAATTAGAAATATGTAAAGAATATGAGCGTGATTCTAATGTGAGTATAGATAAACCTCCTAGCTACGCAAGTGCTCAAGAGAGTTTAGGGGCTAGGCCTAGCGCTCCTTGCAAAGAGTAGTTGTAGTAGATCGCTAACACAAAAAAAATAACCCTCACCTCTCTAGTAGAGATGAGGGTTATTTTTTTTTGGTTGGCCGTTAAACTTCGTTCGCGAGAGTTAGCCATTCGCGATAATCTATCGAGACTAAATCTTTTAGATTGATAATAAAGCTATCGTCGTATTCGAGTATTAACGTAGTATAATTAAGAAAATCTCTGTCTTCCTCATCTTGGTTGGTATAATAAAGATAATCTATGAGATCGTCATCTTCTGTAATGTCTAGACTCGCATCTTCGCAGTGAATACAAAAAGATAAATTATCGTTTTCTTTTATCCTTTCTCTTTCGACTACATCGTCGTAACACTTTAATAGATTAAGAAACGTACCTCTCTCGTAGCATAGGTAGACCAGTTCTAATAACGATTTTGAATCTACGTGAATATAATATTCGCGACCCGTATCTCTCGTATAAAAGCAACTTTCGCAATCGTGCGTTATACATTGAGTAGTTTTAAATGCAGAAAGAATTTTCTCTAAAAGTGGATGTGCCTGAATCAAAGGTTTAATTTCCATCTTTTATAATGGCGATATAATATTTTTTTGGCTTATGACAAATCATGTCGTTTTAGAGCAATGCCTTTTTTCGCCGGGCTCCCCGGAGATTTAGTACGATTGTGGGATATGGAAAACAGTGTTTATTTTCTTGATTTTGTGCTAATTTTGGTGTATAGGTACCCAGCAAAATTTAGAATTATTTTTGGGCGATTTTTAGACTATTTGTTTTTTAAAAAATTTGATGTATGTACCCACAGCAAAATTGGAGAGAAAAGTGAAAAAACCAAAAATGACATAGAATCGGTACCTTCCTTACTACTGACGAGAACCGGTGTGTTCAACGTGGTATGGCCGTAGGCGAGTGGATATGTAGTTTTCAGATTCTTATACGTTATGTACACACTATCAGCTTTAGATTAGATGGAGGAATTCCCCCCAAAAAAAAAAAAAAAAGGACCTACGGCACCTGGTACTCCCAGGCAGTCTCCCATCCAAGTACTAACCAAGCCCGACGTTGCTTAACTTCGGTGATCGGACGAGAACCGGTGTGTTCAACGTGGTATGGCCGTTGGCGAATGGATATGTAGTTTTCAGATTCTTATACGTTATGTACACACTATCAGCTTTAGATTAGATGGCGGAATTACCTAAAGAAAAGAATGACCTACGGCACCTGGTATTCCCAGGAAGTCTCCCATCCAAGTACTAACCAAGCTCAACGTTGCTTAACTTCGGTGATCGGACGAGAACCGGTGTGTTCAACGTGGTATGGCCGTAGGCGAGTGGATATGTAGTTTTCAGATTCGTATACGTTATGTACACACTATCAGCTTTAGATTAGATGGAGGAATTACCAAAAGAAGAGAATGACCTACGGCACCTGGTATTCCCAGGCAGTCTCCCATCCAAATACTAACCAAGCCCGACGTTGCTTAACTTCGGTGATCGGACGAGAACCGGTGTGTTTAACGTGGCATGGCCGTAGGCGAGTTGATATGTAGTTTTCAGATTCTTATACGTTATGTACACACTATCAGCTTTAGATTAGATGGAGGAATTACCAAAAGAAGAGAATGACCTACGGCACCTGGTATTCCCAGGCAGTCTCCCATCCAAGTACTAACCAAGCCCGACGTTGCTTAACTTCGGTGATCGGACGAGAACCGGTGTGTTCAACGTGGTATGGCCGTAGGCGAGTGGATATGTAGTTTTCAGATTCTTATACGTTATGTACACACTATCAGCTTTAGATTAGATGGAGGAATTACCAAAAGAAAAGAATGACCTACGGCACCTGGTATTCCCAGGCAGTCTCCCATCCAAATACTAACCAAGCCCGACGTTGCTTAACTTCGGTGATCGGACGAGAACCGGTGTGTTTAAAGTGGCATGGCCGTAGGCGAGTTGA
>JAZGUH010000162.1:1015000-1032500 GCA_037893225.1 Hippasteria phrygiana
ATGTAGTTTTCAGATTCTTATACGTTATGTACACACTATCAGCTTTAGATTAGATGGAGGAATTACCAAAAGAAGAGAATGACCTACGGCACCTGGTATTCCCAGGCAGTCTCCCATCCAAATACTAACCAAGCCCGACGTTGCTTAACTTCGGTGATCGGACGAGAACCGGTGTGTTTAAAGTGGCATGGCCGCAGGCGAGTTGATATGTAGTTTTCAGATTCTTATACGTTATGTACACACTATCAGCTTTAGATTAGATGGAGGAATTACCAAAAGAAGAGATTGACCTACGGCACCTGGTATTCCCAGGCAGTCTCCCATCCAAGTACTAACCAAGCCCGACGTTGCTTAACTTCGGTGATCGGACGAGAACCGGTGTGTTCAACGTGGTATGGCCGTAGGCGAGTGGATATGTAGTTTTTAGATTCTTATACGTTATGTACACACTATCAGCTTTAGATTAGATGGAGGTATTACCAAAAGAAAAGATTGACCTACGGCACCTGGTATTCCCAGGCAGTCTCCCATCCAAGTACTAACCAAGCCCGACGTTGCTTAACTTCGGTGATCGGACGAGAACCGGTGTGTTCAACGTGGTATTGCCGTAGGCGAGTGGATATGTAGTTTTCAGATTATTATACGTTATGTACACACTATCAGCTTTAGATTAGATGGAGGAATTACCAAAAGAAAAGAATGACCTACGGCACCTGGTATTCCCAGGCAGTCTCCCATCCAAGTACTAACCAAGCCCGACGTTGCTTAACCTCGGTGATCGGACGAGAACCGGTGTGTTCAACGTGGTATGGCCGTAGGCGAGTGAATATGTAGTTTTCAGATTCTTATACGTGATGTACACACTATCAGCTTTAGATTAGATGGAGGAATTACCACCAAAAAAGAAAGATCTACGGCACCTGGTATTCCCAGGCAGTCTCCCATCCAAGTACTAACCAAGCCCGACGTTGCTTAACTTCGGTGATCGGACGAGAACCGGTGTGTTCAACGTGGTATTGCCGTAGGCGAGTGGATATGTAGTTTTCAGATTCTTATACGTTATGTACACACTATCAGCTTTAGATTAGATGGAGGAATTACCAAAAGAAGTGAATGACCTACGGCACCTGGTATCCCGAGGCAGTCTCCCATCCAAATACTAACCAAGCCCGACGTTGCTTAACTTCGGTGATCGGACGAGAACCGGTGTGTTCAACGTGGTATGGCCGTAGGCGAGTGGATATGTAGTTTTCAGATTCTTATACGTTATGTACACACTATCAGCTTTAGATTAGATGGAGGAATTACCAAAAGAAAAGAATGACCCACGGCACCTGGTATTCCGAAGCAGTCTCCCATCCAAGTACTAACCAAGCCCGACGTTGCTTAACTTCGGTGATCGGACGAGAACCGGTGTGTTCAACGTGGTATGGCCGTAGGCGAGTGGATATGTAGTTTTCCGATTATTATACGTTATGTACACACTATCAGCTTTAGATTAGATGGAGGAATTACCAAAACAAAAGAATGACCTACGGCACCTGGTATTCGCAGGCAGTCTCCCATCCAAGTACTAACCAAGCCCGACGTTGCTTAACTTCGGTGATCGGACGAGAACCGGTGTGTTCAACGTGGTATGGCCGTAGGCGAGTGAATATGTAGTTTTCAGATTCTTATACGTTATGCACACACTATCAGCTTTAGATTAGATGGAGGAATTACCCCCAAAAAAGAAAGACCTACGGCACCTGGTATTCCCAGGCAGTCTCCCATCCAAGTACTAACCAAGCCCGACGTTGCTTAACTTCGGTGATCGGACGAGAACCGGTGTGTTCAACGTGGTATGGCCGTAGGCGAATGGATATGTAGTTTTCAGATTCTTATACGTTATGTACACACTATCAGCTTTAGATTAGATGGCGGAATTACCAAAAGAAAAGAATGACCTTCGGCACCTGGTATTCCCAGGCAGTCTCCCATCCAAGTACTAACCAAGACCGACGTTGCTTAACTTCGGTGATCGGACGAGAACCGGTGTGTTCAACGTGGTATGGCCGTAGGCGAGTGGATAAGTAGTTTTCAGATTCTTATACGTTATGTACACACTATCAGCTTTAGATTAGATGGAGGAATTACCAAAAGAAAAGAATGACCTACGGCACCTGGTATTCCCAGGCAGTCTCCCATCCAAGTACTAACCAAGCCCGACGTTGCTTAACTTCGGTGATCGGACGAGAACCGGTGTGTTCAACGTGGTATGGCCGTAGGCGAGTGGATATGTAGTTTTCAGATTCTTATACGTTATGTACACACTATCAGCTTTAGATTAGATGGAGGAATTACCAAAAGAAAAGAAAGACCTACGGCACCTGGTATTCCCAGGCAGTCTCCCATCCAAGTACTAACCAAGCCCGACGTTGCTTAACTTCGGTGATCGGACGAGAACCGGTGTGTTCAACGTGGTATGGCCGTAGGCGAGTGGATATGTAGTTTTCAGATTCTTATACGTTATGTACATACTATCAGCTTTAGATTAGATGGAGGAATTACCAAAAGAAAAGAAAGACCTCCGGCACCTGGTATTCCCAGGAAGTATCCCATCCAAGTACTAACCAAGCCCGACGTTGCTTAACTTCGGTGATCGGACGAGAACCGGTGTGTTCAACGTGGTATGGCCGTAGGCTAATGGATATGTAGTTTTCAGATTCGTATACGTTATGTACACACTATCAGCTTTAGATTAGATGGCGGAATTACCAAAAGAAAAGAATGACCTTCGGCACCTGGTATTCCCAGGCAGTCTCCCATCCAAGTACTAACCAAGACCGACGTTGCTTAACTTCGGTGATCGGACGAGAACCGGTGTGTTCAACGTGGTATGGCCGTAGGCGAGTGGATATGTAGTTTTCAGATTCTTATACGTTATGTACACACTATCAGCTTTAGATTAGATGGAGGAATTACCAAATGAAAAGAATGACCTACGGCACCTGGTATTACCAAGCAGTCTCCCATCCAAGTACTAACCAAGCCCGACGTTGCTTAACTTCGGTGATCGGACGAGAACCGGTGTGTTCAACGTGGTATGGCCGTAGGCGAGTGGATATGTAGTTTTCAGATTCTTATACGTTATGTACACACTATCAGCTTTAGATTAGATGGAGGAATTACCCCCAAAAAAGAAAGACCTACGGCACCTGGTATTCCCAGGCAGTCTCCCATCCAAGTACTAACCAAGCCCGACGTTGCTTAACTTCGGTGATCGGACGAGAACCGGTGTGTTCAACGTGGTATGGCCGTAGGCGAATGGATATGTAGTTTTCAGATTCTTATACGTTATGTACACACTATCAGCTTTAGATTAGATGGAGGAATTGCTAAAAGAAAAGAAAGACCTACGGCACCTGGTATTCCCAGGTAGTCTCCCATCCAAGTGCTAAACAAGCCCGACGTTGCGTAATTTCGATGATCGGGCGAGAACAGGTGTGTTCAACGTGGTATGGCCGTGGGCGAGTGGATATGTAGTTTTCAGATTCTTATACGTTAAGTACACACTATCAGCTTTAGATTAGATGGAGGAATTACCAAAAGAAAACAATGACCTACGGCACCTGGTATTCCCAAGCAGTCTCCCATCCAAGTACTAACCAAGCCCGACCTTGCTTAACTTCGGTGATCGGACGAGAACCGGTGTGTTCAACGTGGTATGGCCGTAGGCGAGTGGATATGTAGTTTTCAGATTCTTATACGTTATGTACACACTATCAGCTTTAGATTAGATGGAGGAATTACCAAAAGAAAAGAAAGACCTACGGCACCTGGTATTCCCAGGAAGTCTTCCATCCAAGTACTAACCAAGCCCGACGTTGCGTAATTTCGATGATCGGACGAGACCATGTGTGTTCAACGTGGTATGGCCGTAGGCGAGTGGATATGTAGTTTTCAGATTATTATACGTTATGTACACACTATCAGCTTTAGATTAGATGGAGGAATTACCAAAAGAAAAGAATGACCTACGGCACCTGGTATTCCCAGGCAGTCTCCCATCCAAGTACTAACCAAGCCCGACGTTGCTTAACTTCGGTGATCGGACGAGAACCGGTGTGTTCAACGTGGTATGGCCGTAGGCGAGTGGATATGTAGTTTTCAGATTCTTATACGTTATGTACACACTATCAGCTTTAGATTAGATGGAGGAATTACCAAAAGAAGAGAATGACCTACGGCACCTGGTATTCCCAGGCAGTCTCCCATCCAAATACTAACCAAGCCCGACGTTGCTTAACTTCGGTGATCGGACGAGAACCGGTGTGTTTAAAGTGGCAAGGCCGTAGACGAGTTGATATGTAGTTTTTTAGATTCTTATACGTTATGTACACACTATCAGCTTTAGATTAGATGGAGGAATTACCAAAAGAAGAGAATGACCTACGGCACCTGGTATTCCCAGGCAGTCTCCCATCCAAGTACTAACCAAACCCGACGTTGCTTAACTTCGGTGATCGGACGAGAACCGGTGTGTTCAACGTGGTATGGCCGTAGGCGAATGTATATGTAGTTTTCAGATTCTTATACGTTATGTACACACTATCAGCTTTAGATTAGATGGCGGAATTACCAAAAGAAAAGAATGACCTTCGGCACCTGGTATTCCCAGGCAGTCTCCCATCCAAGTACTAACCAAGACCGACGTTGCTTAACTTCGGTGATCGGACGAGAACCGGTGTGTTCAACGTGGTATGGCCGTAGGCGAGTGGATATGTAGTTTTCAGATTCTTATACGTTATGTACACACTATCAGCTTTAGATTAGATGGAGGAATTACCAAAAGAAAAGAATGACCCACGGCACCTGGTATTCCCAAGCAGTCTCCCATTCAAGTACTAACCAAGCCCGACGTTGCTTAACTTCGGTGATCGGACGAGAACCGGTGTGTTCAACGTGGTATGGCCGTAGGCGAGTGGATATGTAGTTTTCAGATTATTATACGTTATGTACACACTATCAGCTTTAGATTAGATGGAGGAATTACCAAAACAAAAGAATGACCTACGGCACCTGGTATTCCCAGGCAGTCTCCCATCCAAGTACTAACCAAGCCCGACGTTGCTTAACTTCGGTGATCGGACGAGAACCGGTGTGTTCAACGTGGTATGGCCGTAGGCGAGTGAATATGTAGTTTTCAGATTCTTATACGTTATGTACACACTATCAGCTTTAGATTAGATGGAGGAATTGCTAAAAGAAAAGAAAGACCTACGGCACCTGGTATTCCCAGGTAGTCTCCCATCCAAGTGCTAAACAAGCCCGACGTTGCGTAATTTCGATGATCGGGCGAGAACAGGTGTGTTCAACGTGGTATGGCCGTGGGCGAGTGGATATGTAGTTTTCAGATTCTTATACGTTAAGTACACACTATCAGCTTTAGATTAGATGGAGGAATTACCAAAAGAAAACAATGACCTACGGCACCTGGTATTCCCAAGCAGTCTCCCATCCAAGTACTAACCAAGCCCGACCTTGCTTAACTTCGGTGATCGGACGAGAACCGGTGTGTTCAACGTGGTATGGCAGTAGGCGAGTGGATATGTAGTTTTCAGATTCTTATACGTTATGTACACACTATCAGCTTTAGATTAGATGGAGGAATTACCAAAAGAAAAGAATGACCTACGGCACCTGGTATTCCCAGGAAGTCTCCCATCCAAGTACTAACCAAGCCCGACGTTGCGTAATTTCGATGATCGGACGAGACCATGTGTGTTCAACGTGGTATGGCCGTAGGCGAGTGGATATGTAGTTTTCAGATTCTTATACGTTAAGTACACACTATCAGCTTTAGATTAGATGGAGGAATTACCAAAAGAAAAGAATGACCTACGGCACCTGGTATTCCCAGGCAGTCTCCCATCCAAGTACTAACCAAGCCCGACGTTGCTTAACTTCGGTGATCGGACGAGAACCGGTGTGTTCAACGTGGTATGGCCGTAGGCGAGTGGATATGTAGTTATCAGATTCTTATACGTTATGTACACACTATCAGCTTTAGATTAGATGGAGGAATTACCAAAAGAAAAGAAAGACCTACGGCACCTGGTATTCCCAAGCAGTCTCCCATCCAAGTACTAACCAAGCCCGACCTTGCTTAACTTCGGTGATCGGACGAGAACCGGTGTGTTCAACGTGGTATGGCCGTAGGCGAGTGGATATGTAGTTTTCAGATTCTTATACGTTATGTACACACTATCAGCTTTAGATTAGATGGAGGAATTCCCAAAAAAAAGAAAAAAAAAAGGACCTACGGCACCTGGTACTCCCAGGCAGTCTCCCATCCAAGTACTAACCAAGCCCGACGTTGCTTAACTTCGGTGATCGGACGAGAACCGGTGTGTTCAACGTGGTATGGCCGTTGGCGAATGGATATGTAGTTTTCAGATTCTTATACGTTATGTACACACTATCAGCTTTAGATTAGATGGCGGAATTACCTAAAGAAAAGAATGACCTACGGCACCTGGTATTCCCAGGAAGTCTCCCATCCAAGTACTAACCAAGCCCAACGTTGCTTAACTTCGGTGATCGGACGAGAACCGGTGTGTTCAACGTGGTATGGCCGTAGGCGAGTGAATATGTAGTTTTCAGATTCTTATACGTTATGTACACACTATCAGCTTTAGATTAGATGGAGGAATTACCCCCAAAAAAGAAAGACCTACGGCACCTGGTATTCCCAGGCAGTCTCCCATCCAAGTACTAACCAAGCCCGACGTTGCTTAACTTCGGTGATCGGACGAGAACCGGTGTGTTCAACGTGGTATGGCCGTAGGCGAGTGGATATGTAGTTTTCAGATTCTTATACGTTATGTACACACTATCAGCTTTAGATTAGATGGAGGAATTACCAAAAGAAGAGAATGACCTACGGCACCTGGTATTCCCAGGCAGTCTCCCATCCAAATACTAACCAAGCCCGACGTTGCTTAACTTCGGTGATCGGACGAGAACCGGTGTGTTTAAAGTGGCATGGCCGTAGGCGAGTTGATATGTAGTTTTCAGATTCGTATACGTTATGTACACACTATCAGCTTTAGATTAGATGGAGGAATTACCAAAAGAAGAGAATGACCTACGGCACCTGGTATTCCCAGGCAGTCTCCCATCCAAGTACTAACCAAGCCCGACGTTGCTTAACTTCGGTGATCGGACGAGAACCGGTGTGTTCAACGTGGTATGGCCGTAGGCGAGTGGATATGTAGTTTTTAGATTCTTATACGTTATGTACACACTATCAGCTTTAGATTAGATGGAGGAATTACCAAAAGAAAAGAATGACCTACGGCACCTGGTATTCCCAGGCAGTCTCCCATCCAAGTACTAACCAAGCCCGACGTTGCTTAACTTCGGTGATCGGACGAGAACCGGTGTGTTCAACGCGGTATGGCCGTAGACGAGTGGATATGTAGTTTTCAGATTCTTATACGTTATGTACACACTATCAGCTTTAGATTAGATGGAGGAATTACCAAAAGAAAAGAAAGACCTCCGGCACCTGGTATTCCCGGGCAGTATCCCATCCAAGTAATAACCAAGCCCGACGTTGCTTAACTTCGGTGATCGGACGAGAACCGGTGTGTTCAACGTGGTATGGCCGTAGGCTAATGGATATGTAGTTTTCAGATTCTTATACGTTATGTACACACTATCAGCTTTAGATTAGATGGCGGAATTACCAAAAGAAAAGAATGACCTTCGGCACCTGGTATTCCCAGGCAGTCTCCCATCCAAGTCCTAACCAAGACCGACGTTGCTTAACTTCGGTGATCGGACGAGAACCGGTGTGTTCAACGTGGTATGGCCGTAGGCGAGTGGATATGTAGTTTTCAGATTCTTATACGTTATGTACACACTATCAGCTTTAGATTAGATGGAGGAATTACCAAAAGAAAAGAATGACCTACGGCACCTGGTATTCCCAAGCAGTCTCCCATCCAAGTACTAACCAAGCCCGACGTTGCTTAACTTCGGTGATCGGACGAGAACCGGTGTGTTCAACGTGGTATGGCCGTAGGCGAGTGGATATGTAGTTTTCAGATTATTATACGTTATGTACACACTATCAGCTTTAGATTAGATGGAGGAATTACCAAAAGAAAAGAATGACCTACGGCACCTGGTATTCCCAGGCAGTCTCCCATCCAAGTACTAACCAAGCCCGACGTTGCTTAACTTCATTGATCGGACGAGAACCGGTGTGTTCAACGTGGTATGGCCGTAGGCGAGTGAATATGTAGTTTTCAGATTCTTATACGTGATGTACACACTATCAGCTTTAGATTAGATGGAGGAATTACACCCAAAAAAGAAAGATCTACGGCACCTGGTATTCCCAGGCAGTCTCCCATCCAAGTACTAACCAAGCCCGACGTTGCTTAACTTCGGTGATCGGACGAGAACCGGTGTGTTCAACGTGGTATGGCCGTAGGCGAGTGGATATGTAGTTTTCAGATTCTTATACGTTATGTACACACTATCAGCTTTAGATTAGATGGAGGAATTACCAAAAGAAGAGAATGACCTACGGCACCTGGTATTCCCAGGCAGTCTCCCATCCAAGTACTAACCAAGCCCGACGTTGCTTAACTTCGGTGATCGGACGAGAACCGGTGTGTTCAACGTGGTATGGCCGTAGGCGAGTGGATATGTAGTTTTCAGATTCTTATACGTTATGTACACACTATCAGCTTTAGATTAGATGGCGGAATTACCAAAAGAAAAGAATGACCTTCGGCACCTGGTATTCCCAGGCAGTCTCCCATCCAAGTACTAACCAAGACCGACGTTGCTTAACTTCGGTGATCGGACGAGAACCGGTGTGTTCAACGTGGTATGGCCGTAGGCGAGTGGATATGTAGTTTTCAGATTCTTATACGTTATGTACACACTATCAGCTTTAGATTAGATGGAGGAATTACCAAAAGAAAAGAATGACCCACGGCACCTGGTATTACCAAGCAGTCTCCCATCCAAGTACTAACCAAGCCCGACGTTGCTTAACTGTTTTTTGATTTGGGACAAGAAGGTCCCTTGGGCAGGCTGGCCTCGCCAGACCACAGTGTCGTGGGAGTACGATTCCCCCTGCCCTAACTGGAACTACACTATAATCACAAACACAGGAAATCAAGTGTCACCGAGCGACAACAAACATAAAGAAGGACCTTATGAAACCGCAAAGAAGAAAAAAAAAGGCTTAGTCTACACTCAAACCGCAGTATGAGGTTACGTCAGTCCCGCCTCCAAGATCCTTAATAGTTCTTGGCGGCATCGGTGATGTCTCGATCTTTCCAGGAGACTGACGCCTTTAACCTAACAAAATCGGCTAAATTAAATATAAGTGACTATCTTGTTATTTATTATTTTAACGGTGTTTCCTTGGACACACCAAACGGTGCAAAACTTGCCCCTTTTCATCCTGATAAAATCTGCTCTAATTCTAGACTTAATTAAGTTTCTGCTCCTGCGCAGAACGATCGTTGCAGGTATTTGCGAGTGTTCAAAAAGTACCTCGCACCGAGAGTTCCAAATCTGGCATTTAACAACCGAAATGACATACCAGATAAACAGACAATCCCTGCGACGCGGGTCCAGTCCGACGCCGTAAAGTATGCAGTCCGGAGTGAGGTTGAAATGCCTCCCTAGAATTCGATAGGTCAAGTGTTGAGTCCAATCCCATAGTAAAGCGACAAAGGGACAATCCCAAAAAAGGTGAAAAATAGACTCAGCAGAATTGCAGGTAGTTCTGGGGCATAAGGAATTGCCAATGCCCCAAGCGGCAACACGCTGGGCTGTCTTGACTGCACCCCAAGCAATCCTCCAATTTAAGTCACGCAACTTGTGATCTAAAAACGGGTTAGAAATGACCGTAAAATCAGTTGTACTAGGAGGCGTGAACCTTGATGGAGACGGTAATGGGACACTCTCAAGGAAATAGTTATACAGGTTACGAACTGAAACGGACCCCCAGTTCAAATCGGGAACAAGGCATTGAAAAGCCCTAACAAGTTTACAAAAATACTCATAAGACTTTGTCAGCTGAGAGGAGTGAGGACGGGTATTTGAAGAGGCGCTTCGTGGCAAAATGTCTCGCATAGAAAATGCCGCCCAGTAAAATGCAAAATACCTCCAGGGTGGTCCTTCCTCTCCACAAAGCTTGGTAACACATTGAACATAAAAGGCATTGCACTTCAACATAATATTACATATGCCTAGACCTCCTTGGGAAAGGGGTTGAAACAGGAAAACTCTTTTAACTAATTCGGTCTTACCAGACCAAAGAAATGCAAATATAGCCCGATTAATTTTCTTCTCGACAGTTGCCGGAAGAGGAAAAACGGGCGCCACATAAAACAAGACTGAAAGGATAAGAGTATTGATAACGAAGGCTTTGCCAATAAGAGACAAGGACCTGGCTTTCCAGTGATCTAAAACAGAGTAGAATTTTGTAAGTCTGGACTCCCAGTTCATCATACCAGTCTCCCCCATGCCAACCCAGAAACCATTAATTAGAATGGGTTCGCGGGTCCAAGTGATGTTTGCATAGTTGGACAGGGGGGCTGGCCAATCTCCTAACATTAAACCTTTGGACTTCGTCATGTTGAGTCGAGACCCGCTCGCTCTTTCAAACAAAGCAATGACATTAAAAAGCTTTTTTAAAGAACTGACGTTTTTAATAATACAGGTGGTGTCATCCGCGTATTGGACAATTTTGCACTGTAGATTGTTACTGCCGGGAATTGTGACACCCAGGATATCACTATCGTTAGAAACTACGGAAGCAAAAGGTTCGATAAAAACGACATACAAAAGAGGGGATAACGGACAACCCTGCCTAACACCCTTGAAAAGAGAGAATGGGTCTGACATAAAACCGTTGATTAAAACTCTACTGGAAATAGCTGTATAAAAAAGTTTAATATAACGAATGAAAACAGTGCCGAAGCCCATGCGATCCAAAACTTTAAAAAGAAAAATCCAGTTAACCCTATCAAAGGCCTTTTGCTGGTCTAAGGAGATGATTAAGGAATTCATATTCTTAGACTCAGTGAAGTTCACTAAATCTCTAAGAAGTCTGGCATTATCGTGAATACTTCTACCCCTTATACCGCACGTCTGAAAGGGATTGATAACATAAGGAAGAACTTTACCAAGGCGAAGACAAATGGCTTTAGAGAAAATCTTGTAATCCACGTTCAAAAGCGAAATTGGTCTTTTGTTCTCTGGATTGAGTGGATCCCCAGGTTTTTCAAGAAGAGTTATAATACTTCTGCGTTGGGAAGTTGGCAAGATGTTACTGGCAAAGGAACTACGATACACTTTCAGAAGATCTGGCCCTAAAATGTCCCAAAATTGAACGTAAAATTCCTTGGGGAGACCATCGTCTCCGGGAGTCTTGTTGTTATGCATGGTTTTTAGGGCTGTATCTAACTCATGCAACTCTAGAGGAGAATCTAATTCTTCTCGAAGACATTCAGGAACTTGAACATTTAATTTATCTAGGAAAGAAGATTGAAGATCTTCAGCAACTTTGTCTTCGGAATAGAGGTCGGCGTAAAATGTGCGATAAACATCAACTATATCGGGGATAGAAGTAACTTCTTCTCCGCTGGAATTACGAACAGAGGATATAATCTTCTTCTTATTGTAAGCACATTCAAGATTAAAGAACTTTTTAGTGGGGCGTTCGCCCTCGACGAGATCACGTATTCTAGCTCGAATACGTGCGCCTTCTGCGGCGACATCATCTAACTGGGAGAGTTTTACTTTGACGTCATCAAGACGGCGAATAAGTTCAGGGTTAGTGTCCCCTGAGTTAAGACTAGAAACGATGCCATTCAGAGTACGGAGAAGGTTGTTTTTGCTTTCTCTTCTAGCTTTAGCTAGTCGACAAGAGTGAGAAATAACAAATTGTTTGGTTCGGTCCTTAACCTCCTCCCACCAGAGCTGCTCAGATTCAAATCCCTCTATAAGGGTCCGCCAATCACCGTAGGCTTTTCTGTAAGATTTTTGGAAAACAGAATCTGAAAGAATGGAAGTGTTACACTTCCAGTAGCCACTTCCAGAAGTATTCTGGTTCGAAAAATTGATATTTAAGACAACACCGTCGTGATCTGAAAAATAAACTGGACGGTGGGAACAGTTTCTATCCTCCAGTGAACTGGAAATATAAAATCTATCAAGTCTACTAGAAAAGGTGTTGGCGGCATCTCGCCAGGTGTAAGAAAGGGTGTCAGGATGATCCGACCGCCAAGCGTCAATCATGGAAAAATCCTGCAAAATAGAATTTAGTTCAGTGCCACCAACACTACAAGATGTTGAAGAAGATCCTCTGTGGTCAAGATTCACATCAAGGATACAGTTAAAGTCACCGGCAAGAATAATGGGAAAGTTACCTGCTAAGTAAACAGGAAGATCGTTCAGAAAGGTCTTTCGATTCGAAGGAGTGTTCGGAGCATAGATTGTGCACAGACGTGCGCAACCCCCAGGACCAGTTAAAATACCAGTCAGAACTCTACCCGATGAGTCGAAAGAGAGATTACCAATACTGTAAAGGCATTTTCTGCGAATGAGAATGATGGTGCCACATGACCTTGGGGTTCCAAAACTGGCGTGGATAGAACCTCTCCACTCCTTCTCCCAACAAGAGATGTCGGAGGGAGAGGCTACATGACATTCTTGTAAACAAGAAATGTCAAATTGTTTGCAAAACTGGAAAACTTTACTACGTTTGGAAGAATCCCTCATTCCGTTAACGTTAAGAGAAAGAATGGAAACCATGGCGAAGGAAAAAAAAATAAACAAGAGACGGTTAACCATTAGGAACATATAAGTGAGAAGAAACAACGAGAATGCGGCCTGTCCTGTTGTAACTGAAAGTGGAGGACATGGAAGAATAAATAAAAGCGGAGCAGAGAGGTACCTTAAATGAGTCGCGGATTGTCTCCCGCATGTCAGAGATACCGCGCTCCTGGTGCACCCACTTGCCGCAAAAGCCAAAAGGATTCATGGCTTCATCACCGAGCAAAGTTGCGGAGGGATGTATTGAGAACGAAGACAAGAAGGAACCGGAATGAGCGATCAAACTGTAGAGGAAAGAAAGATCGAAGAGCAGACAATTTTTACATGGCGGAAAAGTAAAGCAGGAGGTGATCCAGGAAACGGCGGCATCCGTTTCTCTACAGGCGTGAATGCAACCACCAACTTCCGGGATTGCAACAAGGAGAAGCACAGAAAACGTGAAGGAAGAAAGAAAATGAGAGAGGTCCATTATGAATATAGAATGGGGAGGGACCTAAAGAACTAGTTATAAATATCCTGAAACTTCGGTTCTGACTCCAACACTTCTTTGGGGTGCACGTTGGCCATGTGCGAGAGCCAGTCTGCCGGTTTGGCCAAAGAGGTTTTGCAGATATTGCACAATAGCTCCAACAATGCAGAATCCCGATGTTCCTCCTTCACATGCCTCTTGAGAGGGTTCCAAGAGTAAGTGGAAAAGTTGCAATCTGGGTGACGACAAAGAAGGACAAAGTCTTCGTAACCAGGACGCTGCTTGATATTGAGCATCTTGGAATGAGCCGCCTCGACTTGAGAGCGATGTTCCCCCCAATAGGACGTCTCATCCGTAGCCTTCTCTGAAGGAGAGGGGGCAAGGCAAGCAGGGGGAAGCGCGGGAAGTGGAGGAGTGGGAGGAGGAGGAGAAGGGGAGACGGATGGCGAGGCATCCATTGGAGGGGTCTCTTCCAAAGAAACAGGCGGCACGGTCTCAGGAGTAACTTCCTCAGCTTCAGCCTGAACAACTAGTTTTTTGTTGTTTTCAGCGGCCTCTGGAGACCTAGATCGTTTGGTTGGTTTCCTTTGGGACTTTTCAGAACTTTTCTTGTTGCACTGAGCTCGGCCACAGACAAGTCGAGGGGGCCCATTGTGACCTAGACAATCCGCACAGTTATAAACCGAAAACCTCTTTTCAATCAAGTTGTCACACATGATACAACAAGACTCTACTGGAAAAGGGCCAGCAAGCGACTTACAACTCTGGCATGTTGCTGCGGGAATTTCAGCTGGGTCGCCACTTTGGACAGTCAATACTGGAGTGCTATCAAGGGATGAATCTTCTTCGTCGTCGCTGTCGTCAGAAACATTATCTACATTCACTTTACACCAAGTTCGAGCGGGGGCGATCTTACTTGCAAAAGATTTGGGACACGCCCTAAAGGCGTGCCCTTCACCCCCACAGATGGTACACTTCAGACTATTGGGACACTCGTTCGACAAGTGGCCCACCTGTAGGCACTTAAAACATTTGAGGGCTTGGCAGTCTTTTGCCATGTGGCCTTGGGTACCACATCGGGCACACGTACGAACCTGGCCCGGGTGTGATATCCAGGCATTTCTTATCGCCAATCCTGATTACCGATGGAATGTTACCAACGACCCTCATCCTGTACTGTCGGTTTCCGTTGAAAACAGTGGGTTCGTGTAGGAACGTGCAAAACCGCCCCTCTAAAACCTGACCATATCTGGATAAGGTGGAACGTACGACGTTGTCGTCCATATCCAGTGAAACATATTTTACCGTGACGACAGAGATGCCGTCAAAGTCAGTGAGTTGACACCCCTCGAGGGTCTCAAGTTTCGGAACAAACTCTCTGCACACTGATGAAGTTTTGAATTTCACATCAAAGCGGTTGCCTGGCAACTGCTGGGCAGCAGTCAGGTGGTCTTTGGTAGATATTCCCAGTTTACGCAACCTCTGAAATAACCTATCTGGCGGGACGGGGCCATCAAACCGAAGTTCGACAACCCCTGCCCTACGGACAGTGCTCATAACCCAAGAAAACTTACAACTGCCTGCTAAAGTACACAACGAAAATTATATAAGACCTGAGCTACTTGCTCAATGAAGCGAGCACGGATTACTGTCTTTTGTACTCCCACCTCATGAGAAAAAAGATACAGTGGAAACACAAAAGGAGCGCACCGAACCCTGAGGAACACAAGAAAGGAAATTGGAAACAAAGGAAAGCCCACGCCAACCGCGTACCGCACCACTGACAGTCCGTCCACGAAAAAAAAAAACGTAGCGGGCCCTCAGCAGTGCCGCTGAGCGGTGCCGCTGTGCGGTGCCAGCCCCGGCTGGCTCGCACAGAGGCAGACTGGGCAAAAGGCATTCCAGGAAAAAAAAAAAATCACACAAAAATCACCTGGAGGAGAAAATATCTGGCTAACAAAAAACAAAAGAGAGTCTACAGATACAAAATGAAAGCTAAAGATCAGATAAATACCAAAAGAGCAGTCCAGGAACAGGACAAAAATCACAGAAATCGCAGAACGCCGGTGATAACTCGAGCTCGACGTTGCTTAACTTCGGTGATCGGACGAGAACCGGTGTGTTCAACGTGGTATGGCCGTAGGCGAGTGGATATGTAGTTTTCAGATTATTATACGTTATGTACACACTATCAGCTTTAGATTAGATGGAGGAATTACCAAAACAAAAGAATGACCTACGGCACCTGGTATTCCCAGGCAGTCTCCCATCCAAGTACTAACCAAGCCCGACGTTGCTTAACTTCGGTGATCGGACGAGAACCGGTGTGTTCAACGTGGTATGGCCGTAGGCGAGTGAATATGTAGTTTTCAGATTCTTATACGTTATGTACACACTATCAGCTTTAGATTAGATGGAGGAATTACCCCCAAAAAAGAAAGACCTACGGCACCTGGTATTCCCAGGCAGTCTCCCATCCAAGTACTAACCAAGCCCGACGTTGCTTAACTTCGGTGATCGGACGAGAACCGGTGTGTTCAACGTGGTATGGCCGTAGGCGAATGGATATGTAGTTTTCAGATTCTTATACGTTATGTACACACTATCAGCTTTAGATTAGATGGCGGAATTACCAAAAGAAAAGAATGACCTTCGGCACCTGGTATTCCCAGGCAGTCTCCCATCCAAGTACTAACCAAGACCGACGTTGCTTAACTTCGGTGATCGGACGAGAACCGGTGTGTTCAACGTGGTATGGCCGTAGGCGAGTGGATAGGTAGTTTTCAGATTCTTATACGTTATGTACACACTATCAGCTTTAGATTAGATGGAGGAATTACCAAAAGAAAAGAATGACCTACGGCACCTGGTATTCCCAGGCAGTCTCCCATCCAAGTACTAACCAAGCCCGACCTTGCTTAACTTCGGTGATTGGACGAGAACCGGTGTGTTCAACGTGGTATGGCCGTAGGCGAGTGGATATGTAGTTTTCAGATTCGTATACGTTATGTACACACTATCAGCTTTAGATTAGATGGAGGAATTACCAAAAGAAAAGAAAGACCTACGGCACCTGGTATTCCCAGGCAGTCTCCCATCCAAGTACTAACCAAGCCCGACGTTGCTTAACTTCGGTGATCGGACGAGAACCGGTGTGTTCAACGTGGTATGGCCGTAGGCGAGTGGATATGTAGTTTTCAGATTCGTATACGATATGTACATACTATCAGCTTTAGATTAGATGGAGGAATTACCAAAAGAAAAGAAAGACCTCCGGCACCTGGTATTCCCAGGCAGTATCCCATCCAAGTACTAACCAAGCCCGACGTTGCTTAACTTCGGTGATCGGACGAGAACCGGTGTGTTCAACGTGGTATGGCCGTAGGCTAATGGATATGTAGTTTTCAGATTCTTATACGTTATGTACACACTATCAGCTTTAGATTAGATGGCGGAATTACCAAAAGAAAAGAATGACCTTCGGCACCTGGTATTCCCAGGCAGTCTCCCATCCAAGTACTAACCAAGACCGACGTTGCTTAACTTCGGTGATCGGACGAGAACCGGTGTGTTCAACGTGGTATGGCCGTAGGCGAGTGGATATGTAGTTTTCAGATTCTTATACGTTATGTACACACTATCAGCTTTAGATTAGATGGAGGAATTACCAAAAGAAAAAAATGACCTACGGCACCTGGTATTCCCAAGCAGTCTCCCATCCAAGTACTAACCAAGCCCGACGTTGCTTAACTTCGGTGATCGGACGAGAACCGGTGTGTTCAACGTGGTATGGCCGTAGGCGAGTGAATATGTAGTTTTCAGATTCTTATACGTGATGTACACACTATCAGCTTTAGATTAGATGGAGGAATTACCCCCAAAAAAGAAAGATCTACGGCACCTGGTATTCCCAGGCAGTCTCCCATCCAAGTACTAACCAAGCCCGACGTTGCTTAACTTCGGTGATCGGACGAGAACCGGTGTGTTCAACGTGGTATGGCCGTAGGCGAGTGGATATGTAGTTTTCAGATTCTTATACGTTATGTACACACTATCAGCTTTAGATTAGATGGAGGAATTACCAAAAGAAGAGAATGACCTACGGCACCTGGTATTCCCAGGCAGTCTCCCATCCAAATACTAACCAAGCCCGACGTTGCTTAACTTCGGTGATCG
>JAZGUH010000162.1:1040000-1042500 GCA_037893225.1 Hippasteria phrygiana
TCCAAGTACTAACCAAGCCCGACGTTGCTTAACTTCGGTGATCGGACGAGAACCGGTGTGTTCAACGTGGTATGGCCGTAGGCGAATGGATATGTAGTTTTCAGATTCTTATACGTTATGTACACACTATCAGCTTTAGATTAGATGGCGGAATTACCAAAAGAAAAGAATGACCTTCGGCACCTGGTATTCCCAGGCAGTCTCCCATCCAAGTACTAACCAAGACCGACGTTGCTTAACTTCGGTGATCGGACGAGAACCGGTGTGTTCAACGTGGTATGGCCGTAGGCGAGTGGATAAGTAGTTTTCAGATTCTTATACGTTATGTACACACTATCAGCTTTAGATTAGATGGAGGAATTACCAAAAGAAAAGAATGACCTACGGCACCTGGTATTCCCAGGCAGTCTCCCATCCAAGTACTAACCAAGCCCGACGTTGCTTAACTTCGGTGATCGGACGAGAACCGGTGTGTTCAACGTGGTATGGCCGTAGGCGAGTGGATATGTAGTTTTCAGATTCTTATACGTTATGTACACACTATCAGCTTTAGATTAGATGGAGGAATTACCAAAAGAAAAGAAAGACCTACGGCACCTGGTATTCCCAGGCAGTCTCCCATCCAAGTACTAACCAAGCCCGACGTTGCTTAACTTCGGTGATCGGACGAGAACCGGTGTGTTCAACGTGGTATGGCCGTAGGCGAGTGGATATGTAGTTTTCAGATTCTTATACGTTATGTACATACTATCAGCTTTAGATTAGATGGAGGAATTACCAAAAGAAAAGAATGACCTTCGGCACCTGGTATTCCCAGGCAGTCTCCCATCCAAGTACTAACCAAGACCGACGTTGCTTAACTTCGGTGATCGGACGAGAACCGGTGTGTTCAACGTGGTATGGCCGTAGGCGAGTGGATATGTAGTTTTCAGATTCTTATACGTTATGTACACACTATCAGCTTTAGATTAGATGGAGGAATTACCAAAAGAAAAGAATGACCTACGGCACCTGGTATTCCCAAGCAGTCTCCCATCCAAGTACTAACCAAGCCCGACGTTGCTTAACTTCGGTGATCGGACGAGAACCGGTGTGTTCAACGTCGTATGGCCGTAGGCGAGTGGATATGTAGTTTTCAGATTATTATACGTTATGTACACACTATCAGCTTTAGATTAGATGGAGGAATTACCAAAAGAAAAGAATGACCTACGGCACCTGGTATTCCCAGGAAGTCTCCCATCCAAGTACTAACCAAGCCCGACGTTGCTTAACTTCGGTGATCGGACGAGAACCGGTGTGTTCAACGTGGTATGGCCGTAGGCGAGTGAATATGTAGTTTTCAGATTCTTATACGTGATGTACACACTATCAGCTTTAGATTAGATGGAGGAATTACCCCCAAAAAAGAAAGATCTACGGCACCTGGTATTCCCAGGCAGTCTCCCATCCAAGTACTAACCAAGCCCGACGTTGCTTAACTTCGGTGATCGGACGAGAACCGGTGTGTTCAACGTGGTATGGCCGTAGGCGAGTGGATATGTAGTTTTCAGATTCTTATACGTTATGTACACACTATCAGCTTTAGATTAGATGGAGGAATTACCAAAAGAAAAGAATGACCTACGGCACCTGGTATTCCCAGGCAGTCTCCCATCCAAATACTAACCAAGCCCGACGTTGCTTAACTTCGGTGATCGGACGAGAACCGGTGTGTTCAACGTGGTATGGCCGTAGGCGAGTGGATATGTAGTTTTCAGATTATTATACGTTATGTACACACTATCAGCTTTAGATTAGATGGAGGAATTACCAAAACAAAAGAATGACCTACGGCACCTGGGCCCATGTGCATAAAAGGCTACTAGTTTAGCTGCCAACTAGTGCTTAGTAAGATTATAGATTCCCTAGTTTATACCTACGGAGTTGGCAACTAATTTGTGTTGCATAAAACCTCACTAGGCACATTGCTTACTAGTTGCATACTAGGACAATTTGGTTTGTAACTGATTTGGGTGCTATGGCCTTGGAGAGGAGGTGATTATGTCAGAAACAATAGGCTTGTAGACAAGTTTATTGTGTTTGAGCTTCGAATCACATTCCAAATTAGCATAACTCCTTTCTAAAGGTCTTTGTAACATTGCATTACTGTCCAGTACTTACATTTTGTAGAACTACATAAATTCTCTATACAAGGTTGCTACAGCTAGTACATAAAGTTACAACTACAACCATGAGTCTCAAGCGTGAAAGAAAAATTAATTTTACCCAAGACGAAAACCTATTTTTGGCCGACAAATATGAAGATTTTAAACATGTCATAGATGCACCAACTACATTATGGAATGTTCCAGTTGCGTAATACTGCAGCGCAATTAGCACTTGCTGATATGGTAGCAGCGCATGGTTTCTGACAGTGTCATGTTCAATGTCTGGTGCCACTATGTCAGTAATTTGCATTATGCCTTCACGGCTAAATCTATACCGCTCATACACCTTA